>CAJVGC010000001.1:12112417-12145066 GCA_910822075.1 Senecio squalidus
TAGGAATTACTGCAAATCTCCAAAATATACATTTTTTTTTTTTCCTTATTCGAAATTACCTGCATCTGTTGGGACATTAAATCAGGATTTCTTAGTATATAATAAAAGGAATTTCTTCTTTCTCTTGCATTTTTTAGTCAATTAGTCACGAACCGAAAGTAATAAACGATTCACTTCTGTACAATTGCAAACTTATTTATTTCATTCGAATTTTTTGATTTATAATGGATCAAGAGAAGTACAAATTTGATTTTATTACCTTTCGATTTATTTCGGCAACGGCGATCCTTATTGTGTGGGATTGAATCCTGTGATAAGGTGAACTGATGTTTTGGTTAATGGATTTTTTTTTTAAATTGTGATCTGCTGATTTCATCTTCACGGTATGTGTAGCAATTGCATATACTTTCGATATGTGATTGATTTTTGTGTGGCTATTTATAAATATGTTGGCTAGGGTTCCGAAAAAAAATCTTGGGCTATATTTTTGGGTTTTGTTGTACAGTGTTAGGCTATATTTTTGGGCTTTGTTATACAATGTTGTATAGTCTTTTCATTTAGTTTTTTTTGAATTTTTTTTTTGGATATTCATACATTTTTTGTTTCATGGTGTTTGGTTTTTTTAATATTTCTGTTAAGTAAGCGTTTAGCATAGTGTATGGAAAGGTGTATATGTTAAAAGCTTTTGCAAACTGTGAAAATCATTATCGTATAGTATCTGAGTGTAGCTTGACGATGAGAAAACGATAGTAGTAGTAATCATTACGCAAAATAGAAGTTTACGTTTCGTAGGTCATTTTTGTTGATTACAAAAGACTTTACGCTTCTTAGATTTGTTGCGCTAATTACGAAACGGTTTGAGTATCAGCTAATCCTATTTCCTACTTAATTACAGAAAAGTCTACTTCGGTTACATCGTCACAGTGCAAGATTCTTGATTTCTTAATCTGGAAAACGTTTGCGTTTGCCTGGATTAATCTTTTCGAGTTCATCTGCAAAATGTCGAAAGTATTTGTTAAAGTAATGATGTACAAAGCAGTTTGCGACTTGTGCATACCTGTTGGTGTTGGTGTTTTGCGTTTGCCCGTGGTGGAAGTTTCGACCTTTTTTGCTGTTGGTGGACTTTTGTCACTTGTTTCCTTTGGAATGTCGACAGAACGGGGTTGTATGTTTGTGTCTGCGTGAACGATGTCTAAAGTATTTTTGTTATCTGAACGAATACAATTAACACGCAGATGGAAATGTTACCTGTCACTTCAATGGATTTTTTTTCAGTGGGTATGACGGATTGCGGCTCGGTCTCGTTTCCCAGTTTTGTTTTTTTGATGGTATCGAAGGGGTCTTTTTCCGAGTGTGGTGCTTCGGACATAGCGTGGGCAGTGTCTGAACATTTAACAATATTTTTACTGATACGCGTATATTAAATGCAGGAGGTTCTGTTTTGTACTATTACCTGTTAATTCGAAAGTAAGGCGCTTTGCAGCTGCGGGTTTATAGTGTTCCTGTGATGCTAACGCGTTTGCATCGGATGAGGTTATTTCAGTCTCTGGAGTTGTCTGAATCTGTGGTGGGGGTGTTGTGAGCATCTGGTCAGTTGTATCTATTAGTGTATATGACTGATGTGAAACTGGTATTATGCTTTGTGGGGTTTCGGACTCGATTGGTACCGCCTCCTTGTTAACAATTATGAACTTCATATTGGTGGGAGTCGACTTTCTTGTCATTTCCACGTGATATCTATACGTGTTCATGCCTTCTTTTTTAAAAGATGGGTGCAGGACTTTTCGATCTTCATAGCCCTCGTCAATCACAACTTCTTTGCAGCTACGTCCCATGAGTTTTTGGATACACAAATCAGTGCAGGATACCTCTAAATTTCTTGTTCCGTCAGACAGTGTGGCACTTATGTTGTAACTGTAAATTTTTAGTAACGTTAGTTTATCGGAGCTGTCGTTACAAAATGTAATATTTAAGTGATTGTAATCTTACAAAAATGTAGCGTTGCAACTTTTCCCATGGTTCGGACAGAACCATATGTCCTGCTGTTTCGAGATTTGACTTTTGCAGTGTCCGCATGCGGCTGTATACCAGCAGTCGTCAAATCTCGTATCGACTATTCTTGCGTCGACTGCGAGTGTTTTTCGCTGTAGTTACATGTAAATGGGATACCGAAATGTGCGGTTAGTGATATATTACTGTACATAGGATACTTAAGCTTATGAGTATAGGTCCAGATACATACCTGTAAACTATCATGGAGTTTGTCTTGAAGCTCTCCCAATGTCATGACAGCGTACGAAGGTTTATCTTGTGTCGGTTGATCGTGTGGTGATGATTGGCTATATTCCGTCATTTCTGCGGGCAAGGTCGGGTTGAAGTAAACGTGTGTTGCGTCACTTGATGAAAGCTTCAGAATTTCTGTGTCGTATCAAATGTGTAACTTTCGTAAAGAATGTGTTCGGAATTTGACAGTATGAAGTATATTCAAATTTTTATATTTTACCTGAATATATGGTTGGTTTCACGTTGGTTATTGCTATCGTCGTTTCGGCTGTAGTTGCAGATAGAGCGGAGAGATTTACTTTTTCAGCATTTTCGATACATTCCTTCCACATTGTAATAGTTATTTCCTGGCCGCTATTCCATATATGTAATCAAGAGCTTATTAAAGTCTGTTGTTATCACTGTTCACACGTTTTAATGCGTAAATGTGGTATTTCGTATACTTACGTGAGACTTGTCAAGGTCAGTATAAGAAATCGGTCGCCATTCCTTTTTGCTGAATCCATGTCGCTTATATTTTCCGATGAAATCTGTGATTCGCATATATACATGTTTATTAAAAATATATGTAAAGCAATGTATAGTTGTCAGTACCTGGAAGATAACTGGGGGTCTGAACAAATGTATGTAAATCGCTTATGGCGGCGAAGTCAAACGACGATTCTGGTATATCTTTTCCTGGATCGAGCGGTGTTATGTGTGATGCTTCCCCGACATTTAGATGTACTTTATTCCGGATTATTCTTTTGAATGATGGAGTTTCCGAACACGAATATTGTTCAATTCCATAGCACTTACCTATTTTTAATCTTGACTCTAAGAAGGCTTGACCTTGTTGCTGGCCTAGAATCGCGATCGTATCTCCCTGTTATTAGTGACATGTGACATTAATAAATATCAGTAATGAAATAACAAATGTACAAACTCTATAAATGTGAAAACCAAATTATATGTGCAGAGTACGCACTTCCTTGTCTATCGCCATAAACCATGTTTCTTTACTTCTGAAATAGGGTGTCCATTTTCGAAGAATCCTCACTTCCAGATATGAGCCTGCACAGCCATATTCGAGTTCCCGTATACAAACCATGCTGAAATCCTGTAATAAAGAAATTTGCATCAGAGATATGTATGTGACTATATGCTGGGTATTGTACACTGTTTCGAAAGAATCTGTAACGTATAAAATGGTATGAACTTTTTTGGACTATTAACGTGATCCAGGTACAACGCATTCTTATTTAACGTTGTCAGCGCAAAATATTTGTTAACGTAAGAAAAATACACATATACGTATGCATACACATACTCACAATGCATCAGACAGGTCATTATTTAGTAAGTAACGTGAGCCTATGCATACGTACATGTGTATGTGTTTGAGTTATTTATTTGGAAGACTATCAATATGTGAAATGAAATCCCTGTAAACTATGTTTTTCGTGCTTCGTTTACATTCTCCATTCTCGCCATGGATTAAAATTTTAATTGATTCAGGCGAAGTAGCTCGTGAAAGAGCCACGTATAACTGCCCGTGACTGAAAACCGAGTAAGGAAGAAATACTCCCACTCGTTGTAACGATTGACCCTGACTTTTATTAATAGTCATAGCATATGAAACTTTACAGGGGAACTGTTTACGATTGAAAGCAAACGGAAGCTCTGGGTCGTGATCCACAAACTTAATTCTAGGCAAATAAACTTTTTGCCCAATACAAATGCCCGTCATTATGACTGCCTCTATGACCGTCGGTAATAAATGTGTTACTATCAACCTTGTACCGTTACATAAACCATTTTTCTGACTCATATTGCGCAAAAGAATAATCGGTGTATTGATTTTCAAATCCAGTCGGTGAAGTGGAAGGCCCGGAAAAGTCAGCTGATTTAGATATTCCTCTGGATACAACAGATCCATATCTGACATTCTATGACTATGTGGTGTTATTGAATCTGAACTATAGTAAGTCGTAAGAACCCCGGGAATGCTGTTCAGAACGGTCGAATTTATTTCATCGGTGGTACAATTTTTTGGACACACGATAGCTCTACTACATAACAGTTCTGGAGTTGGGTGCAGTAAGATGGTAGATCCATAAACAAAATCGATTAAACGTTGCAGCCCGGAATCGGCATCTAATATTAAATAGTCGTCAGGGATCTGAATGTCCGAAGCATGATAGGGATTTGACGGGTCTGGAGTTCCGGCGACACCGTTTCCAACATCTAAAAGCCATTGAGCAAATGTGGCTAAGTTGACAGCCGTAGGACTGGTTGAGTTCGCGGACGAAATACGCATATTATGAGAAAGCTTATACATGGTAAAAGCTGGCCAAAGATATGAGTTTGGAAGCGTGGCAAGTATTATATCTCTGTGGCCTTTCCTTGGCTTAATCGGCAACGTCTGCCTGAAATCCCCGCCTAGTAATACAGACATTCCACCAAAAGGCTTATCCTTAGCATTTAATATATCTCTGAATGTACGATCAACACATTCAAGACATTTGCGATCCATCATCGTTGCTTCATCCCATATGATAATCCGTGTCTGTTGCAAGAGGTCTGATAATTGTGTTTTCTTTTTTACATTACAGACAGAGGTATTGAGAAGATTTATAGGAATTTTGAATCGAGAATGAGCAGTCCTGCCATTCGGTAAAAGTAGTGAAGCAATTCCCGAAGTGGCGACCGCTAATGCTACTTTACCTAAGGATCTGAAATAGGCTAGTATGGTCGACCAAAGAAACGTTTTTCCAGTCCCACCGTGACCATATACAAATAAGAGGGTCTGTTTGTTTATGAGTTCGTCGTTCCGCACTCGATTGTAAATTAGCATCTGATCTGGATTCAGCCTCTGAGACATATACGAATGCTGTTGTTCTAGGCAAAACTTATCATACATGGTTTCTTCCAACAGTAAGCGGTTTGTAAGCGGAAGCAATAATTCCGAAGATGGGAGCGGCAGATTGAATGAGGTTAATGATGTAGGCGGGGTTGAAGAGTTCAAAAGCTTTTCGATTTCCAACAAAATATGTTGTTGTAATAGAAATTCGGATATCGTATGCTCAGAGGGGAAATATCGTCACCCATTTTCGTCCAAGCATTATTCCACAGTACCTTTGGATCTCCAACCTCGCAAAATAAGAGAAGATTACAAAAAAGAGAGCGCAATTCAGAGGACGACGCCCATAACGCAGCCTCGTTAAAGGCAGTGAGCCATTCCTTATCATCTCCGATTAGACCCATGGCCTCACATGCAAGTCGGTATGACGGGTAGACAGTATGCCTAACAGTGCGGATATCAGCAAATGTACGACAACCTCTCTGGTGTGAAAGAAGCATTCTCAAGTAAAACACTTCACCGGCTGTGGGATGTATATACACCATTCTGCCAACGGGGATGACAGAATTTTTAGTCCTAAAGAACCAATCCTTTTTTTTAACATTCCATGTAAATTTTGACGGATATTCTACATAAGTAAGCGCCCGACCATCGGGATCCCATCTGTTTGACACCAACCACCTGGAAAGTGTGGAATTACCGAAGCTTGCATCATGTACTAATTCATCCAGTTGGCAGTTGTCCCTGAATGTTACTGTTTGCATTTTCTCAAGATGCACTTGAAGAAGCAGGACTGAGGGCTGTCGTTCGTGTATACCAAAATTCAATAGCCGCCAAGCGGCTTCATGTGGACAAATAAATCTACCATGTACAAAGTTATCAATTTCATCTACAGTTTGAACAGCAGGGAGAGAAGCCCCAGCGCCGTTTGACGACCTAGAAGAAGAGGAACCTGTTAACTCAGGGCTGTCAGTTTTTTGCAAGTAAAAAGCAGCACGTTCGACACCCTTAGAGACATATTTGAAAAGGTATTTAATCATCATGTTCCATCCGCAGTATTCCACGTTGATGTGTGCATTGAATCTGCTACACAAAAGTTTGTTATAAGGAACGACAAATCCGTTGTGAATCCGGATTCCGTTCTGCATCACATGTACATCGTTCTCATTCCTCTTGTAATGTGCGTAACCATCCTTATCAAATGCAGTGATCGGAGTAAATGGCTTTGGAAACTTCTTTTTACAAAGTCCTTCCCTTGTGCAAGAAGCATTGGGATTCAAAAGCCCACACGGACCGTGTATCATACAGGTAGTTATCGTAGCGTACAAAGCCGCCTCCGTAGAAGGATCTGGAAGTTCCGCCGAAATATACTTATCAATATCAGTAGCAACTCTTATGCGCGCATCCTCAGCAACCCACAAAAGAGTGTGACAGTGGGGTAAACCCCTTTTCTGAAATTCGATTGTGTATAGATCTGAGCGAAAAAACACAGAAGTGGACACAATGATTACCGTATTTGGAAAGAAGTTTTAAAAAATAAATAAGGCTATAAATCAGAAAACATACACGCAACAACATCACCGAAAGGCTTATCCTCCTTTAGGAACTCGATGAAATGACCGACTTTGATGTTGAAAACTCTGGAAATGATATCTGGTCGATTTTGAGAATGACCCATTCTATTATCGTCCATAAATCTCAGAATTTCCGGCCATCGAGCGTTGCACGTGAAAGTTATGAAATACTGGGGATTGCCATGAACTCGACATATAGCTAACGCGTCCTGATAGTGTTTATACATATATCGCGGACCACCAACAAAAGTTGACGGCAGAAAAATACGTTTTCCGACATGTTTACCAACAGAATCACCTTTGGATAATGCATCATAAACGCCAGCAACATATTCAGACCTCAAATTATTTTGATGTTTTCGAAAATAGTCAAGTCTGCTATCCTCGACACATAGGTAAGCATCAATGAGAAACTGCTGAAACAATCTGCCGCCCCGTAGCAGAAGACAGAACACGTCGCGGCGACTATGTATTAAAAAGCTATAATACATATTAACCGTCAATGACTTCCCTCTTACACCTGATGCAGACCTAAGCCTTAACGACGGTGACCAACCAACCTCGCCGAAAGGAAAAAGTAGCGGATACTGCAAAGGCATATATGACTGATGCAGCTTACTTATGCGCTGTGACCGCTGATCTTTCGACTGAATAATTATGTCATATGTACTCGCGTTGGCATCATCTGCAACAACTATAGCTCCAAGTGTTCCAGGCTGTGGCACACTATAACGGTTATCTGGAACATTATTGTATAATCTAACCGCGTATTCCACAATAGCTTCAGACTCTGCAATGTCTACAGCTTTTTTGAAAGTGCGTACATATTCATTGCAGGCTGATAAAGCATTACTCAGAGTTGCAACGATGCCAGGCCTGAGCGTATCATTAGAACCGGAAGCATAAAAGAAGCTCATTCTGTTTTCAACCTCATTCTCAGTATCATAAACATAGAGCTGCAAAAAACGTGGGGCATTCGGAGGACACGGACATAAAGACCCAATGTGATGTGAAATTTGTCCAGAGACTTTAAAAGTATACGGACCCGGACCGAAGTTCAAAGATTCGTCAATGGAAGCACCGAATGATGTCATAGAAAACATTGAATTATAAGCTCTAATATTTCGCATAAAATGCGAATCCTCATACAAATTAAGGAATGCAGCCAACGGCGTTGCTGGTGCGGGTAACACGACCAAACCACCCTTACAACACTGATGATACACAGGGTTGCTACGACGTGACGCAGAAACCACCCTCTCATCATACCAAAACAGTGCTCCGCAATACGAACACCAGTTGCTCGCATCGCCACAGTCATGATACCTAGGCAGGGAACTCGTGACAGACGCGACTGAAGAAACCACAGAACGACGACGCGTGTACCGACGACGCTCCGGAATTGTAACCGTAGACCACGTCCTCCCTGGAGATAAAGCCGAACCCCACATCCAACAGAAACAGCAGAAAACAGAAAAACAACGAAGACGGAAACACAACCTAAACAAACGAAAAGACGCAGACGTAAAAACCCAACGAAATAAACAACACCCAACAAAGAAAACTAAACCTCCACAAATATCACAATTCAAAAACAATATATTCAAAAAAATCCATACAGACAGTAATCCACACTTATACTTTAACCAACCTTCTACACCACAATCACATTTCAACAATTAACCAATATCTACATAAAACATTATAGGACCACCCGATACAACAAATAAAAATAATAGATACTTGACTTCGAAAAACTAACCTTACGAACAGCAGGATACGAAATAACCGTCCCACCCAACGTATCACCTCGAGGAACCCTATAAGAAACAACAATTCTTAAAAACTAATACACACATTCAAATATCAAAAATAATTACACACATTCAAAATGTCCCATCGAATTCGGAAAATATCCAATTGAATTCGAAAACTAACCAAGAAACGAAACATGCAACAACAACTGAATAAGCAAAGCCGAAGCAAAAACCCTGCAATTGTGAGACAGTCGAAGAAGAAGAAACAGATATGAGACACGTGGAGCTGCACCTAATGACGCAACAAATTAAAAGAAGGCCGAACAAACCAAAAAAAAAAATACCAACCCAAATCAGAATTCCCAGCCCAAGCCCAGTAAGGTTAAAAAATTATTTTTTTGCACAAACTCATAGGCACTTAGGGACTTTAATAAGAGAATAATATTACAAAATAAATCAATACTAAAATATTTAGGAAAAAACGACATAAAAGGCTTTCAAAGCAAACCATTTAAAGCCCATACTAAAACATATAAAACCCATAAAAACAAATCTATATATGTTTTATCATAAAACTAGATTATTACTTGTATGATACACGGTATTGTTATAAGAACATTGTGTTAAAACGAATCACACAACTATTGTATTTAAACGTCATGTTAAAATGGATGATAATAAAAATATTAAGATAAAGTATTTCTTTTATGATTGGTTATGAAATTTTTTTAGCCTAAATTGATTAATCTACTTTAAACATATCATTTGCTCATTTCACATTGCATTTTGACGCTTTTCCTTAACATATAGTGTTAATTATGTCAATTAGAGTATGCGAGAAAAGAACTACATAAATATGTGTTTAAATTTGGGGCATAAAGCGTTTGCTTTATTGACTTTATAGTTAAAACCGGCTCTACTAGCCTCATGTTGGGATTGCCCTTGAGTTCGTTCGTTGTCAATTCTTGACTTGAGACCCTTCATTCTTATGAACCTTATAAAACAATGAAATTTTACGTACATATTCATGATTAACATTTAGATGGTTACAAGACGACTAACTTGTGGAACATATTTACCAAGACCACATTGCGGTCAAAACATATCGTAGCTCAAGCATACTCATAAATTATGTTCTACATTGATAGATGCCAAAATCAAACAACTTGAAGGTGTTTACAGAATATTGATTTTTTTTTTTATCTATATATGTTTTTTAGGTGTCAAAACACTTCTATCAAACTCGATAATAACACACTTAACATATATATATATATATATATATATATATATATATATATATATATATATATATATATATATATATATATATATATATATTACCCCAAGATTAACGTAAGTCAAAGTTAGCTAATGACTACACTACTCCATAAGTATCTCTCAACGAATCATGTGTCTAGCACCTATAAACGGAACATGAAATTTTTAAGAGGGAGCAGAAACGCTGCAGCGGTCCATGCAACACACATCAAACTGATAATTCCTCGGATTCAGGTAGTGAAAATGCACTATTTTCCCGAACTTTGGGAGGGCCGCAGCCCCCTGGGCCTCCATTAAGGTCCGTCTATGCTAGCACCCCAACTATTCAATTTGAAAGGGAGCTCATTAATCGTGACTTATAGGAAAAAACTAATCGCTAGTAAGAGTTGCTTTTTCACAATCTTGTAGTTGGTGGGCGGCTTTTGATACCAACAAATTTGATGATAGCTATAAAATGCCGAAGGTTTAAATTTGAACCAGTTGAACATGTGTCTATGTATGTGAATAAAAACCCTCATGTGAATAAAAATTGACATTTGATACCCTGCATACAGAAAATCCATTGAAAAACAAGAGGAAACCTAAAAAACACAAAGCATAAAAGAAAACCTAACACAAAATCACCAAATCTAAAATAAACACACCTAAACTAACCCTTCCAAAGCAAAACACCACCAGTTTTTACATGTTGGCGGTTTCTGTTGTTGGAAAAATGTAAGCGAAAAGAAGTTCATTCCAAATATCAGGAACACCAGGAAGGCACCAATGTGTGCAATCAGAAGAACGTTCGGGGTTCTTTTTTTGCTCATCGGTTAAGGGACGCCAAAGTCTTCGATGCATTGTTGGGTGTGCATCTTTTCTATATTGTGTCAATTGTGTTATATTTATTAGTTGGACATTCACTCCTTTGGCTTTTAATTTGTTCAATGATGAGTCTAGTACTCTTAACATTTTTGGATCGGTTCCACTTTCCCAGAATCCGTCCTTCAGTACAGGCTCCGTTTCTTTATAACAGGTTCCTTGCTTCTTGCCTCCCCAATCTGAAGCCCTGCAAAATTTAAATGATAGAATACATTTAGAAGGAGACTGATAAATATATGTTATGTCAACATAATAAAATTTAGATTGTGTAAAGTTTATAAAATATGATTTTATTTTTTTAATTTTTTTTTACTTTCTCATTTTTATTTTATAAATCTAATACTTTCTAACATGCCGTCCTTGAGCGTGTGCGAGGTAGGGGACCATACATGCCCCGTATTTGTTTGGGTCTCAAAATTTACCTCCAAATAGTATATCTAAGAAAACATCTAAGGAAACAGGAAAGGAGTAAACTCGTCCTTGATCCATAAACCAACCGAATCGACCAATGCACACTCTAATTAGAGGCACATGGCCTTCAAAGACTATGCTTTTTAATACAAAAACGAGCAAAAGAGGATATAAAAAGGGTTGTGTTATTATATACCTTGAATGAGTTGCTGTAAGGCCCATGAAAAACATTTTAGTCTTTGCAGGATCGATATGGGTTTGTACCCATTTGGACCATGTTTGAAGAACCATCTTGTATGCACGAACATTATCAACTTCATCGTACACTTGATTAGGACCACCTAACAATGATCCAGGACTCTTCCTGATTTGAGAACAAAACAAAAAGAAGCCTAACATGTTAGGTAGTAAAATATTTAAGGAAACATCAAATGAACTTGTTGTTTAAGGTAACATGTATCAATTGTTATTATAAACTTACAAGAATTTTATTATTGGCAATCTCCACCAAAGATAGGTATTAAAGACGATAAAATCTGCGTCAACCCAATGCCTAGCATGTTTCTCAATGTTTTTTATTCGTATAGTTCGATGGTCAAGACGATGGTTTGATGGATCATCACCATTAGATTCTACTAGCATCGGAGCCCAGTAGTAGTCTATTGAGATATTGTAATCCTGCGGTGTTTTAATGTTAGTTTCTTGTATGATAAAATCACGAAATGATAGGCTAATAAAAGGTGTGACTTACTGCGGCTTTAAAGGAGTACAAGGTACGATTAAGAGCTCCCATGTTAACCTTCTTTGACCCTGGAATGAATGAATATAGCATGCACATCATTGAATCCCACTGATTCCTATTTACTGAATCCCCAACAAACAATAGTCTTTTACCCTTTAGTCTCTCCACTATTGCTTTGCCATCAAACCTATTCATTTGACAAATAAAAAAACATTAGAATTTTCTCCAAAACAAATCATATATTATAACATGGGACACTTTTTGTTTCATGCAAAAGTTAGAGCTAGTGAGAGAGGAACCTAGGGAAGTCACATCCATGGGGTTGCCACCTCCATTGTTGATACTTAGAATCCTTTCTACCATAAGTTTGGCAAGCTAAATCACCATGGAGATATGGACACTCCTCTTCTTTATACAAGGGGTAATGACTCTTGTTATCATGAACCCATCGACCGGAGAACAAATCACATATTTCCGTTAGGGATGGTTGTGCGATCTTTAGACTTCGTTGATGATCAAAAACTTGGGCACCTTTATCTGAATCTATATCTGTTTTTGTGTCTATACTTGTACCTGTAAGTGTACTTATACCTGAATCTGTATCTAAAACTTGTATACCAGTATTTGTATTTGTATCGGCATCTGCATCTGTATTTTCGGTTGTAATTGTAGTAGTCGTGGTAAGAGTAACCTTAACATTGCCATTCACTACTTCTTGACTAACGTTTGAATAATAGCTTAAAGTTGCTATTCCACCAAGGAAGAACATTACTATGCTACAATGGAACATGGTCTTCATGTCCCATAATCCCATTGAGGAATTCTTCTTCCCCATCTCTCCTTTTTTTTTTTCTCACACACACACACACAAACACAAGAAAATACAAGAGATTATTAGAGTAAAAGTTGTGAACGAAGAGTGTTAACAAGAGTGCAACTCTATATATGGTTCAATATTATCCTTGTGCATGGGAAATTGATATGGCTCAATTAGTTTCAACCACATGCTTATAATTTAGGAGTATTTTACACGAGTATTAATGGACATGTGATTGCAATTTCCTTCAATTAATATGATTTATACAATGTATAATGTTATTCTCCTAATAATTAAAATATATCATGTACGTTATGATACCAATTAAAAAGGCAACACCCAAAATCAAAGTTACTTGTATGTTATAATCCTTCAATCTTTTTATACGAAACATAAGTTTTCACTCGTGCAATATCAAATCGTTAATAATCGTTTTATTTTACAGACAAACATAACAATTTTTATGTTTGATCTTACTTAAAAAATGAAATAATATCATGCACCTTAATTTGTGCACTTTCGATTCATGTAATCGAGTGATTTATGTATCTCATGTCGCTTAACCTACTATGTGACTATGTGCAACTCTTTTCGAATGTTCACAAAGATAGTCACATAGTACGCTTAAGTTTTAGTAAACTAATATTGATTATATGTCTATATACAATAAATAATTTATAGTGAAAAAGGAACATGGTCAACCACAAATTCTTATCTTCGTGATTTTTCATCCACCTATGAAGAAAATGCTCCAGTTTTTCATTCTCATATAAGCCCGGAAAGTTTATTGACCTAATATATGATTGTCAAATTCATGTTGACTAGTTGACACCTTTAATAGTGTTGTATATGATTTTTTTAACAATGCATATTTTGTAAATAATGCATATAAGGTGGTTGATTACGTACTCTCCCTTTGTTTTCATGTTAGCTTTGGATCTCGCATTTGCAATATATATTTAAGTTGATGAATCAACCGTTAAGCAAAGGAGCATGTATATGGGATCTAGTGCATGTAAAGTCAAATATAAAGTTTAGAAATTATTTTCATTTTTCGTTTTATACATCAAGATTTTATGAAATGGCCACCAAACATTTTCAAAATTCAAAATAACATGCTTATAAAAGTTTTATTGACTTTTACAAGTTTATGTTAGGTAATAAGCACATGAAATGATCACTATGATTTGTTATACAATACATGTTATTTTGGGATTCTTAATTGACTATTTTCATAACCAAGATTCGCATTGCAAATTCGCCACACTATAGGATAAGTTCTAGTTCTTTTGATGCGAAAATCACAATTATATGGTTTTATGGACTTTAAAACATGTACAAAGATCATGCACATGACTATATCTTTTGAACGACATTATATTAGCACTCTAACATGGTTCTAAAGGCAAGAAGAAAATATTGTATTACATTGTTACATGATGATTTTGGATCTCAACACCGTTTGATCCAATTTAGTATACCATTCCTACACATATCGGTAATCCATGACTAAGGCACAAGTTGAACTTTCCACCAATTGTTTGAAATGTTGGTTTCTTCAAGTCGAAACAAACCTTGTTTCGATGTCTCCATAGACACCATAAGATGCACACGACTTCAATGTATTTCTAGCAATAATAAATATGATAGTTATACATCTTGATTGAATTTTTATTGTTAGAAACCGAATACATATTATAACAATAAATAAATATAGTTTTTTATACATAAAAGGTAAGTAGAGATGGTATTGGGATGTTCAAGTTCATTATAGATTTTAACCCAGTTTAATCGCATAAGTGGAATCTATTATTCTTTAGGGCTCAAATATGAAACTGTACTTATTTCTCATGGACTAAATTGAAACTTCATTTCCAAGACTTCAAGTTAACCGGTTTCACGTGTATTTAAATGAAGAGTGTTGTTAAGCTCTATAAAACATTGTTGAAGTGTTTATCCATAGATATAAGGGTATGGTTATCATTTTTCTTAAATAAATAAGGTTATTTGTTATTAATAGTAGGGCATTTAAACGGTAAATATGTTAGAAATTCGACTTTAGGAATTGCCCTAGCCCTTAAGATATTATGAGATCTTGATTGTGATAAATTAGAATTACACCTCTTGTTTAGAGGAATTAGAGCAACAAAAGTTCGAGTCAGATAAGAAAGAATTTAATGCCGGATCGTAATAGCCCAACACAAACAATCGAATAAAAGAATAAAGATAAAAATCGAAACCCTAAAAAGGATGATCGGATTTATTAATATTGATAAAACTTGCTCGAAAAAAATAAAACCTAAAGCCTATTATTTATAAGAGAAAATAGGGTAACTTCTTGGAAAGAAAAAAACCTATATTTTTTTTTTTTTGAGGCTATTATTTTTCACCTATTGAGTTATTATTCTTCGGTCAATACGTTATTATTCTTCACGTTATTATTCTTCATCCAGGATGTTATTATTCTTACATTACTATTCTTCAAGACTTGTATTCATGACATCAGATTGATATAATTTTATATTGCAAAAGAGACCGAATTAATTATTGTTTTAGCAAAACTAACAATGATGTCAGTTAAATCAGCTAAACCGAAAGGAGGCAAATCTATAGGAAAAACACTTCATTTAGGTGGGAGTCGGCTTAAACAAGCATATACTTAGGTCTCCTGTAAATATAAACACTAAATGTTCGAAAATCATCATCAAAATGTAGATGAGTTTTTATATGTTGAACTATCTATTATTATAGCCTTATAGGTTTATGTATAATTACTAGACAGAGTTCAAAACTGCAAATTGATTAAACTATTTACATTTCTATACACTTGAATTCAACATTTAACTCATATAATTAAAAGAAGTATAATATGTTTGACCACGAGCTAAAGAAGGAGCACGTTTTGGTGCAATTAGGGCTCTTGGTATCGCTTCTGGACAAAGTTATGTAATCAAGCCAATACACCATTATAAAAACTTAATCTACCTCAAGTAATAATGATGAATGATATTTTAATTAACTATAACTAGTTAAATTTTTTATTAATATATGTTCATGATTTCGACTTTCAAAATAGTTATGGTATCACTTCTTACCTACGTTGTCCGAGAGTCGGTCAATCTTTTATTAATCAGTAAGTTAAACTCAATGATACATATTATGAGTGTGTTATTAATGAAATTACAGAGTTAAAAAAACTAAATATATACATGTTATAGGTTTTCACCAATGTATTACTAATTTAAGATTTGTTATTAACGTTGTTTTAAGAATGTAACAAAGAAAAAATAATGTAAATGGTCAAATTGCATTCAAATGAGTGTTGTCTTTACAACACAATTCGAAATATTTTATTATCTAAAAATATAAGCATATAGAAGCTCATTCCACACATCAGGCACACCAGGAAGACACCAATGTATACAATCTGAATAGCTACTCGGGTTTAATAATTTTTGGTCACTTGGTGCATCCCATTGCTTCCTATATATCGAAGGATGACCTTCTTTCCGGTATTCTGAAATTTGGGTTATGTTGATAATTTCAACATTTAAACCTCTTGTTTTCAATTGATCAATGGTGTTTTCTACAATTCTCATCGTTTTAGGATCTGTTCCGCTACCAATATATCCCTCTTTGGTAATCAAATCCGTCTCACTATAACAGTTTTGGCCCTTGGTTCCACCCCACTCTTCAGCCCTAAATCAAGGATACAATAGAAGGTTTGCAATTGGTAAGTACCTCTTATCTTGTCGATGAATGCTCCATCGCTTTCTACCATTTTAACAAATCAACTGATTCTATAAATTTTAAGGGGCATATGCATATTCTCACACTTAAATATGAAAAATTATGCATGGAAAATTGTTTAAAGTTATGGCTCTAGCTACATTTAAACTATCTCACACTTATAAATTTAAACTGTTTCTTTGTTTGAAATGATTTAGGCTTTTTATAATGCTAAAAGATGAAATAAATTGGAGTCGCCTATACCTTTCATGAGTAGGTGATATGCTCATGAAGAACAACTTAGTCTTGGCCCGATCAACGTGAATCTCCAACCAATCCGACCATGTTTGAAGTGCCAATTCATAGCTACGACGCAATGCTACTTCCTTATATATCCCGTTCTTATCTTCAAATGAACCCCACCTAATCATCATTAAATTCAACATCTTTTCTTTAATTGTACTTAATGAACAAGTTGTTGATGTTTCTCCAACCATAATGACTTTTATGTAAAACTACTTTATACAAAAAAGAATTGTCTACATTGCAAATAAACTTACAAGACTTTGATATGGGGTTGTCTCCACCAAAGATAGGAATTGAACACAAGTATATCAGCATCGGTCCAAAATCTAGCATGCTTTTCAATAGAATGGTACCGAACGATCCTTTCAGGTAATTTATGGCTTACTGGGTCGTCTGAGTTAGACTCAACCAACAATGGTGCCCAATAGAAATCGATCGAGGCATTGTACCCCTTCATTGAATCAAGTATTCATACACAAGTATTTGCAAAGTATTAGAAGATATAATAAATTAAAAATTTCTAAGGTCAAGGTTTTAGTTTACATACAAGAGCTTTGAAAGTGATTAAATTGGAACCATTGTTGTGCATGAATTTGAGTTTTGGGTCTTGAATGGATGAATCTAAAAGGCAAACCATTGAAACCCATTGCCCTCTGTTTAGAGAATCCCCTACAAATACCATCCTCTTGTTTCTTAATCTCTCCAATAGTCTTGTTGCATTGAACCTATCATGATAACAACACAAACTTCACACATTGCATATTTAAGATGTAAAAGTATAGAAATTTAATTATCAATTTATATCGAACTCGAGCGTAATACGGAAAAAAAAACGTTTTTATAGCATTTTTTAGTAAATAATAAGAAAATAAAAATAAAAACTTATATAATCAAGCATTATCTGAAAATACTTACAAAAATAAAAAATGATATATTAGAGGATATTCTGAAAAGATTTTTTTTTCATGAAAATGCTACTCTAGCCGAAAATTTTACATTTACCGCTTCACACACCATTGAAACTAATCCGATCTCCAAATATCTTAATTAAAGACAGTACGTAACTAGAGGAGGTATTATTCAACATATTACATATATTTGTCATAACGAAAAAGGGAGTGCATTTCGAATGTTTGTAAACATGTGTTCTGAATAAGAGCTAAATAAGTTAGCATACGAGAAAGGAAAGAAAGAAACCTTGGAAGGTCACAATGGTGAGGTTGCCACCTCCAATATTGATAGCTCAAATCCTCTCTTCCAAACTTGTTGCAAGCCAATTGATCCGACATGAATTTGCAATCTTTCTCTTTATAAAGAGGGTACGACGTGTTATCAAACACCCATTTTCCGCTAAATAAATTGCATTCGGACTCTGTATCGCCAGAAAACGTATCATCTAGTGACACTTGAACCATGTTAAACGTGACATACTCTCCGGCCATAAATATTGCTCCAATGAAAAACACAACAAAAAGAAGTGCAACAAAAAACTGAACAATACTAAAATTTATGGATGATTTCCATGTTACAGGAACAAAATGCTGGTTTCTGGCAACCATTAAACTGGACTTTGATTCTTTTTGGAACATATTTTTATTGCAATTTCCAGCTTCTATATGTCGGGGTTTGTCCTCTATTTAAGTTTCTCAAAGTTGGTGGGAATAAATGTCTTTTTTTTCTTCCTTATAAAATCAAAAATTATGATGGATTAGGAGTAGTGGCCAAGTTGGAAATGGATTGGATCCAATACACTCCTTGTCAACGTAATTAGAATTATAATTATAATATTTCAGAACATGCTAATTATTGTTTTGTGGGTTTATGGTTAAAAAAGAAATTTTGTTTAAGGTTATTGTACTAAAAAAAAAAAAAAAAAAAAAAAAAAAAAAAAAACCCGGTTCAAAACCAGTCCAAAAATGTTATGTTTGACATATACCAAATAATACGTAAAAAATGTGGAGTAAACGGCATGCGGTCCAATATCCGTATATCTTTTTGATGTATTGTTGATGTGCTAATAGTATATCTTATACTTGTTGTGTACGCATAAACAGTTAGATTGATGTATAGTCAATTTTTCATCTTACAATTAAAGAGCCACATTGAGTATGAGTGATAGTCTGTTTTAGTAAATTGATGAAAAGCTAAAGGGATATTGTGGGTTCCTTAGGCTATACGGTGTGGGGGGCTTTATTATTTGATGATGTGGAGTGATAGAGGTGATATGTAGGAAAGAGAGTGTGATTTGTAGGAAAGAGAGTGTGATGATGTGGAGTGATGAAAATGGGTGGTGTGGTTGTGTGATGATGTGGAGTGATAGAGGAAAGAGAGTGTTATTTTAAAAAGTTGTATATTTATAATTTTTTTTATATAAATGAAATTTAAAAACTTGTATTTTTATTACAAAAAAAACAAACACACAATACAATTTATTAAAAAACATATTACGATTAAAGTAAAATACGTTAAAATACTACAATTTATAAAAAAAAACACTTCAATCTTCATCTTCATCGTTGTTTCCTCGGGGGCTGTAATACCAGACATGTTCGATCAAATCGGCTAACAGACTGTGATGGGTACCTTCGTCACGCATGTCACGCATGTTCTGTTGTTTCTCTTGAAAACTAATCTGGACTTCTGGTTCGGTGGCATTCTCATCATAATAACCTTGACAATACGCCTTACCTTTGTCTTCCAAAATCATGTTATGAAGAATTATAGCGGCGTACATCGCGTTTCTAATTTTATCTAAACTCCAAGGTCTTGCGGGGTATTTAATTATATGCCACTTTTTTTTCAACACTCCAAAAGCCCGTTCGATGTCCTTTCTTGAAGATTCCTGGGCTTTTTTAAAATGGTTACGCTTCTCGTTTAATTCGTCTCTTTCCCTGAAAGACTTTATAAGCACCGGCCATTTTGGATAAATACCGTCAACGAGGTAATACCCGTATTTGTAGGTTGTGTCGTTAACAATAAACGACTGTTCGGGAGCCGTCCCATTCACAATGTCGTTGAAAAGCGGTGACTGATCCAAGACGTTGATGTCATTATTCGCTCCAGCCATCCCAAAAAATGCATGCCATATCCACAAATCAGTAGAGGCCGTAGCCTCTAACATAATGGAAGGGTGAGCGTGATCACCCCTATGGTATTGACCCTGCCAAGCCACGGGACAATTTTCCCACTCCCAATGCATACAATCCAAACTGCCTAGCATACCGGGAAAATTGTGTTTTTCATCATGAACCATCGTAATCTGCTGTATGTCGCTCCAACTAGGACGGCGTAAATATCTCTTCCCGTATAAAGAAACCATACCTATTTTAGATATTATTACATTTTAAGTACTAATAAATTTTAAAGTAAACTAATTAAAAATGTAAAGGTTAAAAATTTACCTTCGCAAAAGTAGGCAAGAGAGTCACGTGAAATTCTTTCGGACATTTTTAAATACTCGTCCCACATGTCACTACAAGTGCCAAAAGCAAGTTGTCGTATGGCGGAGGTGCATTTCTGAATCGGTGTAAACCCAGCCCTTCCTCTAGCATCTGGCCGTTGCCTAAAATACTCAAAATTGTTTTCAAAATCGTGGCATATCCTGAGAAACAGCTCCCTCCTCATTCGAAAACGACGGATAAATTGTTCGTCGTTGTAGGTGCAACCCGGAGAAAAGTAAGATTCCATTAGTAGTGTGTTAGCTGCTTCACGGTTACGTTCTATGACGGTTCTTCTTCTAGTGATTGGTCTTTCGATATGTTGTGATGCGTGCCTAACAACGGCTCTAATCGTTTCGGCTACAATTGTATTATCATCCGAACTTGACGAACTTGACGAACTTGACATTTTATAAAACTTTGTGTGTTTTTGGTATAAAATTTGAGAGAGAAAGAGAGTTTGTTGTGTGGTTTTTGTTATAAAATTGTATGGTATTTATAGAAAATTATTAGGTTTTTTTAAAAAACTATCCGTTGTCGACCGTTGCTTTTTGTTTTCTTCCTCATCACCTGCGTTGTACTGAAGACGCCTGCGCCCAAAATCAATGGACAACGCCCTAGGCGGTGTGGGATCAGGCGTTGAGGGGCGTTGTGGGATCTACGTGGCGGGCGTTGTGGGAGCCTTAAAGCCCCATACCGTGTAGCCTTATGGTTTTTTAGTTACATGGTGTTGGAGTTGTGGGGTGGCAAGAGTTGATGGGCAGGTTGGTGCCGTTGGTAGTTGTTGGTGACATGTCTAGATACTATTCGTTAGCTTCAAGTCTGTCTCATCTCTCTCTCTCTCTCTCTCTTCAATCCTCATTTCGGCACCAGCTGACTTCAATCTAAACCTTACGGAAAAATATACAAATTTTAAGGTCATTTATACACGATCGACTTACTTTTATTGTGTTGCATTTAGAGGGATTATACAAACTTTCTTTCTTAAACATAATGTCATTCCCATTCCCATATAGTAATATTAGAAAAAACATGAATAAGGCCATGCATTTTTTTAATTAATAAAAAAAATTGCATTAAAATATGATATGGATCATTTGAAATTCTTTTTTATATATTGAAGAGCAAAACCTTATATTATAAAGTCAATTTAGAGAATAGTACAAAACAAAGTATAAAAAATCTCTAAGTTAGAGTAGCAAAAGCACATACCGAGAAACTCAAAATCATATGAACTTGTCTTCTACAAACCGAAATTATAAATACTTTTACGTTGCGAATACATTGTTAACCTTGTGAAACATAAACCCAAAAATGTAAAGGTATCTTTATTGGATTTTGTTAATCACGACTAAAGAGTGTGGTTAAGACGTTATTCTATGAATATGAATTTGATAACTAACTAGCTATAACAACAATTGATTTTTAAGTACAACCTATTGTCAACCTTCGATTTTTGTCTTTTAGAATTTTAACTATTAAACTATTAGGATTGTAGTTAAAAAGCTTATACTCAATTCCATCTATCACTTATTAACACCTGTAACATCTTATTTATTAAACAAGGGAAAATTAAATGTAAAAGTTAAACTAAAATCTCGTTAATTTTATATATTGAACTTATATGAAATCTTTCTCGTAGTTAAGTGTCACATATTTTATACATATCATCATTTATATTATTTTAGGACAAAAAATAAAGTTAATGACTTTGTTTATATTTAATTAATTTTTAATGAAAAAATTGTTTTCGATATCTTCCAATATTGGGCCTTAATGATAACAAAAAAGTGACAAAATAAGATGATCGACATAAGTTATATCATATATGACATAAATGCAAGGAAAAACAAATTTAAAAATATTATATTTAAAAACTTAACGAAATTTTAAATTAACTTTAAAAATAATGTTAACGAAATAAAAATTTGCTGATAAAAATAAATAAATAAAAAAATTGGTTATACACAATCACAATTTAATCAAAATTTATTACATTTTTATACAGTCCTTTCATCAAAAGGAATAGTAAATACCTTTAATCTATATACTATTAAAACTTATTTTTATGTATTTGACTATTGATATATAAAAAATAAAATAAAAAGCCATAATATACATCAAATCAAATATTAAATATTTCAAGACCAAAAGAGGGTGCTTGATTAGTCGCAAACTAGTAACTATACTTTAAACTAAAGTATATCATATGCATGTGCGATTTAACAACTAATTATTGGAGTCTAATTTTAAGTACTCAAATATCTTAGATTTAAATTTTTTTAATTTTCTTTAATTTAATACTCTATATCAATTGGAAACTATTTGACAAAAAAATTATAATCTTCGTTAAATTCTATATCAATCCGATCAGGAATGGAGATAGTTTATATCGAAGGGGTTGACTAAACTCTTTGAGTTTTTTCATAAATTTTAATATAGTTTTAGGGTAATATTAATTTAAATTTAGTAGATGATTATGAACCTCTTATTTTATATATGAACCCTATTTGTGAAATTCAGACTCTATACTTGTATTTGGCATATTTTAAGGAGATTTTTAAAGCTAAAGTTTATAAAAACCTAAAATGATAGTGTTAGTAGGTGATGGCTTATACTTATAGCCTATCAAACCTAACACTTGAGTTCGGCCCACTGAATCTCAATCTGACAAAAGGACCAGAACCCGGAACGTGAGCCCCGACACCCAGAAGCCCCGACACCAGGAGTAAGGCCCCGTGTCCGG
Source organism: Senecio squalidus (assembly GCA_910822075.1). Taxonomy (NCBI): domain Eukaryota; kingdom Viridiplantae; phylum Streptophyta; class Magnoliopsida; order Asterales; family Asteraceae; genus Senecio; species Senecio squalidus. The sequence goes on from CAJVGC010000001.1 coordinate 12,135,204, forward strand.
GAGTCGTGGCCCCGACACCTGGGCTCCGGCCCCGTGTACGGGAATTGTAGCCCCGACACCTAGGCGCCCCGTGTCCGGGAGTCGTGGCCCCGACACCTGGGCTCCGGCCCCGTGTCCGGGAGTCGTGGCCCCGGCACCTAGCCGCCCCGTGTCCGGGAGTTGTGCCCCGGCACCTAGTTCGCCCCGTGTCCGGGAGTCTTGGCCCCGGCACCTAGGCGCCCCGTGTCCGGGAGTCGTGACCCCGGCACCTAGCCGCCCCGTGTCCGGGAGTTGTGCCCCGGCACCTAGCTCCACCCCGTGTCCGTGTCCGGGAGTTGTGCCCCGACACCTAGCTGGCCCCGTGCCCGGAGATCTGCCCCGACATCCGACGCTCGTGGTCAGTCCGACACTCATGCTCTGACATGTCTAAGGACTTGTGTACATATGTCTGCATTACTCTAGACAACACTGATGCTTTGGAGTTCATCTCAAGGTATCATGCTCCTGACATTCTGCCAGTCGGACATCCAAGCCTAATGCTTGGATGTAACCGTCAAAGGCATTGATGAGATTATATCATTGCAGGAGCGTTACCTTTTCACTTATACCCGTTGGAATCCTATTGATGAACAATAAATGATCATCATGACTGTTGTTGGTACCTGGCAATGTTGGGTATAAATGCCCAACACTTCAGGTTTTAGAGGCAGCTTCATCATCTTCCTCACATACTCACTGACCGGAATACTTAACTATATTCCGTCAAGCCTTTCCGATCAATCTCTTGTCCACCTTAGACTCGCCAAGAGTCTGTTAGGTTTGCACTGCTTGAGCAGGAGGCCAAGAGAGTGATCAATCTAACCCAAGTTTCTGAGCCTGTCGATTCTTGCTCGAACATTGGCGCCATCCGTGGGACACGTTTTTTAGCAACGGTGTTTCATCTTCATTTCCAGATTTTCACAAGTTTTTTCTTTAATTCGTTTCTTTTTTCATCATGGAAGACATGAACTCTTCACCAATAATTTCCTCAGTCCCAGAAGTAACTACTACAACACCACCCCCAGTGACTGTTATAGCCCCACCCCCAATGACTACTGTAACCCCTTCCCCAGTGACTACTGTGACCACATCCCAAGCTGAAGGGAGTACCACCCTGATACCAACGACTGTTTCGTCACCTCGTGCATTTGTTTCATTGCCTATACCATCCAGTCAATTCATACCAGACATGGAGACAGACATGGTGTTTGAGAGAGGTCCTATGGGGAGGACAGACAGGCACGAATTTTCCGCCTTGGAGGATTGGACACTAGGGGATTCAGGTCCTGCCCGTCTGTATCGATCAACAACCACTGGACCTTTGTATTCTACAAGGGTGTCCGGAGCTAGTGCATCTGCCATACCAACGCCAAACGTGTCAAGTTTTCAGATCCCCATGTCCCGTACCTCAACACTGCACGAAGAAGCCGCTGAAGCCTCTAGGCAGGCTGTCCCAGAACTTCATGGCTTTGAAGCCACTAGGAAGCCTGCCTCGGCGGGATCCCAACCCGGCACTCAAGGAACGGGAGAGGACCCAAGCATGGGAACGCAGAGAAGGACATTTCAGAATAGCCAAGGAGCAGCATCAGTCCCGGCACCAACCTCATCTAATGACCTCCTGGCTCAACTATTGGCATCCCTGCAGCCAGCACCACCACAGGTAATCCCCCAACAATCCGAAACAGATGTCCTGTTAACACAGTTGGCGGATCGCCTGAGGCAGAACGCGCCGACACCGGCGCCACCTCAAAATCCCAATCAAGAGTTATTACGACTGTTGCAGCAACTAGCAGAAGGAGAAATGCCAAGAGAAGCTATTATGCCTGTATCAATAGTAAGTTCGAAATTTTGTGACTAGGTGTCAAGATATCCGATGCCAGACAAGCAGAAGGTCCCCTCCATTGTAGGCACTTAGGACGGCACAAGAGACCCAGACGACCATATGGCCTTGTTTGAGCAGGCCAACATGACAGAAAAATGGGTAGACCCGGTAGCCTGTAAAATGTTTCCAGGAACATTGCAAGGGTTTGCAAGAGATTGGTTTGCTGGCCTTCCAGAAAGGAGCATTAGGGACTTTGCTGATTTAAAGGCAAAGTTTGTGTATCAATTCTTTCAGCAAAAGAAACAACGTAGGACACATCTGGAGGCCCACCTAATCCGGCAGAAGGAAGGGGAAGCTTTGCGAGACTTCATCCTGCGGTACACGCAGGAATGCCAAAAGATCCCAGGTTTTCCAGAAAGCCAACAAATTTCAGGTTTCACCTTTTCCCTCTTGCCTGGTCAGTTGCAGGAAAAACTTGCAAAAAGGACTCCTGCCACCTTCAAGGAAGCCACAGATAGAGCCTATGACTTCTTAAGATCAAGGGAAACTGTCTCTTTGGCAAGAGGAGTGGCTGGAAAGAGGGACAAGCTTTGGAACGGTGGGTCAGCGTCAGGTAGACAGGACCAACAGCGGGAAGATAGGAGAAATGACAGACGGGATGACAGAGGCAACAGAAGGTTTAGCCCTTATGACAAGACTGCATCCGAGCCATTTCTCAACAAGACCCCGAAAGAGATCCTGCAGACAGAGCGTGTAGGCTCTACTTTTAAACCTCCACCACAAATGGCACACAGGTCTGGTAAGAAAAACATGAACAAGTACTGTGAATTTCACGAGGACCATGGACATGACACCAATGCCTGTCGGGAATTGAAAGGAGAGATAAGAAGGGCGCTGGACGAAGGGAAGTTAGAACACCTAGTGCCAGCTGCAAGACAACAAACCAACAGGACCCCAACCCAGAAAACGTATGTCTGGCAAAAGAGGGGGGAGAATAGTGAACGACCGGGACCGCCAGAAGGTCACATCCTTATGATTGAAGATCAGACATACATAGACTAAACCTTGATCAAGGTCTGATAAATTTTTATTCTATGTTTTCATGTTTTGTCAAAGTTTAATCTTGGTTTCTGTCAAGGGCATGGATACCATGCCTTATAATAAAATGTTTGGTCTGATATTATCCCAATTATGCACTGCATTATCTTTTTATTTTATGAACATTGTTCAACATCACAAGCATAAGGCCAAATAAGACACTCATGTCTAAGCCAAAACATGCGAACACGTCTTTTCATCTACTTGAGAAAAGATAAGCACTTCTCATAGGGAAGCGACATACCTCGCGAGTAATACAAATAAACGGTTAACCAAATAATGCATCACTGATGTAATATGCTTAAATAGCTGATATCGCATATTTATATAGATATTTATATGCGATATTTGGTCATTTTCGTATTTAATCATGATGGATAGGATAGGATTTTTACATTTAATTGTGTGAAAAGTATTTTATTCAAGTGACAGGTTGAATATGATCGGAAAGTGGACATTTGGACGAAGAAATGCAAGTAAATGAAAGATATGGAATTAATATTGAGACATGCACGTGGGTTTGGAAAACAAATATTTATTTGTTTGGTAACTTTGGTTCACGGGTGGAAGAAAAAAAGAAGAAGAAGGGGGAATATGCTACTACTCTCTATTTCACTAAGGATAAGGATAAGGATAAGGACAACATCCTCTTTTAATAGATTTGTAATTCGACTCAAACACGAATTCTATCTAGTTTTTGCCTATAAATACAACCCCAAAACATCCAGAAAAATCATTCAATCATCATTAATTAATTCTAGAGCTGGAGTTCGAGTTTAGAAGCAAGATTTCAAGCTAGGAGTTTCGTTTTCATTCAACGTCGGTCACGACACGTTTCGGTTTTTAGTTTGTTTCTTGTTTCCCTTTTTAGACTTTATTTTTCCAGCATGTTTTCTCTTATTATTAGTTTTATTTTGAACACGATAATGAGTAGCTAAACTATTTTTATGCTTGTTTGAACACGGATCTTGTTTGAAGTTCTAGTTTTCGTAATCGATTTATTTATGTTTTTGTGTTTAACCGGTGATCCTTAATTGCTTAAGTTTTAATATATTATTTTAAGTTGTTTATATATAATTTGCTTAATCAACATTCTAGGTATTCGAGAGGAATCTAGATAGATTAAATAGGTTGTATGAAATAATCGGTCGGTCTATAATCGGTTTAAAATTACTAGGATTCGAGAGGACTTAGTAATCACAACTTAGGTAATTAAACTTAATTGAGTAAGTCTAATTGTTAAGATTCGGAAGGACTTGATTATTAGAAGAGTTATTCGAGAGGAAACTCTATAAGATTAAATCACTAAAAACAGGCTTGGTACTTATTGCTTAATTATTAATAATTATAACTGTATTCGAGAGGAACGGTGTAGTTAGAGGTAATTAAAGTTAATAAAAGATTCGAGAGGACTTTTACTATATTTTAGAAGTTTAATATTAAATCGATTTCGTTAACTTGAATGGAAAACAAGTGAAGTGTCAAACAAGTGTATTCTCTTTATTATTTGATTACATCAATTACTTTTTCGATCGATTTTAATTAATCACTTTCTTTTTAATAATCACTTGCAATTTTAGTAAATCTTTTGTTACGATAAAAAACCCCCAAAATCACTTAGTATTATTAATTCGAAAATTAAAACAAATTAGTCCCTGCGAACGAACCTATACTTGCTTTTAAACTATATTATATACGGATAGGTCCACTGCCTAGAAGTGTGTAATTGCGTGAATTAGTAGGTTAATTTAAGACTAGATTTTACACATCAAGTTTTTGGCGCCGCTGCCGGGGACTAATTTTTCGTTTTTTGTTTCGAATTTGTGATACGATCCTTTTGAGTATTTATTTACTTAGAAGTTACTTTTTATTGTCATAACACCGGTACGTTTTACGCTTTTCTTGTTTTTTGTCTTTTCAGGTATTTCAGGTAGTTGATGAACACAAGGGCTTCGGGATTACCACTCGCGGGTCCAAAGTCAAATCCAGGAGTATCAAAGAGACGAGGCAAGAGAAGAGGCAACTTATCGCTTCAGACACCACCAAGTTTTGATCAAGTTTCACCCGTCAAGTTTGAAGACATTGCGTCTTCAGAGGAAGGAGGAAGCAGTTCAGACTCAGAGGTCGAAGAAGTGTTTTGTGAAGACAAACCGGAACAGCAACCAGCTATGGACCCTTTGGACACACCAATGCACCGACGGGCCGAAGCTGTAGCAGTGCCACCCACCCGAGGGTCGGCAATCACCACCCCGGACTTGGGTGAGGATTTTGTTGTCAAGGGTCACCATCTCAAGATGATCCAAGACAACACGTTCGATGGGCGATACAATTCAGATCCGCATAAACACATAGCCAAATTCAACGAGCTGTGTGAGATGTTCAAATACGGTCAAGGCAAAGGCGATCCTGTCAAACTGAGGTTATTCCCTTCGTCTCTCACCGGAGATGCGAAGGTTTGGTTCGAGGAGCTTAATGAAAATTCAATCACCACATGGACGCAAATGCGCGAGACCTTTATCAAAAGATTTTTCCCACCCGCCTTGGGTAGGAAATTACTCAGAGACATCAGAGGATTCCGACAGGAAGATGGAGAGACTTCCACTGAAGCATGGGCTAGACTAAAAGAGATGCTGAGAGGTTGCTATGGTCACGGATTGGGCAAGGACAACATTATTGAAATTTTCTTCTACGGGTTAACCAAGGAGTCTCAAAACGAGTTGGATCTAGCCGGAGGAGGAGATTTCATGTATAAAACTACCAACGAGGCATACAACCTAATGGAAGACAAGCTGGTCATAAGCCTATCAAGGGAGTATCGAGACGATGGTCGAGGCCGAAAACACAGAGGACAAGTTGCTCAAGCTGAGAGTAGCCATGAAATATCCTCGGTAGTTCAAGAGGTCAAGACATTAGCGGATAGAATTGATAAGCGCATGGGACGGATAGAGAAGGACATGCACTTGGTGAAGAATGGATGTGAAGGATGCGGAGGACCTCACTATGCTAGTGAGTGTAATCAAGTGGAGGATGCCAACTACGCACAGTATGGTTATCCTAATCGGGGATCAAATTGGCCACCTTACAGAGATAACCACAACCGGGGTGACAATCGGAACAATGGATGGCAAAGAAATAACACACGCTCCCCACCACGACAAAGATACGATCCACCGAAGAACGAAGATGAAGATCCAAGCATTAAAGATCTTTTGAAATCGTTCATCAACACCCAAAAATCAACCAATGACGATGTCCGTAAACAATTTAAAGTTTTAACTGATCAAATCGAGCAAGGACAGAGAAATCAGCAGGCAGCACATCAAGACTTAGAGAGACGGTTCGATAGGATGAACGAGCGGAACTCAAATCGGCAACCGGGCCAAATACCAAGCAATACTCAACCAAATCCACGACAACAGAATCAGGGAAATAGTTCCACCAATCAAACACCAAAATATCAACATCCTGGAAGAACCGAAGGACCACGAGACGGAATGCCACCCTGCCAAAAACACAGAGACGAGCACGTGAACGCAATTACCACACGCTCAGGACATGCTTACGGAAAAGATCAAAACGAAACCGGAGAGAAACTGCCAGCCAGGACGCCAACTTCCACTACAGAACCAGTTGTGGATGATTTCGAGATCGAGGACGATGAGGACGAGGCACCACCAGTTCAATCAAAGGCTAAAACACCTGAACCAGTGGAGGAAGTTCCAATCAAAGCTTACCAGCCACATGTTCCATATCCTCAACGATTAAGAAAAGCGAGAATGAGGGAGCAGTACGGTAAATTCTGTGATATGATTAAATCTGTTAATATTAATGTTCCTCTTGTTGATTTAATTGCAGGGATGCCAAACTACGCTAAATTCATCAAGGAGCTGGTCACGAACAAGGGAAAGCCATCGGAGGAGCAAGCCGCATTCTTAAACACAGAATGTTCAGCTTTGGTGAAGAACACGATACCACCGAAGTTAGATGATCCAGGGAGTTTCCTTATCAAGTGCAACTTCAGCAATACTTACAGTTGCAGTGCCTTGGCGGACTTAGGAGCTAGCATAAATTTGATGCCTTACTCATTATATGCTAAACTTGCCCTAGGAGTGTTAAAACCCACTAGGATGAGTATCCGCCTAGCCGACCGATCATTCCAATACCCGTTAGGAATTGCTGAAAATATGCTAGTTAACGTAGGAAAATTTACTTTCCCTGTTGATTTTGTGATTTTAGAGATGGACGAAGATGTCACGGTGCCACTTATCCTTGGACGACCATTCCTAAACACTGCTGACGCAATTATTCGTGTGAAAAATGGGCAAATTTCATTAGGGGTTGGGAATGAACGAATTGTTTTTAATCTAGATAGAGCTATGACTCATTCTTATTCTACTGATGAAACCTGTTTTCGGATTGATGTGTTTGATGATTTAGATTGGCAGGAAATTCTCGAGATAGAAACTAGCTTGGAGGAGGAACTGAAAGACGAGAAGATCGAGGAAGTGGAGGTTGAAGTTAAGGAGGAACTGAAGTTGGACCAAAGCATGAGGATCAAATCTTCAATTGAATCACCACCAACCGACTTGGAGCTAAAACAACTACCGGTACATTTAGAATATGCTTTCCTTGAAGGTACCAATTTACTACCAGTTGTTATTTCGTCATCACTTTCGGGTGACGAAAAAGCTCGATTATTGACAGTCCTTAAAGGTCATAAAAAGGCCTTTGCTTGGCGTATATCTGACATACCCGGAATTAGCCCCGATTTTTGCAAACATAAAATAAATTTTATTGATAATGTAAAACCCGTTGTTCAAAAACAACGGCGGCTAAATCCGAATATGGCAGATGTCGTTAAAAAGGAAGTTGTTAAGTTGTTGGATGCAGGAATTATCTACCCTATTTCAGACAGTCCATGGGTAAGCCCCATTCATTGCGTGCCGAAAAAGGGAGGTATGACCGTGGTGATGAACGATAAGAACGAGCTCGTGCCAACAAGGACAGTCACAGGATGGAGAGTTTGCATCGACTACCGCAAGCTAAATGAAGCCACCAGGAAGGACCATTTTCCACTACCGTTCATGGACCAGATGATCGAGAGGCTTTCAGGAAATGAGTTCTACTGCTTCCTGGATGGATTCTCGGGGTACTTTCAAATTCCCATCGATCCCGAAGATCAGGAAAAGACCACATTCACATGCCCGTTTGGAACCTACGCATATCGGAGGATGCCATTTGGTCTATGCAACGCACCCGCCACTTTTCAGCGGTGTATGCTAGCTATTTTTCAGGATATGGTGGAGAAGACAATGGAGGTGTTCATGGATGACTTTCCAGTTTTCGGAGATTCATTCGATGATTGCTTGAAGAATTTGGATCGGATGTTGGGAAGATGCGAGGAAGCACATTTGGTCCTCAACTGGGAGAAATGCCACTTCATGGTTCGAGAGGGAATCGTATTGGGACAAAAAATCTCAAAAGCTGGGATAGAGGTAGACAAAGCAAAGATCGAGGTCATCGCCAAACTACCACCACCAACGAACGAGAAGGCAATTCGGAGTTTTTTGGGGCATGCAGGATTCTACAGAAGGTTTATCAAAGACTTCTCGAAGATTACTCGTCCTATGACGAAACTCTTAGAGAAGGAGGTAGCTTTTAATTTCTCAGAGGACTGTTTACAAGCCTTTGAGCTACTAAAGGAACGAATCACCAATACACCCATCTTGGTAGCACCGGATTGGTCTAAACCCTTCGAACTGATGTGTGACGCCAGTAATTTCGCAGTGGGAGCTGTTTTGGGGCAACGGATCGATAAACATTTTCGACCTATCTACTTCGCTAGCAAAACACTGAACGAAGCCCAACAGAATTATACCACTACAGAAAAGGAACTTTTGGCTGTAGTTTTTGCTTTTGATAAATTCCGCTCATATTTAGTGATGAGCAAAACAATTGTTTTCACGGATCATTCTGCTTTAAAGTTCTTATTTTCTAAATTAGATGCTAAACCTAGATTAATTCGTTGGATTTTATTGTTGCAGGAATTTGACATCGAGATCAAGGACAAGAAAGGGGCTGAAAATGTAGCTGCAGACCATTTGAGACGATTGGAGAACCCAAGTTTGGGGGAGTTGAAGGAAGAGGAAATAGATGACACATTTCCAGGGGAGATGCTAGCCAGTGTCAGTAACACAGACGGCGATACCCCATGGTTCGCGGACATTGCGAATTATCTAGCCGGAAAAATTGTCAACAAGAGCCTGACCTATCAACAGAAGCAGAAATTGATCTCGGATGCTAAGTACTACTACTGGGACGCACCGTACTTATTTCGTAGATGTGCTGATGGAATGGTGCGCAGATGTGTATACGGAGGAGAAACTCGGAAGATTTTGGACGAATGCCATCATGGACCCACCGGAGGACATTACGGACCGACGGTTACTGGTAAAAAGGTTTTTGATGCAGGTTTCTACTGGCCAACAATTTTCAAGGAGGCTTATACACTCGTAAGCACCTGTGACGCACGCCAAGGGAATATCACGAAGCGGGACGAAATGCCACAGCAAGGGATCCAAGTTTGTGAAGTTTTCGATATCTGGGGAATCGACTTCATGGGCCCTTTCAAACCCTCAAACAGAAATATTTACATTTTAGTTGCTGTAGATTATGTTTCTAAATGGGTTGAAGCTAAGGCATTACCGACTAACAACGCTAACGTGGTTGTTGATTTTCTTAAAAGTTTATTTTGCAGGTTTGGAGTGCCAAAGGCATTAATCAGCGATCGAGGAAGCCACTTCGCAAATGCTCAGCTAGCAAAAGTTCTGAAGAGATATGGAGTAAATCACCGATTTGCCACTTCGTATCATCCTCAAACGAGCGGGCAAGTGGAAAATACAAACCGAGCAATCAAAAGAATTTT
>CAJVGC010000001.1:12145166-12332287 GCA_910822075.1 Senecio squalidus
GGACGACATACACCGGTGAAGAATGGATGTGAAGGATGCGGAGGACCTCACTATGCTAGTGAGTGTAATCAAGTGGAGGATGCCAACTACGCACAGTATGGTTATCCTAATCGGGGATCAAATTGGCCACCTTACAGAGATAACCACAACCGGGGTGACAATCGGACCAATGGATGGCAAAGAAATAACACACGCTCCCCACCACGACAAAGATACGATCCACCGAAGAACGAAGATGAAGATCCAAGCATTAAAGATCTTTTGAAATCGTCATCAACACCCAAAAATCAACCAATGACGATGTCCGTAAACAATTTAAAGTTTTAACTGATCAAATCGAGCAAGGACAGAGAAATCAGCAGGCAGCACATCAAGACTTAGAGAGACGGTTCGATAGGATGAATGAGCGGAACTCAAATCGGCAACCGGGCCAAATACCAAGCAATACTCAACCAAATCCACGACAACAGAATCAGGGAAATAGTTCCACCAATCAAACACCAAAATATCAACATCCTGGAAGAATCGAAGGACCACGAGACGGAATGCCACCCTGCCAAAAACACAGAGACGAGCACGTGAACGCAATTACCACACGCTCAGGACATGCATACGGAAAAGATCAAAACGAAACCGGAGAGAAACTACCAGCCAGGACGCCAACTTCCACTACAGAACCAGTTGGGGATGATTTCGAGATCGAGGACGATGAGGACGAGGCACCACCAGTTCAATCAAAGGCTAAAACACCTGAACCAGTGGAGGAAGTTCCAATCAAAGCTTACCAGCCACATGTTCCATATCCTCAACGATAAAGAAAAGCGAGAATGAGGGAGCAGTACGGTAAATTCTGTGATATGATTAAATCTGTTAATATTAATGTTCCTCTTGTTGATTTAATTGCAGGGATGCCAAATTACGCTAAATTCATCAAGGAGCTGGTCACGAACAAGGGAAAGCCATCGGAGGAGCAAGCCGCATTCTTAAACACAGAATGTTCAGCTTTGGTGAAGAACACGATACCACCGAAGTTAGATGATCCAGGGAGTTTCCTTATCAAGTGTAACTTCAGCAATACTTACAGTTGCAGTGCATTGGCGGACTTAGGAGCCAGCATAAATTTGATGCCTTACTCATTATATGCTAAACTTGCCCTAGGAGTGTTAAAACCCACTAGGATGAGTATCCGCCTAGCCGACCGATCATTCCAATACCCGTTAGGAATTGCTGAAAATATGCTAGTTAACGTAGGAAAATTTACTTTCCCTGTTGATTTTGTGATTTTAGAGATGGACGAAGATGTCACGGTGCCACTTATCCTTGGACGACCATTCCTAAACACTGCTGACGCAATTATTCGTGTGAAAAATGGGCAAATTTCATTAGGGGTTGAGAATGAACGAATTGTTTTTAATCTAGATAGAGCTATGACTCATTCTTATTCTACTGATGAAACCTGTTTTCGGATTGATGTGTTTGATGATTTAGATTGGCAGGAAATTCTCGAGATAGAAACTAGCTTGGAGGAGGAACTGAAAGACGAGAAGATCGAGGAAGTGGAGGTTGAAGTTAAGGAGGAACTGAAGTTGGACCAAAGCATGAGGATCAAATCTTCAATTGAATCACCACCAACCGACTTGGAGCTAAAACAACTACCGGTACATTTAGAATATGCTTTCCTTGAAGGTACAAATTTATTACCAGTTGTTATTTCGTCATCACTTTCGGGTGACGAAAAAGCTCGATTATTGACAGTCCTTAAAGGTCATAAAAAGGCCTTTGCTTGGCGTATATCTGACATACCCGGAATTAGCCCCGATTTTTGCAAACATAAAATAAATTTTATTGACAATGTAAAACCCGTTGTTCAAAAACAACGGCGGCTAAATCCGAATATGGCAGATGTCGTTAAAAAGGAAGTTGTTAAGTTGTTGGATGCAGGAATTATCTACCCTATTTCAGACAGTCCATGGGTAAGCCCCATTCATTGCGTGCCGAAAAAGGGAGGTATGACCGTGGTGATGAACGACAAGAACGAGCTCGTGCCAACAAGGACAGTCACAGGATGGAGAGTTTGCATCGACTACCGCAAGCTGAATGAAGCCACCAGGAAGGACCATTTTCCACTACCGTTCATGGACCAGATGATCGAGAGGCTTGCAGGAAATGAGTTCTACTGCTTCCTGGATGGATTCTCGGGGTATTTTCAAATTCCCATCGATCCCGAAGATCAGGAAAAGACCACATTCACATGCCCGTTTGGAACCTACGCATATCGGAGAATGCCTTTTGGTCTATGCAACGCACCAGCTACCTTTCAGCGGTGTATGCTAGCTATTTTTCAAGACATGGTGGAGAAGACAATGGAAGTGTTTATGGATGACTTTTCAGTTTTCGGAGATTCATTCGACGACTGCTTGAAGAATTTAGATCAGATGTTGGGAAGATGCGAGGAAGCACATTTGGTCCTCAACTGGGAGAAATGCCACTTCATGGTTCGAGAGGGAATCGTATTGGGACACAAAATCTCAAAAGCTGGGATAGAGGTAGACAAAGCAAAGATCGAGGTCATCGCCAAACTACCACCACCAACGAACGAGAAGGCAATTCGGAGTTTTTTGGGGCATGCAGGATTCTACAGAAGGTTTATCAAAGACTTCTCGAAGATTACTCGTCCTATGACGAAACTCTTAGAGAAGGAGGTAGCTTTTAATTTCTCAGAGGACTGTTTAAAAGCCTTTGAGCTACTAAAGGAACGGATCACCAATACACCCATCTTGGTAGCACCGGATTGGTCTAAACCCTTCGAACTGATGTGTGACGCCAGTAATTTCGCAGTGGGAGATGTTTTGGGGCAACGGATCGATAAATATTTTCGACCTATCTACTTCGCTAGCAAAACACTGAACGAAGCCCAACAGAATTATACCACTACGGAAAAGGAACTTTTGGCTGTCGTATTTGCTTTTGACAAATTCCGCTCATATTTAGTGATGAGCAAAACAATTGTTTTCACGGATCATTCTGCTTTAAAGTTCTTATTTTCTAAATTAGATGCTAAACCTAGATTAATTCGTTGGATTTTATTGTTGCAGGAATTTGACATCGAGATCAAGGACAAGAAAGGGGCTGAAAATGTAGTTGCAGACCATTTGAGTCGATTGGAGAACCCAAGTTTGGGGGGAGTTGAAGGAAGAGGACATAGATGACACTTTTCCGGGGGAGATGCTAGCCAGTATCAGTAACACAGACGGCGATACCCCATGGTTCGCGGACATTGCGAACTATCTAGCCGGGAAAGTCGTCAACAAGAGCCTGACCTATCAACAGAAGCAGAAATTGATCTCGGATGCTAAGTACTACTACTGGGACGCACCATACTTATTTCGTAGATGTGCTGATGGAATGGTGCGCAGATGTGTATACGGAGGGGAAACTCGGAAGATTTTGGACGAATGCCATCATGGACCCACCGGAGGACATTACGGACCGACGGTTACTGGTAAAAAGGTTTTTGATGCAGGTTTCTACTGGCCAACAATTTTCAAGGAGGCTTATACACTCGTAAGCACCTGTGACGCATGCCAACGCCAAGGGAATATCACGAAGCGGGACGAAATGCCACAGCAAGGGATCCAAGTTTGTGAAGTTTTCGATATCTGGGGAATCGACTTCATGGGCCCTTTCAAACCCTCAAACAGAAATATTTACATTTTAGTTGCTGTAGATTATGTTTCTAAATGGGTTGAAGCTAAGGCATTACCGACTAACAACGCTAACGTGGTTGTTGATTTTCTTAAAAATTTGTTTTGCAGGTTTGGAGTGCCAAATGCATTAATCAGTGATCGAGGAAGCCACTTCGCCAATGCTCAGCTTGCAAAAGTTTTGAAAAGATATGGAGTAAATCACCGGTTTGCGACTTCGTATCACCCTCAAACGAGCGGGCAAGTGGAAAACACAAACCGCGCAATCAAAAGAATTTTGGAAAAGACGGTCAACAACAATCCCAATATATGGTCAAAGAAGCTGGAGGACGCACTGTGGGCATTCCGGACAGCGTAAACATGGACTTGGCGGGAGATATGAGGTTCTTACAACTTCACGAAATGGATGAGTTACGGTTACAGGCCTACGAGAGTTCCAGACTTTACAAGGAAAGAACAAAGGAATTCCACGACCGAAAAATTCGTCGTAAAGAATTCAAGGAGGGCGATAAAGTACTTTTATTTCAATCGAAGTACAAATTCAAGGCTCCTAAATTACGCTCGAAGTGGACAGGACCATACACCGTCAAACGAGCATTTGCCTCAGGATATGTCGAGTTATGGAAGGAAAAGGGAGACTCATTCATCGTCTCGGGACAACGGGTCAAGCTATACCACGAGGAGGACGATGAAAATGGAATGATGATCAAGGATGGGTTTTATTCCATCAACACCTGATCACGAGGCGTATCGAGTCAAGCTAACGACTCATTCGTAAAAATTAGCGCTTCTCGGGAGGCAACCCGGGTTTGTTTTTCTTTTCTTTGATAGTTAATTTTTCATTCTTTTATAAAAAAAAAAAAAAAAAAAAAACGAAAAAATCATAAAAAAAAGAGGCAGATTTTCAATGTTATTGTTTACATATGCTCCTCTATTAGAGTTTAAAAAATAGTCTACTATTTTTTATTCCGACGTAACTTTTTATTTCCATTTTTTATTTTTATTTTTATTTCGTCATTTTTTCTTTAGGACTTTTTAACCTTTTACTTTTTAGTTTTTATTTAGCTAGGTATAAAAAAAAAAAAAAAAAATTAAAAAAAAAAATTAAATAAAAAAACAAATAGTATTATTAATTCGAAATATAAAAACAACATTAGTCTCTGCGAACGAACCTTTACTTGCTTTTAAACTATATTACATACGAATAGGTCCACTGCCTATAAGTGTGTAATTACGTGAAATAGTAGGTTTAAATTAAGACTAGAAAAAAATAGTAGACTATTTTTTTATTCCGTCGTAATTTGTAATTTTTTTTTTATATTTTTTTTTTATTTTTTTATTTTTATTATTATTTTTTCTTTTGTGTTTTTAATATTTGTTTTTAGTTTTTCTCTTTTAGTTTTTTATAGATTTGAAGTAAGTTCAACAACCGGTTTTGGGACTAGCATTCAGATCAGTAAAGCATTTTCACAAGAAATATTCGATATCTACAACCGGGTTCTATTTTCTTCTTTTCTTATTTTTGTATATTATTTTTCTTTTTAGATTTTATTTTTGTAATTTCCCTTTAGTTTTGAGTCGTTAACACATTAGGGACAATGTGTTACTTAAGTTTGGGGGGGTCATCGGGAAATTTCAAATTTTATTTTTCTACCCTTAGTTTAGTTTCCATCGTGTTAAATTGTGTTATTTTGTACAGTTTTTGAGTCAGAAAATAGAAAAAAAAACAAAAAAAAATCGAAAAACTGAAAAAAAATAAAAAATATAACGTGTCTAGTCGGTAAATACCTTAAACTTTAAGCATAACCAGACGCATTTTAACCCTACTCAGAAAAATAGTGAGAATTTGAGCCTTTGAAAGCATTTATTTTTTAATGCTACTTTTTCATTTCTTTGAGTGTGCCGATGGTTGATGACTTTAGAACTTGACATTGTTATACATTTCGAGACCACATATGAGCAATTACATTAGGGTAACTTAGTGTGATTTGGTACAATGATAGGGGCATTTAGGATTAACCATTTGATTAGCCTTTTCGTTTGTTTTATATATTTTCCGCCTAACCCTTGTAACACTTATTTTTAGTGTTAGAAACCCTAGTAAAACAATTTGCGCCTAAACTGTTTCGTTTCTAAACACTACTATATATTTTGTACACTCACTTATTTTCGTTTCTTTTTAGATTAAGTCCGAACTTAGTTTTTGA
The DNA here is from genome assembly GCA_910822075.1 of Senecio squalidus. NCBI lineage: Eukaryota > Viridiplantae > Streptophyta > Magnoliopsida > Asterales > Asteraceae > Senecio > Senecio squalidus. The sequence continues at coordinate 12,151,078 of CAJVGC010000001.1, forward strand.
TTGCTATTATATATGAAGTAAAGTTAGAGTTACTAAGGCAGAAAAGAAAAGTAGATTATTATTGCCTTGTATTATTTGGTATTTGGAGAAATAGTTGAGAAAAAAAAATATATATAGTGATTATTAGCCTTTTGAGCATGTGTACTTACCACGAGAAAAATTATTTTGTAAGGCATGTACTAGGCTAAAAAAAAAAAAAAAGTGAAAAAAAAAAAAAAAAAAAAAAAAAAAAATCGGGAAAACAGAAAAGCGAAAAAAAAATTATTATTAGTTGTATAGTTTAAGAGAAATAGTGTATTTTGAGTCGTGTATTATATACGATAATTGTATATTCGGAGAAAAAAAGTAAAGTTGAGGAGATTGAGCAATCTGGTTCGTTATAGATTTTATTAGTTCGAATTTAATCTAAGCTTTTGTATATTTTTATTTAACCCATTTACACTCCATTATATATTTTCACATGCCTTTACCTGTAAATTATAACCCGAATAAAAGTCCCCGTTTAGTTGTACCTAGACTCTAGTGGTGGAGATTTGATACATTATCAAGCCTATGATAGAATATTCACCATGACTGAGCAATTGAGCGATTCTACAGAAATACTTTACACACCCTTTTAGACTAGTTTGAGAGTTTTGTGTGATTTTACTTCCCATAAAAATCGTGAGGTGTTTGGTTATGTTAATTTTTGGCTTTGATAATTACTTTTAAAATAGTTTTTGCTTGAGGGCAAGCAAAAAGGCAAGTTTGGGGGGATTTGATATCGCATATTTATATAGATATTTATATGCGATATTTGGTCATTTTCGTATTTAATCATGATGGATAGGATAGGATTTTTACATTTAATTGTGTGAAAAGTATTTTATTCAAGTGACAGGTTGAATATGATCGGAAAGTGGACATTTGGACGAAGAAATGCAAGTAAATGAAAGATATGGAATTAATATTGAGACATGCACGTGGGTTTGGAAAACAAATATTTATTTGTTTGGTAACTTTGGTTCACGGGTGGAAGAAAAAAAAGAAGAAGGGGAATATGCTACTACTCTCTATTTCACTAAGGATAAGGATAAGGATAAGGATAAGGATAAGGACAACATCCTCTTTTAATAGATTTGTAATTCGACTCAAACACGAATTCTATCTAGTTTTTGCCTATAAATACAACCCCAAAACATCCAGAAAAATCATTCAATCATCATTAATTAATTCTAGAGCTGGAGTTCGAGTTTAGAAGCAAGATTTCAAGCTAGGAGTTTCGTTTTCATTCAACGTCGGTCACGACACGTTTCGGTTTTTAGTTTGTTTCTTGTTTCCCTTTTTAGACTTTATTTTTCCAGCATGTTTTCTCTTATTATTAGTTTTATTTTGAACACGATAATGAGTAGCTAAACTATTTTTATGCTTGTTTGAACACGGATCTTGTTTGAAGTTCTAGTTTTCGTAATCGATTTATTTATGTTTTTGTGTTTAACCGGTGATCCTTAATTGCTTAAGTTTTAATATATTATTTTAAGTTGTTTATATATAATTTGCTTAATCAACATTCTAGGTATTCGAGAGGAATCTAGATAGATTAAATAGGTTGTATGAAATAATCGGTCGGTCTATAATCGGTTTAAAATTACTAGGATTCGAGAGGACTTAGTAATCACAACTTAGGTAATTAAGCTTAATTGAGTAAGTCTAATTGTTAAGATTCGGAAGGACTTGATTATTAGAAGAGTTATTCGAGAGGAAACTCTATAAGATTAAATCACTAAAAACAGGCTTGGTACTTATTGCTTAATTATTAATAATTATAACTGTATTCGAGAGGAACGGTGTAGTTAGAGGTAATTAAAGTTAATAAAAGATTCGAGAGGACTTTTACTATATTTTAGAAGTTTAATATTAAATCGATTTCGTTAACTTGAATGGAAAACAAGTGAAGTGTCAAACAAGTGTATTCTCTTTATTATTTGATTACATCAATTACTTTTTCGATCGATTTTAATTAATCACTTTCTTTTTAATAATCACTTGCAATTTTAGTAAATCTTTTGTTACGATAAAAACCCCCAAAATCACTTAGTATTATTAATTCGGAATTTTGAAACAAATTAGTCCCTGCGAACGAACCTATACTTGCTTTTAAACTATATTATATACGGATAGGTCCACTGCCTAGAAGTGTGTAATTGCGTGAATTAGTAGGTTAAATTTAAGACTAGATTTTACACATCAATAGCAAACAAATCATAAGATAAATATCCAACGGATAAACATTTATTATTAAAAAGAAACCACTCATAGAGCCAAGCAAAATATCCAAACCATAAAGCTTATAAAGCTGATATTCATAACAGAAAGGGAAAATGTTCAAACATATAAAAACAAAGAGCAAAAACTACACTGGTGGCATGGACACTGGTGGTGTAACAATAGCAAGAAGATCATCAATAGAAATGTCCAAGTCTTGGACAATGCGCTCCAGGATAAGAAAATTTTTCTTTTCAAACAAAGCATTAGTAGCTCGCATCTGACTTTGCGCCAAAGGATCAAGAAAGGGTAGCACTGCATCACCGGCAACGGATCGCAACTTGGTCCCTACAATGTGTTTACCAAATGCATGAGTAGCCCGATTAACTTCCAATATCAAATTCATCACATCAGGATGATCAAGTAATAGCTTGAACAACTCAGGAAAAGCAGCAAGAAGGTCTTTTCTACCCTGAAAGGCAGCATCAAGTTGCTGGCGCTGAGACTCAACTACCTGTCTCTCAACTTCTAAAGACTTGGTCACTGTCGCCAACTCCTTATCCTTTGCAGCCAGGATGTTTTCATACTCCTGCGCCCTCCCTACCAATCCATCCGTCTCTTCCTCTAAGTTGGAAATCTTGGCAGAAAGATCACTAATCTCCTTGTCCCGGCCGGAAACAATCTCGCTTTCGGCCTCAAGATCTTTCCTAACCACAGCCAAACTTTCCACCTCTTTCTTCAGATCCGAGTAATCAACTTTCAATTTTTCATGATTTTCACATGTACGCAGCCTAGCAAGTATATGTCCCATAAAGCCATGAAAAAGGCTCATATCAGCATCATCCAACAATTCAGAAGTTCCTTGCAACTTTGACTGCATAAGAAGTTGAGGTGGGACAACATTTTCCATGAAATCCCTAACAGATCCAACAGTTTGCCCATTGTCACCCACACAAAATGACCAGGCAGGCACAAAACGTTGACCAGATGGCGTGCCAACAAATGCAGAAGGTTGAGAAGTAATGCCACAAGCAGGAAGAGCAATGACAGGGCTTTGGTTGAAACTCTGAGGCGAACCCATACTAGTAGATCCATGGGGCGCCATCTGAAGGCCCCCATAACGCCTTACAAGAGTTGTTCCAAGAAGTGGAGAAGCAGGGAACAACACTTTTTGAGATTTGGGTGTAGGAAGGTCATAATCCTCAACATCTATTGATGGCCTATTTCCTAACACAGATGCACCATCAAAGCATGGCTCATGACCATCGTCAGATCCAATATCCTCCAACTCAACTGCATAAAAGAAAGACAAGTTAGTTACTACAAACAAAGAAAAATAATCATAACTCATAGGTACCTTGTCTCTGACGAGAAGAATCCTGCTCTTCAAGCATGTAACCATTTGGATCGAGATCATCACCTACATAAACGAAAAACATCAGTTATATATAGCTATTATTTAAATGAATAGACCAAAAGGTTTGAAATAATACCAGCAGGGGATCCTACGAGATCTTCATCCTCAGTATTCTCTGGAAACGGAAGCCTAACCTCCAGGCCCTGCCCCTCTATTCCTGTAGGAGAACCACCAGGGAAATCAACACCAGCTGCTTTGTACATCTGGCAAGCTACGGCAGGCGGATGATCCTCTACGTCACATGCTTCATCCCCCACTAAGAAATCTAGCAACCCCATAACTGCAACAAAGAAAAGATATAAATGACAATCAACTTCACGAAATAATAAAGTCAAAAAAGGATTTTAAAGAGACCCACGTTTCTTTGATGTCTTCGACACAATGACGGGAACCGTCTCCTCTTCAACATCCTTAATAATTCCAGCCATCGCCAACACCCCTTCGGGGCATATCCTATACCTCACAGACATACGGCGGAGGCGTGCATATGCCTCTGCCTTAGGAACGGAAAGCTCGGGGAGTTCATTTACTCCGTTGGGTATCTTAGATGGCCAGCTAAAAAGGGCACTTGACCAAAGCTTAATAAACGATCTATCCACAAAAATAAAGTCAAACCGCCAGTTCTTAAGGCTATCAGGAGGATCCTTAACTAGCTTCCATTCTTTGCTTCTCTCTCTCTGTTCTAGGCTAAACCAGTCTCTAGATTTACACAGTTTATAAAAATGCCTAAACAAATCTACAGAACAAGCAATTTTCATCCCAGCCAACAACATCTCAAACATTATAACCTTAGCAGCACCTACAGGATGCATTTGGGCAAATCCAATTTTGTAATGAGTTAGCACTTTTATATAAAAGGAGCTACATGGAAGTCTAAGGTTGCGTTTAGTTATAGAAAACGTTTTCTAATTTTCCATTTTTAGTTTTCAAGAAAATGAAAAAAGTTTTCCACTCTAGAAAACCTTTAAAAAGTTTGAAAACGTGTTTAGTTGTCAAATGGAAAACACAAGGAGTTTTCCATTTTAGAAATGGAAAATAGTTGGAAAACTATGAAAATGAGTTTTCTAAGTGTAGTTATAAATTAGAAAACTGAGTTTTCTGTTTTCATGGAAAATGATTTAGAAAAAATCACATTTGAACACGTTTTCTGTTTTCTATGTTTTCCTTGAAATTTTTTCTAGAAAACACTCCTAGTTTTCTTTATCTAAACACACCCTTAAGGTTTGAATGGGTAAGAAGGCTGGTGTATAAAGTAATTTTTCCTGAAGGAGGCTCAGTGGCACGTTGGTCTATGGTAGGTGCTACAGGATTGAAGGAACTAAGGCATGGAAACCTAGTTATTAAATCTGCTAGCTTAACATCATTGATGCCACTACTGCATCTCCTAACCTTTTTCTCTAAAAGGGGTTTATCATTCTCTTTCTCTTTTCGGGAAACCATTTCAGCTTTTGAAACTATTATAACAAACTGCTACAATTCAAGAATACTGATAAGATAAATATAAGACTCAAGCTGCAAGGATGGAGAAAACAACAATAACTTACCCGCAAAAGACGAAGCTTCTGATTGGAACGAGTAAACTCACCTGTTCCCAAAAACAAAAAGAAGAGAGGGCCTCAGTTACAAAAAAAATATATATATATTTTTCGCCGGCACAAAAGGCCGGCTGTATGCCGGCTGTGAAATCCAAGTCGCCGGCACAAAAGGCCGGCTATATGCCGGCTAACGACACCACGTCGCCGGCAAAAAAGGCCGGCTGTATGCCGGCTACTTGCCTAGCCACCGGACAGGAACCGGACGTCGCAAAAAAAAAAAAAAAAAAAAAAAAAAAACTTACCGATCGCCTAAAGCAGAAGAGTTAGGCTTCAAAACCTAATTTTTTAAAACCTAACTGGGGGGCATGATAGTGTTAGTAGGTGATGGCTTATACTTATAGCCTATCAAACCTAACACTTGGGTTCGGCCCACTGAATCTCAATCTGACAAAAGGACCAGAACCCGGAACGTGAGCCCCGACACCGGGAGTAAGGCCCCGTGTCCGGGATTCGTGGCCCCGGCACATGGGCTCCGGCCCCGTGTCCGGGAATTGTGGCCCCGGCACCTAGGCGCCCCGTGTCCGGGAGTCGTGGCCCCGACACCTAGCCGCCCCGTGTCCGGGAGTTGTGCCCCGGCACCTAGCTCGCCCCGTGTCCGGGAGTCTTGGCCCCGGCACCTAGGCGCCCCGTGTCCGGGAGTCGTGACCCCTGCACCTAGCCGCCCCGTGTCCGGGAGTTGTGCCCCGGCACCTAGCTGGCCCCGTGCCCGGGGATCTGCCCCGGCATCCGACGCTCGTGGTCAGTCCGACACTCATGCTCTGACATGTCTAAGGACTTGTGTACATATGTCTGCATTACTCTAGACCAACACTGATGCTTTGGAGTTCATCTCAAGGTATCATGCTCCTGACATTCTGCCAGTCGGACATCCAAGCCTAATGCTTGGATGTAACCGTCAAAGGCATTGATGAGATTATATCATTGCAGGAGCGTTACCTTTTCACTTATACCCGTTGGAATCCTATTGATGAACAATAAATGATCATCATGACTGTTGTTGGTACCTGGCAATGTTGGGTATAAATGCCCAACACTTCAGGTTTTAGAGGCAGCTTCATCATCTTCCTCACATACTCACTGACCGGAATACTTAACTATATTCCGTCAAGCCTTTCCGATCAATCTCTTGTCCACCTTAGACTCGCCAAGAGTCTGTTAGGTTTGCACTGCTTGAGCAGGAGGCCAAGAGAGTGATCAATCTAACCCAAGTTACTGAGCCTGTCGATTATTGCTCGAACCTAAAAACTTTTAACAAGTTAAAGTTTAATAGGTTTTTATTTATGTGAACTACATATAGAATTAATTGATGGCTTTTCTTTTTGCCAAAAGAAAAGAAGAATTTAACTTACGTTTTAATTTGTAATTTAATTTAAGTTATGGGATCGATTCAGAATTTTATTGTTAATCAAATAACTTAAATTCCCAAACATTGTACATTTTATCATAATTGACAACGACTATATATAGTCACTTTTGCCCTAATTTAACATATACCATTGTGTTTTAAAATAGTTAATGTAACACCTAAAGTGATTTTCTTTTCAATAATAATTATTTCATTTGATTGATTACCTAACATAAGTTCTAGAAGTGAGTTGACTTTTAGAAGCATAGTTTATATCAAACATGAAATAATCTTTGTTTATACTTCTAGTCCATTAAGTTCTTATTTTTACATGATTCATCCATCTGAGACACTTCCGAACATTTTAGTCCATGATTATGATTATTAAACTAATGGGATGTTAAATGAAAGCATAATGGCCATATATCATTTTTCACTACAAGAAAAATAGGTTTTAGTAACGACTATATTTGGTCATTAATAACCTTATTTAGTTATCATTAAAAGATTGGTCACTAAATTTGGTCACTAAACATATTTAGTGACCACAAAATAACGTTATTTGATCACTAATAAAATTAATGACGGACCTATAGTGACAAAAAGTGACTATTCAAATTTGGTCGCTAACATTATTAGTGACGAAATATTCCGTCACTAAATGTGTTAGTGACAAATATTTGATCACTAATGATGTTAGTGATCAAATTTCAAGTCATCATTAAAAACTATTTTTTTTGTAGTGTTTCGACTTCATCGTGTTTATTTTGAATTATAAGCAACAAACCTAAAACACAAAATTTATGCAATCTTTATTAGTACTTTTCTAAACTACCTATAACCTAACCGTTTATTTGCGTCATTGGGACCCAGCATAATAATATTTTGTTTATTTTAATAATAATATTTTGTTTCCCTTCTCTCCCCATCGCTCTCTCCATGTGATGATCCAGTACTTTAATCCCTCGGGAGTCTCCTCATATCCCACAAGCGTCATAGCGTGCGAGATGCTGTCTCCACAATTTCCATTATAAACTCCCAATGAGAAACAAACCAAAACCCGATTTAGCTGCTCAATGAATGAAATATATTGAAATGTGAATATTGATTGATTAATTACCTCTTTATAAAACATGAATTCTTCACTACCAGGATCCATGGATATACTTAGTGGCTGTTATAAAATTGCTTTAAGGTGTGCTTCTTCATGCGGCTCGACATCTTGAGGTCCAGTAAGCGTTACCCAGTGATGTCCAAACTGGATTCGATCAAAAACAAAATTAACAAAATAAATAAATAGAAACTGCTTCTTGTTGTAGAACAATGTAATAAAGCAAAGGTTCATGCGGCTCGACATCTGGTCTAAAAACTGCTTCTTGTTGTAAAGGTGGGGCCTTGACTATTACTGTCCAATTGCGTTGAATGTTTGTTTGATTTAAAGATGGAACAGTGACATAAAAACTTGAATTTGTTGCACATGTTCTTGATTTATAAGTAGTGAGTGTGGTTAAGGTAATGTTTTTGTGGGTGAATTTGAAGGAAATTGGTGATTTGAATGAGGGGAAGAAAGGGGTGATTGAAGGTTTTGAAGTGTTTTGTAAAGTGATGAAGATAGAGCAGGCACCATCATTATATGTAATAATCGAATTCGAAACATGGTTTAAAGGGATGACTTAAACGGATAAATATTAAAACCAAATAAAAAAATCTAATTTTTCTTATAATAATTACACATGTCAGTTTTTTATTGGTACAAAAATGTCAAAAAGATAAAACTGAAAAGTGAAACAGGTTACTAAAGGTTGCAGGTAGGGGTGACCAAAAAAACCGAGAACCGGTTAGAACCGCAAAAACGGCCCGACTTTGGAACGGAACGGAACTGGACCGGCTATGGTGGTCCGGTTCTCGGTTCTAAAAAATACTTAAAAAATAATTCCGGTGCGGTCCGTGTCTAAACCGGCGGTTCACCGGTTCGAACCGAAAATATAACTTTTTCTTTAATATATTTAATCTTATATTCATTAATACTCATTAAATAACTAAACTCAATTATGTTTTGATGTACATCGGGGACACTATATAATTTATTGACTTTTAGATTTTTTATTTTAATGAATTACGCTATTTAATAAAACAGATTAGGTTCATAATTTGCTTTATTTTCTTTCAATAAAACATTTAACATACACATATGAAGTACTAAAGTTAGGTGAATAAGTTTGTTCTACATTTCATATGTAGAATCTGTATATATCTATTAACAAAAAATAAAATAATTAAATATGTACATTTTAAAAACTCGTCGGGAAACTCGTAGACTAAAAAGTAATAATCGGTGGAGCGCAATCCTTTCTTGTTTGACACAAAATGCGGGAACAAGAGAAAAGATAACAAATGTCACATGTATATTAGATTTGATATATATAAAAATTATTAGAATATCTTGGAGATTAGTATTAGGAATCCTAATTTTAGATATGTATTAAAATATATAATCAAGTTAATATTAGGATGCATATATTTCACACAATCCTAATAAAAGTCAATAAAAATATATGAATCCTAATATTAACTTGATTATATAATTTAATACATATCTAAAATTAGGATTCCTAATACTAATCTCCAAGATATTCTAATAATTTTTATATATATCAAATCTAATATAATACCAATTTTAATACATATCCTAATAAAAATACATATTCTATTTTCAAACAAATATATCAAGTTTATTATATGATATATAAATCGAATAGAGGATATTCAAATCGATATTCTCAGAATTACAAGTCGACAAATCGAATACATGCTTAATCTCCGAGATTGTTGATTAATTTCCACATTCGTATTCAAGAAAAGTAAGTGTTTTTTAACAATACATCAATCAAACGATGTTTTTCAAAGCAATAATAATTACTTGTTATCATGCTCTATTACTAATGTATATAATTTTTGTTATTATTGTAGATGTCTAGCGGAAAAAGAATCAACCTTGGCTCTGATTCTGACGGAGAAGAAGAAGACGGGAGAAGTACAAACCCGGAAAAAAAGAAGCAAAAGATTGATAGCGGTGAAGAAGAAGAAGTAGAAGAAGATACATCACAGTTGAAAGCGGCATGTTGGAAACACTTTAGGAGGATAAAGAATAAAGAAGGTATTCGTTATGGCCATTGTAAGTATTGTCCTAGTAAGTACAAGGCTGAAAATTTAAATGGTACTGGTTCTATGAATAAGCACATGAAGGTATGCCCGAATCACCCAGATAGAATCAAAAAACAAACAAATTTGTTTGGTCAATCATATGGTGAAACATCAATTCTTAAAACATGGAAATTCAGTGCTGAGAATGTTAGAAGGGCTTTGGTGCGTATGATAATTTTAGACGAACTTCCATATTCTTTTGTAGGCAAACAAGGATTTAAGGAGTTAATTGAAGCTATCTGTCCTACTTATAAGATCCCCTCTCGTACTTCCATAACTAGGTATTGTTTTGCTTTATTTGAGGAAGAAAAGAAAAAGTTAAAAGCAATTTTAAGTAGTTCTAATATTAGGGTTAGCTTAACAACTGATACTTGGACTTCTATTCAGCGTATTAATTATATGGTTTTGACTGCACATTATATAGATTTGGATTGGAAATTACATAAGAAAATAATAAATTTCAAACCGATCTATAGTCATACGGGTGACGACATAGCACGTTCTATTATTGAGTGTTTGAGGGAATGGGGGATTAAGACGGTTATGTGCATAACTTTGGATAATGTATCTTCAAACACTGTTGCCATGGACTATTTGAGAGATAGAGTAGAGAATTTGTTTTTCAATGGTACTTATTTGCATATAAAGTGCACTGCTCATATTTTGAATTTAATTGTACAAGAAGGTTTAAAACAATATATTGGTCCTATTGAAAAAATTCGTGCCGCAGTGAAATACATTAGGAACTCCCCGAAAAGATGTCATGAATTCAAAGCTTGTGTAGATTTTCTAAGCATAGAGTCAAAATCCATGTTACGTCTTGACTGCCCCACTAGATGGAATTCCACATATGACATGTTAGCTACAGCAGTCAAGTTGGAAAAAGCTTTTAATGAATATGAGAACAGGAATGTTAGTTATAAGTTTGGTTTAGGAAATATGGCTCCCTCACGTCTTGATTGGATTCTAATTGGAAAGATTGTTAGTTTTCTACAAATCTTTAAACGTAAAACCGAATTAGTTAGTGCAAATTTAAGTGTTAATGCAAAAAAAATTTTATCTGAGGTGGTTGATCTAAATATGCAATTGCTTAAGTTCAACCAAGATGATGACTACGAGTACAAAGCAATGATTGCGGCTATGAGGGATAAGTTCAATAAGTATTGGGATAATATTGCTAAGTTTAATTTGATGACATACTTTGCAACTATTTTTGATCCTAGAATGAAAATGTTTGTTGTGATTAATGGATATACATTGATTTATAAGTGGCTAAGGAAGCCAAATGTTAAAGAAACTGAAGATGAAGTTGTTGGAAAAATTAAGAATAAGGTGGGTGAAGAGGTTGGTAATCCATTAGAGACCTTGTTTCAATATTACACTGGTAAATTTGGAATACCGATCCCTAATGAGCAAAACGAATGTGATAATCAAGTTAATATTCATGATGATGGTGAGAATGAATTTTTACGTGATATTACGAATTCCGGTTCTAGTAGCGTTAGCGACACAAAGACGGAGTTGCAAAAGTTCCTTCAAGAACCTCGTGAACCCGGACTGGGGAGACAAGATTTTGATATTTTAAATTGGTGGAAAGTAAATACTCCGAGATTTCCAATTCTCGCTAATATGGCACGAGGTAATCTCATTATAGTTATTTAATTTTAAATTAATATTTTGTACTTTGTTATTACGTTAATTGTGTACTTTTTTATTTTTTTTGTAAGATATTTTGGCGATCCAAATTTCCACGGTTGCTTCGGAGTCGGCTTTTAGCACAAGTGGTCGTGTATTGGATGCTTTTAGAAGTTCCTTATCTACGGACAATGTTCAAGCTTTGATTTGTACTCAAGATTGGATAAAAAATCTAAGAAAAAATGTTACTGAAATTGATGAAGAAGATTTGAAAGACTTTAAAGATATTAATAAAGGTATTAACTTTTAATTTTTAATAAGAACAAAGATTTCTTATATGTATGTATTTTTATATAATTACTAACTATTATTTGATTATTTATAGATATTTTGGAAAAAATTGTCGAGATGGAAGATGTGGAGAAGCTAGATTATTGATAATGCACATGACGAATGAATAAACAATTTACGTTTTTTGTTTTTACTATTCGTATTTGGTTTCGTTTTAGTTTTTTACTATGCCTATTACGTATTTACGTTTATGATTTGTAATTCGATACGAGTACTTTTGTGTTGCTTATCGTTTAACCTACTTTATTCTTAATCTTTGCATGACTTTTTTTCTTTTTTAAATTGAATAACCTTTTTTATTACTATGTTGTGTATTGTGTGAGGTATTAAAACCGAAAAGAACCAAAAAACCGGCTCGAACCGACTAGGAACCGGACCGGAAACGAAACGGAAAAAGCGGTCCGGTCCTTGGTCCACCGTTTCTTGATTTTTTTTGTCTCGGTGCGGTGCGGTTTTTACCGGTTCGGTCCGGTCCGTGTCTTTTGAACACCCCTAGTTGCAGGTCATCCGGATGACTTGAACGGATTTTTTTCTAATCTTATATGATCATTTTAAACATTTTTTAAACTAGAGTGAATGTTACATACTTTTTTCAAGTTAGATGATTCAATCGGATTTTTTGAAACAGTATAGTGACCCTTGGGTGCATTAACCCTATTTTTGTATTGTTTCTAACTTTTTCCAACTTTCACTAATAATTTGAGTTCTCATCAAGGAGTCCTAAGCTCAAATTTCCTGGCCATATTCGTTCCAATATGAATATGTACTAGCATATATAAATATATATATATATATATATATATATATATATATATATATATATATATTTGATTATATTGATAGTCCATGTTTAGTTTAGTCCATAGATGTTTGATTAGGAAAAAGCCCATCTATTTGATGTACGTGTATCTATATATTGACACTAGTTTAATTAAAAGACTCACGCATTGATTTTCAACGAGGAAAATTGTGTCCGCGCTTCACGACGGGAAATCATTTCTATTACAATCGTGGTTGTATTCACTGGATATAAACATGAATGTTTATTAAAATATATTTTCACAAGTAACTAAAAACGAAACGTTATAAATATAAAATAAAAATGAACCTTTTTCGTTTGTTATAATATTTTAAATGTATGTTCTTTTCATTTAGACTCGATTTACCTTTATTTTGATTTTATAAAAGCAAAATATATGTTTCAATTTTTTAAACACTCACTTCACTGAAGTTAGGACTTAGTAATGACAATAAGTAAAACAATTTAGAAATGAATAATATTAAATCTTTTACATTAAAATTATTAAAATCTAAAGGAGAAAAACATTAAAACCTTTACATTAAAATTATTAAAATGTGAAAGATTGAAAAAGAAAACATAAACAAAATGGTACTTTAAAAATAATAATAACAAATAAAACAACTTAGAAAGGAAAAACATTAAAGCTTTATATTAAAATGTCACGATTGAAAAACAAAAAATAAAGAAAAGTGTAAGGGGCAAGTGTGAAACCCGTCACTTTTCCCTACACTTTTTTCGTCTCTAGTTAGTCTAATATGTTTGTAGTTCATTACTGACGTGTGTTTTTTTTAAAGTTGTCTTTTACCATATTGATGTGTGTTTTTTGTTATACATTGTGTGTTTATTTGGTCTTTAGTTCATTTAAACTTGATTTACCTTTATTTTGATTTTATAAAAGCAAAATATATGTTTCAATTTTTTAAACACTTACTTCATTTAATTTAAGACTTTAGTAATGGTAATAAGTAAAACAATTTAGAAATAAATAACATTAAAGCTTTTACATTAAAATTATTAAAATCTAAAGGAGAAAATCAGAAAAACATTAAAACCTTTACATTAAAATTATTAAAATGTGAAGATTGAAAAGAAAAAAAAAAAAAACATAAACAAAATAATAACATTAAAGCTTTTACATTAAAATTATTAAAATCTAAAGGAGAAAAACATTAAAACCTTTACATTAAAATTATTAAAATGTGAAGAATGAAAAGAAAACAAAAAATAAACAAAATGGTACTTTGAAAATAATAATAACAAATAAAACAACTTGAAAAGAAAAACATTATAGCTTTATATTAAAATGTCAAGATTGAAAAAGAAAAAAGAAAAAATAAAAAAGAAAAAATAAAGAAAAATGCAAGGGACGAGAATTGAACCACCTACCCTTAGATAACAAACATGATGATTTATGACTTTGGCACATGCATTTTTAATTAACTTTTAGAGTAAATTACACCGTTGGTCTCTATATTTGTATCCAAATCACTAGTTCGGAGCTTTTTTTGAAATAATTACGTCATTAGTCCCCATTGTTGTAAATCCGTTACACCGGTGGTCCATTTTTCAAACGTCCGTCTATTATTGACGGAATCCATATCACGTGCCCTCCACACGAGGGTAATAATGTCTTTAACCATCCCACTAACTTTATTCACATCATCAATCATCTTTTTCAATAAACCCTCCCGCTTAAAGTCACTTTTTCCCCAATTGAAAACCCTAGAATGCCTTAATTTCTTCAAAATTGTATACTTAATATTGCGAAAAAGAGATGGCCCGTGAAGGACCAAGTTACGGTAAGGCTCAATTACGTTAATTTACAATGACCTTCTGATCTTCTGACCTTAATTTTTTTTTAAATTTAGATGGAAAACCTACTATGTGTTCATTAAGGCTCAACTACGGCAGAAAGTTTACGGATTTCCTTGGAAGGTCATACATTGGAGGTACTACTCAAATCGTTGATAATGTTGATATGGATGAGTTTTCAGTAATTGAGTTGGATGATGTTATGAGAAAATTAGGGTATGTTGATGGGTTACGAAAATTCTACTACTTTCTTAAACCTGGAAGGGATTTAGATACAGGACTTGCAGCTTTAGGCAATGATTTAGATACACTATATATGGCTGACTTTGTTGTAGAACATAAGCTTATTGACATCTATGTTGAATATGGAATGAACACTGTTGAGACATATTACTTACCTACAAATCCAAGTAGTGTTGTGTTAGAGGAAATTGATGAACCTGTAAGTCAAGTAATTGAAAAAAGGAGTACCCCATGTGCTAGGACCCTTTTTTTGGAGTGGAATGATGAACATATAGATGAACCTGTAAGTCAAGTATTTGAACCAAATGCAAGTAGTGTTGAACCAAATGAAAGTGAAAATATAGATGAACCTACTGTTGATGTGAATGCTAGTGAACACATAGATGAACCTACTGTTGATGTGAATTCTAGTGAACCTGATATCATAGTTGATGTTGACAATGTGCATGATGAACCTGATATTGAAGTTACTTTGTTTGAGATTGCTAAGGGTGTAGGATATGGGAGTAACATTCAAATTGAGGAAAACACAGTCATCCAAGATGACTTAGATGTACTGGATAATGAAGATTTTGAGAGTGATTCAGGTTCAGAGGGTGATATTGACCATATTAGGAAAAGAAAGTTAAAATAACTTAGAAAAGATAAGAACAAAGTTGATGCTAGTATGTACAAACACTTCTTTTATGTAGGTCAAGAATTTGGTAGTTCTTCTGGGGTTAAGGAAAGGATTAAGTTGCATTCAATTGAGACAAGAAGAGAGTTGCATTTAATAAGAAATGATAAACAGAGGGTGAGAGCTATATGTAGGGGTAAAACACCCATTTTTGGGCCTTCTTGTGAAACAGATACATCTGGGCCAAATAAGAAAACTGGCCCAAATAAGAAAATTGGCCCAAATGACAAAACTGGCCCAAATGACAAAAGTGGGCCACATGGGAAATGTTTTAATAATGCAAGTGGGGGACCAGATAAGGTTGGTAGTAGCAAGAATAATGCAGTAAATGAGGAAGAGATTCTCTGCCCTTGGATGGTGTATATTCATAAAGTGAAAAAGACATCTACTTAGGTAGTTAGAACACATAAATAGGAACATCATTATCTACAATCTAGAGAAATCAAAGCATGCACATATGATTTTCTCTCCAAACAGATTGTAGATCAAATCAAAGGGAATCCATGGATAAATTCAAGGCATATAATCCAGCTGCACATCAATGCTTGGCTAAGATCCCACCAAGTCATTGGTCCAAGTCACACTTTTCAGGTTAGTACACTTTTGCTGTCATTGTTAATAAGCTATCATTGTTAATAAGTTAGAAGTTTGATAATAAGCCAGTCATTGTTGTTATTGTTTTAGGCCAAGCTCACACTGATATATTGCTAAACAACATGTGTGAGGTCTTTAATGGTAAAATTGTTGGTGGTAGAGACAAGCCCATCATCACTTGTTTAGAATATATTAGAGTATATTGTATGTTAAGAATAGTAAATGTCACATCTGCCATTGAGAAGTGCATAGGACCTTTAACACCTACTGCAACTAATTTGCTTGGAAACATTAAGAAAGAGGTTGCTGAGTACACTGTTTTGTTTAATGGGGATCATAAGTACCAAGTATGTGGAACTTGGAATGACCAATGTGTAGTTGATTCCCAAAATAGGACATGTACTTGTAGGAGGTGGGAGATTACTGGTTTACCATGCAAGCATGCAGTAGCTGTGAATTGGAATATGGTGATCAACAAAGTGAGAACTGGAATTATTGAATCTTGGGCTCATCCTTGCTACTGGTTGGAGACATGGAAACAAGTTTACAGTTACAAGGTTCAACCAATCAATGGAAGCAATTTGTGGTTTAAGTCTACAGTCCCAACAACACTCAAACATCCTTACCATCACAAACAAGTGGGAAGGCCAAAGAAGAAATGGTGCAGGGGGCCTGATGAGAATGAACCTATTGTGAAGGATGGAAAGTTGTCAAGGGCTTGGAGGAGTGTAATGTGTTCAAACTGTGGTAATACCGGACACAACAAAAAAACATGTCTTGGGCAAGGTGGGAGTCAAGCAGTAGGTGGTAGTCAAGGTGGGAGTCAAAGAACTAAAGGTGGGAGTCAAGGTGGGACTGAAGGTGGGAGTCAAGCTAATACACATGGGACTGAAGGTGCAAGTGGAAGTAGGAATGAAGCTAGTGGGAGTCAAACACCAAAGTGGACTAAAGGGAAGATAAGAGATGTTGTTTCACCAAAATGAAGGTAGTGTACTTTGTAATTGTCTTTTGGTAATTTGTAATGGTCATTTGGTAGTTAGGGAATGGTTTAAATTTCGTAATTTGTAATGGTTTAAATTTGGTACTTTGTAATGGATAAATATGTAATGGTTAACCACTTTGGTACTTATGTAATTTGGTGTTTTGTTCATTTGCTGTTTGTAACTAAGTAATGGTTTAATTTGCTGTTTGTTACTTTGGTCAATTGGTGTTTTGGTCATTTGATTTTGGTCATTTGGTTTTGGTCATTTGTAATGGTTTAATTTGCTTTGGTCATTTGGTTTTGGTAAACACAAGCATTGTCAAATTGTTAAACTAAACACAAGCATTGGTCATTTGGTTTTGTAATGTTAAACTAAACACAAGCATTGTCAAATTAAACTACACACAAGCATTTATAAAGAGAACCTTATGATTTTCATTGCCAAAATGTAAAGTTACAATTACTGAGAAACAAAGAAAAACCAAAACACTACAAATAAAATCCAACTAACAACTAAATACTTCTTCAATCTTCGAGATTCCACTTGACTTGCAATGAGATCGGTTTCAAGTGTGTTTCTGGCTCTCAACAATCCAGGTATGATCATCACTGACCTATTACACATTGGAGGATCAAACCAACCTACAAACCTGCAAGTAGATCTCCGTTCAAAGAAAAAAATATATTACTTTGTGGATCAAACCTACCTACCTAAAATGTAAAAGCTTACCGGTTGTGGACAACTGTAGAATCGTCGGCCAGGGTTTTGTGATGTCCACGAAGTGACAATTTTTGCCTGTCTACCACACCAACAAACAACCATTCTTCGCAAAATTGAAAAAGATAATTGTGAATAAATTGAAAAAGTTGACTGTTTTGAGGTTTATTGAAAAAGATGATGTGAATAAAGTTAGTGGGATGGTTAAAGACATTATTACCCTCGTGTGGAGGGCACGTGATATGGATTCCGTCAATAATAGACGGACGTTTAAAAAATGGACCACCGGTGTAACGGATTTACAACAATGGGGACTAATGGCGTAATTATTTCAAAAAAAGCGTCGAACTAGTGATTTGGGTACAAATATAGGGACCAACGGTGTAATTTACTCTTAACTTTATATATCAAATATATAATATAATAAATAAATATGTTACTGATCACTAGAGCAAGATTGTTTAAAAATTGATTAAAAATGATAATAATTATCATATATACCGAAATAATATGTCCGTCTTATACGATCACTCTTAAAAATTTAAATATTTAGAAGTAAAAGAATACGTGCTTTTTATATGACTCAACAAGAACGTTAGAGTCGAGCGTTAAAGTATGCGTGACCGTGCAAATACAAAGTAAAGAAAATAATATATAGTTCCTAAAATTGAACAATTAATTAAATACATGGGTTATTAGAAAATTGTTTTATAAATTACTCAAAAATATAAGGGTGTTTTGTAAGATAGCCCCACTAATACAAACCTACTTAGTTGTAAAACTGAAAGTCTAGAAGATTATTAATAGCATTTTTTTTATTTCTGATAAAAATAAAAGGCAAACATAACCAAACTACTAAACCTAAAATTATCCCGCTAACACAAAACATATCACAATACCTCTTAAACATGCAAACCGAAATATTCGACCCTCAAAAGACACTAAAAAGGAACATAACGAACCCTAAAAAAACTATCATCAAAGACATCCCGCAAACATACAACACGCCACAAAATCTGTCAAACACCCACAAAAGGCGAAAAATGTCACCACGGAGCACTAAAAAGGGAATACCGGCCATAAACCACTTTGAAAGAGGCTAACGTGAACTCTTATATAGTTAAACGCCATGGAGATCTAACAAGATTTTAATTAAATTCAAGATCCCTTTAAAATATATTTTATATAAATGTGGCTAAAAGTTTTACCTTCTAGAATTATTTATTCGGTGTTTTTATTGATAACAAGCTAGAAACCCGCACAATGCAGTGGGACAAAAAAGTTTATAAACGATAAAATTATATTAAACTATGTTATGTCGGTTTGGACACGAAATTAATAAATAGAAAATAACTTTAAATTTGAATTTAAATTAAATTGTATTTAAATATATGTAGCAAATAAGTATAAATTAATGTATTTTGGAAAGTTAAATAGTTGATATGGAAAGATAGGTTGACAAATTAAAAAAATAAAAAGAAAATGAAAGGGTAATTTAGTCATTTTATTCTTAATTTTCAACATTAAAAAAAACATCTCAAATGCTTTATATGTAGTATAGATATAGATATAGATAGCCAAAACCTTTTTCGATTTAGTCACCAAACTTCTAGTTTTTGTCAATTAAGTTTGGTAAATAAAAAATTAAAAGAGTTAATTACCAAAATCGTCCCTAAAATTTATCAAAGTTACAGATTTTCTCTTTAAGTTTAAAATATTGTATAAATTATCCATTTACAGTAAGTGATTGACTTTTCCTGCTCTGAAATTGATTTTCATCAAAATTGTCTTTAACTAATACATATTGGTCTCTAAAATGGATATCCATTAGAAATTAGGGACAAAAATAGTAATTAGTTCCAGAAATGGACGATTCATGCAATTTTTATAACTTAAGAACAAAATACATCATTTTGAATGATTTTTATGTCACACCCCGATTGCAGCCATGGTTACCTGAGCAGGGTGATATTCGGCTCGTACCTTGGCGGGGCAACGCGATTGCAGCCATGGCGTTTTTCGATCCCCTTTCCGGTTTTCGTATTTGCAGATCTGAGTCTTTTTCACTCATACCAAATGAGGCATTTCTTGCCTGTGATTTTCTTCAACAACCTAAAAAACATACAAACATGGTCTGTTTGTTTCTTTGTTTTAGCTTATTTTTAATAGGCAGCTTTTATAATTACATGGGTCGTCCCTATGGTTTGCACCATTTTCATCGGCCGTCCCTATAACTTTTTTATTACACCACTAGTACCTAAGTTTGAATCTTGTTGCGTGCATGGTCTCTATTTTGGATGTGCCGTTAAATGTGCCGTTAGTGGGACTCATGTGCTATGCACATGAGGGTATTTTCGTCCTTTTACCTTTCTCTCTCCCATTAAAACCCAGATTCAATCCTAAACTAAATAAAAAAACACAACCAAAATCCAAATCTCAAATCACAATTAAAACCTAGATTTAATCCTAAACTAAATAAAAACACACAATCAAAATCCAAATCTCAAATCACAATTAAAACCAGATTCAATCCTAAACTATAAACTAAATAAAGCACAATCAAAACCCAAAATCACTGTCAGAAAAACATTTTGTTTTTCATGTTTTAGCAGTCTCCTCATCATCGTCTTCAATACGGTTTCTTGAAAGATAAAACGAAGGTTAATAAGCCATAAAAATCCATAAAATAGATAACAGCAAAGGTTTAAGATAAATGTAAATAGTCATCCAAACAAAGATAACACAAAGATCAAAAACTAAACTCTGGTTGGTATTTCAAAAAGGTCGGAACTGAGAAATCAATCTTCCTCATCGACGATCATGGTGCCAAGTCCCTTGAGTCCTTTAGATGGGATTCCCGCAACAGTAACAAGCGAGTAAAGCTCTTCCTTAGCATCTTCATCAGCGTTCCTCTTCCTTGCAATTCTAACTCTGACTCTCCTTGGGACACTTCTGATTCCTCGGATCCGGATATGTTTGTTAAGCTTCACATCCACTCTCACATCGGTAGTACCCATCGCACTCTGTGCAAACTTCTTAATTTCCTTAATCGCATTTGGTGCCTTCTTCTTAAAAGTGCATCCATGGAGACGTTTGTGGAGATTGATGGTGTACTCCTTGGTAACAACTTCTTCTTTCCTTCCTTTAACTTTCTCCACCATTTTTACCCTTTTAACCTTCTTCTTCCTCAGCAACACTCAATCACCACGACGGCTTGACGGATGACGGCGGTTTCGGATTTGATACCGGAGGTGAAGTCCTGTTGATCACGGCGGTAGGTTTGGATGGCGGAATCGAATTAATCAGTATCGCCCCTTTTAACTTTCTCTATTGATCTTGTTGTGATTTTGGGGGAGAGAAGTTAAAAGGATGATTTTGGGGAAAGAGGTGTCACAGTGATTTTAGGGGATTTTGTGGGGATTGGGAGAGAGAAAGGTAAAAGGACAAAAATACCCTCACGTGTTACCCACGTGAGGTCACTTAACGGCACATTTAACGTCACGTCCAAAATAGGGACCCTGGACGCAACAAAATTCAAACTTAGGTACTAGTGGTGTAATAAAAAAGTTATAGGGATGACCGATGAAAATGGTGCAAACCATAGGGACGACTCATGTAATTAACTCTAAAATAAGTTCATAAGTTTGCTTATTAGTTATTTTTTTCTTCTGCTTTTATGTTTGTGTGAGGGGTCTGGTGGTGGTGGTGGTGGGATGGTGGCCGGAGATGTGACGATGGATTTGGATTCGTGGATTAGGATTTTAGGTTTGCTCTTTTTTTTTTACACGGAAGAATGATGATAGGATGACGAAGATGATGGTGATTCTAAACATGAAAATTGTTAAGTTTAACAATTAAGGACGATTTATATAATAAAATAAGACACACTAATGGAAACTTAACAGTCCATCCATATTAGGGATCATCCACGCAACAAAATTCAAATCTTAGGGATTGCCGTTGTAATAAAAAACTAATAGGGATGACTGGTGAGATTTCTACAAACCATAGAGACTAGGTATGTAATTAACTCAAAAGATTAAGTTTAAAACCAAAGGTTTTTGATCGTTTTCGAAGAAATAACGATTTAACGATAAAACGGACCTTTTAACCATTATGATAATAATTAATATGACGTTTAAGATTGCAATTTACATTTTGACTCCAAAATGTATGTTTATCAGTTTACAATACTTTACATATACTAATATAGGTTTGCGTATACTTAAAATCGTCTGAAATACGCGAAAAAGCTAAACGGGTCTGGAATCATGCCTGGTGCGTCGCATCTATGGTCAAATGCGGCGCACCTGGTGCCCAGATTATAAATTTTCAGTTTTTTTCGATTAAAGTTGTTTTAGTACCGGTTAGTTAGTTTAAGTCTTAAGTGAATATTTACAGGTTGTTAATTGGAGTTATTTAGTCAAATAACTCATAAATAAATTTATATAAAATATACATATTCGTATATATACTTATTTTACAAGATTTTATAAGATTTTAGTTATATTTCGTTAAGTTCGTTTATAATATAGATTAGGTATATAATACTTAGATTTACAAGTCCACTAAGTTTTAAGAAAGTGTTGGAGCATTTTCGATAGGAATTTACTAATAAATCTTATATGTAATTATCCGGTTTTATAATAGTTTAATATAACATTTTTCGGTTAAGTTTTCTAATAACCTATCATGGCAAGCTTATTAAGTTTTATTTCAACTTTTAGGTTTTAACCATTTTAACTATTTTAACAAGTTTTTATCTGGATTTAGGTGAGAAAGTGAATAATAAAGGAAACGGAAAGATATTAAAAAGGTTGAAGGATTTACCAGGAAGTCTCCGAAATAGCTTAAAGTCTTGAGACTCTTTGTCGAATAGACTTCAAAGTAGGATATGGAGAGTACAAGCTCCAAACAAGAAAGAAAATGAATATTTTAGAATATGGACTTTTAAAGAGAAAAATGAGAGAAAATGTTTGTAATGAATTACTTACCAATTTCTCAAAGGATGGGAAGTCTTCCAAATCCAAGAATAAACCGGAAAAGACTTCTAATGAAGGAGTGGAGACCAAGAGCTCCAAACAAGAATAGACAATATGTTAGAATTGGATTTCATGAAGAAAGAAAAATGAAGGAAGTGGTTTATAAAGATTTTACTTACCGATTTTCTCAAAGGTGGAAACTTCCAACTCAAGAACAAACCGGAAATTGAAGTCTGTAGGGATGAACTCCTTGCAAGAACATAAAAGCTTGGTTAGTATACCTTTTATGTCGAGGAAAGGAATTTAGAGTAAAGAAAAGATGGATTTATGGAGGACATTACTTACCGAAAGTTGTATGAACTTCAAGATGGCTTCCAATGATCTTTCTCAACTCAAATACCACTCTTGAATGTGGTTTAGCTCTCTAGAAGTTCCTGGAAATGAAAGGATTCTAGAGAGACTTTGAGTTAGAGAGAGATACAACTTTTGACCAAATGAGGTGAAAATGGTTTAAGGATGAAAAATGGTATGAGAGATGAGTAGAATTGGTCAAGGATCCACAATTCACTCATCCTACACTAATTAGGGAAAGTTTTGGGTAGAAATCACATGGTTGCATGTGAGTTGGGATCTCAAGAAAGCAATAACAACGTTTTTGTCTTGATCTGTCCAGGACTGGAATGCGGTGCATTGCACCATAGGTGCGGCGCATTCCATGTCCCAAAATTCCCCATTAGTTTGTCTGTTAAAAGGACTGAATTTGTAACAGATTCCGTTAGTTCCCGTTAAAGGACTAACCTTGTAAAAGATTTTTTAGTTAGAGGACTAACTTTGTAATATTTTTAACGTTAATTTTTCTCGAAAAGGCGAAGGCTTTAAAATACCAATTTAACCTACGAGAATACTTAAAATTGCTAGGCACTTAGGTACTATAACGTTTACGTCACGAAGGACGAAACAATAATATAAATCCTGACTAAACCAATATCGCGTGAAACAAAATAATTACCAATAATAATAGGGTCAAAATAAAATCAATAAAATAAACGGTAGATGATACAACACAAAAATGTTACGAAATATGCGGTTGTCACAGTGAAGATCCAAGCTCCAAACACAAATGCACACCACTATTAGTATAAGAACCTTAAATAAGAAATTAGAGTAAGATTCGAGATATGTTTTGCTTACCAAACTTCAAGATGGAGAAGCATCCATGATGGTAAGCTACAAATCCGTAGGTAGAAGATGATGATGATGGGAGTTGAACCCTTGTAAAAACACACAAAGGTTCAAGTTAGAAATCTTTATCATAAACAAAGAAGAAGAAGAGATTAAAATATGAAGAATTCAAGCTAGAATGCTTACCAAATGAAGAAGAATCAAAGAGATTATGATGAATATGATGGAACAATCTTCTCTTAATGTAAACCCACTCAAATGCTTAATATGTATCTCTCAATTTTCTGGAAACATGATGAAGAAAGTGAGAGAAATGGATGTAGGAAGTGAGTTGAAATGAAAGAAGAAAAGAGAGTAAAAAAGATGTAAGGGTGGATTATGGAATGAGAGAGGGTTAGGAAATGTTGTTAGATCTTGAATATGGTCTAACCCACTCATTTTAGGAAGTTTCCAGCCAAAAATCACGTGATGGAAAGTTGTGGATCTCAAAAAGGTGGAAAAAGACGTTTTTAGCATATTATGTCCGAAGCCCCCGCACTGCGGCGCAATCGTTGCCAATTGCGTCGCAGTGGTGGCTGGTTTCGGCAGTTTTTCGACGTTCGATTTTCCAGTTGTTTAGTACGTATGCAATAGTAACTTAGGCACGGATTTGACTCGTTAGAAAGGACCAACTTTGTAATATTAATAACTCTAATCTTAATCCAATAATCGAAAGGATAAACACCCTAACTTATCTTACGAGTGTACTAAATCTACTCGGCAACCTATTTACTAACACGCTTCCATCACGAAGGACAAAGCAAAGAATAAAATCACGACTAAACAAATAAATAACGCGTGATAAACGAAACAATATTAATAACAGGGTCAAAACAAAATACCGATAAATAAAAATGACAAATGGTACACCGAAATGATTCCTTGAAAATGAGGTTGCCACAATTTAGAAACGAATTATGTAATTAACTAAAAATTAAAACTTAAGAATTTCAAATGTAAACAAGAACGTTTATTATGTGAATTTTACGCTATATGCCATTCTTCAAATTATATAATGTGTAAAACAGTTCTTATCTATAACTTTTCTAATTCTTTATATCAGTGATCTTTTTATACAATTGATTACCTAACATAGACTTCTAAAAGTCGATCAATTCACTTTTATAATGATATATTGCTACATTTAGAAAACGTTTGTTGGTAATATTGATAAATCTTGAAGTGTAGGACTAGAAATGAATAATATAACTTCACACTAGATCCAAAGCACACCCTTATGGCCTTATTTCCATTGCTTAATGCTAAAGGCACGGAGACTAATAACACACTTATAACATTTCTTTATTTTGTGTTTAATGCTGAATAATTTACATATTATAAATGATAATCGAATGAAACTTTAAGCATCTAGTTGGAACTCTCAATGAACAGCTTAAATACTTGATATATAAGTATAACGAGCATCGAATGGAGTCGATTTCTCGATGTGTTTATCTATGAACGTGAGAGAGATGGGGCAAAAGAATTATGCAATGAGATTATGGGACATTCAAACCATGATACATTGTAGCTTATTCATTTTTTTCCTTGGAGGTTTAGCAACTATAACCTACTATAGAAACATTTATCAAGAAGTAGCTAATAGCAACATCAAGGGTACTCGTACATCTATGATTACAAATGAGAATACGGATACAAATGCAACGCGAGCTTTTGATCAACAAAGTAAGTTGAAGATCAAACAACCGTTCTCACTGGGTACTTGTGATTTGTTCTCGGGCAGATGGGTTCATGATAACAAACATCATTACCCTTTATATAAAGAAAATGAATGCCCTTCTCTTGATGATAGTTTCGCTTGCCACACGTATGGCAGAAATGAATCAAAGTACTTGGAATGGAGATGGCAACCCCATTCTTGTGACTTTCCTAAGTCCGTCTCTATCTCGATCTCTCAACTTCAAACTTTTTTCGATCTTAAACACTATGAAACAACCTAATGTTGTATCGCAACATATCAAATTCTACTCTCATTTAGTTTGTAATGAATTTTTTCTTTCTATTGTCAAACAAATAGGTTTGATGTGAAACTAGTAGTAGAGAAACTAAGGAATAAAAGGCTATTGTTTGTGGGGGATTCACTAAATAGAAACCAATGGAATTCAATGATTTGCATGCTACAATCATCAATCCCAGGGGTGAAGAAGGCTGGTGGAAGTCTCAATTTGCACACCTTTAAAGCAATTGTAAGTCCTATATATAATATCCCTTAAATTTGTTTTATAAACTGTTCTTTCTATATAAATCATTCAAGTAATTAGTGGCTAGTCAAAATATAATTTAGGACTACAATATCTCGATTGACTTCTATTGGGCTCCGATGCTAGTCGAATCTAACGGGGATAGTCCAACGGATCATCGTCGTGATGACAGAATATTCCGACTCAACACCATTGATAAACATGCAAGGAATTGGGTTGATGTAGATATACTCGTCTTTAATTCCTATCATTGGTGGAAATTACCTGTACTTAAGCTTGTGTAAGTGCATATTTAATGAAACAAGCTGGTGTTTAGAGTTTGTTTCGGTAATTAGTAAGCATATTTATAATTAGAATTTTCTTTTTGCATATTTCTAAACTAGGCATAGTGTTGGATCGTTGTTGGATGGTCATAATCAAGTGTTCGAGGATGTTGATAATTTGCGTGCCTATGAGATTGGTCTCATAACATGGTCCAAATGGGTTTGTACACATATTGATCCTTCGAAAACCAAGATGTTTTTCATGGGTGTTACAGCAACTCATACGAGGTATGAAACAAGTCAAACAAACTCATAATTATAACACAAACATCTTTTTTATCTTTCTGAAAAACCGTCCACTGAAGTTTAGGGCTAAAGAGTGGCGAGGCAAGAATCATGCATCGTGTTATGGAGAGACGGAGCCGGTGATGAATGATGGATTTTGGGAAAGAGGAATAGATCGGAAAATGTTGAGTATACTAGACTCAACATTGATCAAATTGAAATCCAATGGGGTGAATGTACAACTTATAAATGTAACACAACTAACACAATGCCGAAAAGATGCACACACTAGTATTTACAAGAAACAGTGGCGTCCATTAACCGAGCTCCAAAAAAAGTTGCCACAACGTGCTGCGGATTGTTCACATTGGTGTCTTCCCGGAGTTCCTGATATTTGGAATGAACTTCTTCTGGCTTACATATTTCGCTAAAAAGATTAGTAGGAAAATGAACAATGCTAAGAAGTCAAGAAAATATACAAAACAATACCTGTGTATTATATTTTCCAAGAAGTTCATCGTTTGTTTATGTTGATTTTAGTTATTATATTTTTCAGGCATCATTTGTTTACTTAGATTCTAGGTTTTTTTTTGTTTTTCTATTAGTGCTAAAACATTTACATCATGCATTTTATGTGTTTCTAGAATATCTGAAATAGATTTAATTAGAAAAATATGTTAACTTGTTAAACATGTTTCGAGATCAACTAATGACTATTAGATTATGAAACCCGTACTTATTATTGTATTATTCATGAATATATATAGGTTACAAATAATATCATAAAACCCTAACCCTACTCTACTTGACCCAAAACCCACAAGTCGGGCTTATACTTCCCGGCAGTTCGAGCGGCGAAATCGCGAAAGCTCGAACTGGAGAATGATATTGCAAAAGAAAACATAATTATGAAAAATAAATAAATTAAAAATTAAAAATTAAAAAAGATAGATAAATATAGATAGTTGCTGATAAAACTCGTTGCTTGGGGCGGAACGTGACGGCGCGTTAATGATGTGGTCGCTGCTTTTCCGGATGCATTTTCTTCGAAATTTAATTACGAATCCACTGCCGCTGACGGCGTCATCTAACTCCAAACGGTTGGAGAGTTATAAGCAAAACACTAAGCATTTTTTTTAGGGTTTGGAACCTACTCAAGCTAGGCGGCTCATTCCTACGCCCCGATTGGGGTTTGCCACCGCCGGTGGCATAGAAGCTAGGTATGAGGATCTGCTCTGATACCATATTAGATTATGAAACCCGTACCTATTATTGTATTATTCATGAATATATATAGGTTACAAGTAATATCATAAAACCCTAAACCTAACCCTACCCTAATTGACCCAAAGCCCACAAGTCGGGCATGGGCCACATCTAATAATGACTAGCATAAAATACTTTCCTAGGTTTAATTTCAAGATTAACGAGCTTTTATCCTAACATTATATGAGTTAGGTCGCTAATCAAAAAGTTATGTGTTGAAGTTTCATCACTTATATATGCGTAAATAGTGTGGTGTATTTGTATATTTGTCTTTTTTTATTTGTTTTCTTTAAATTGTTTCAAAAACAAAACTATTAAAGGATATTAATGGACCCTGTTATCATTTCTATAGTTGTACCCACATAGTGTTTCAGATCTTATTGGACTCAACTCCAATGGGTATATAAGAAAAAGAGCCAAAAGATGATTTTAAACTAAAAATAAATAAATAAATAAATAAATAAATATATTGATAATCATGATTCACGAATCATATTTCTTAAACCAAATACATTTTTTAACTTACACAAAGTATTCATACTTCTTCTAAATGTAAATGCCATTGCGAATGCTCGTCAATGACAACTATGATTTTACATTAAAAATAAAATTATTTGTTAATTTTTAATTATGATTCACAAATCATACTATTATCTCTAGTGATACTCAACCATTCAACCCAACAGAGGAGATAAGAGTAAAGAAAATCTGGTTTTTTTCTTTTAAATTTTGTTGATTGTCGTAATCTATTTATATACAGTTTTTTTTAGGGTCAGATCTTACGGAATGTACGATGAATGGTCGTACAAGGTCCAAAATTCATACATGCCCTTTTTATAATAAACATATGTGTATATAGGCCAAACCTTGGTTTTTGTAACATATAGTTATCGTAATATTTAATTTTTTCTTCCTATAAATAGATGTAAATCTAAACAATTATAACTTATTTTGAATAAAACCGATCGAATAACTTTTTGGGTATTTAGGGACTCAATTTTTCGTTTCATACATGATATTTAAAATCTCAATCCCATGATTTTCATAATTATATATATTACACTCATAAAGAAGTTCATATGTATGCATGTATGTGTCAATAACCTAGGATGAAACATAGGATTTGGCAGAAGTGTACTTCGAGAGCTAATCATGCAAATACCGGCGAAATTTTGGTGGTTCACTTCGACAACTAAGCTTAAGTTTAGGGATTGCTATAATCGGTAGTTGCCCGCTAACACTAAAATATGTTCAATCCAGAGATCGGTCTCATTTCGTCATTAGAGTACCTCCAACCATAACACCGAAATCATCGGTGTTATGGTCACGTCATCGTAACACCATCCATAACATAACACCAGAAAAAACCCCAGTCATAAAACCAAATTTTGGGACCCAACAGTTTTTTTTTCTTCTTTTTAGTCATATTATTTTTAATACATTCAATAATAAAAATAACTCATTTTTAAAAACAAAATACATTAATAAAGTTAACAAAATACGTACATTAAAAGTTAACAAAATCACACTAAAATTTCTTTAAAAAAAATGAGTTATTTAAATAATAAAAATAAAATATTAATACAATAACATTTAAAAGGCCCAAAAACAAAAAAATAGTTTGCAAGCCAAAAGCCGAAATTCAACTCAAATTAATATCAAGTAGGTTTCATTTTCCACCGGCTTACAAAAATAAACTTCGGCACCAGCCAAACCGCCGTTTCTCCTCCACATCCGGCTCCGGTACACTTTTTTATATTTTTTTTATTTACTTTTTTTCATTCATTATATATATAACGTTTAAAACAAAACAAAAAAAAAAAAAAAAAAAATCTCAAAACGCGACGTTACCACCGCAACATAACGGCGATAACCCCGTCCTTAACGTCGCCCCCCCGCCATAACGGCGTTATGGGGGGCAAAACGCCGGCTAAAATGCCTCCGTTGGGAGAGCTCTTAGGGAGGATCCACTTGATTTATCAAAGTCTGTCTCTATCATCTAAGGAAAAAGGGCTAGCTTCAAGATCTTTAAGCCAACATGCATACTAACTTGCTAGCCGGAAACTTTACTCACGTTTTTATCGACGGTAGAGTGTGTTCGGCAAAGAAAGGCGTCTTGTGGTCCTTCATGACACCAGGGTTGCATTAGACTTAATTTGGACTTAGAGTCAAGGAACTAGAAGACCGACACGCGATGGACTGACCTCCGAACTTGTAAAAAAGTATTGACCAAAGGTTATAAGCTAGGCTAGATTCAGCCACACTGCAGTGACCCCCAAAGCGATCTTATTTTAGTTGTGGGACAAAATCCGAGAGCCAATTGTCAATTGTGGCAGTTAAGAATGTGATACGTATGATATGGTTAATTAACTAACAAAATTTTTGACTTGTCATAGATAGTTACCCTGGCTAACACATTTTGTCACCTCAAATGAAACTTAAATTCTGGGTTTGTCGCGATTAAAAACCTACCAAAATGTTCCAACAACTAATGCCATTATCGAGTCTTTGAATTGCCATTGTGCCTAACGTCACTCTTGCATCGCTAAAACTCTCGTTGATAACGTTGTAACCGCTACCTTTAAACTGGGGTTTACTTGACCAATCCATCACCGTCTTCATCTTCCTAACTAATCTTTGGTTGTTATTGTTTTAGTCTTCTATTTTTTTATTTATTAATTGGTTTCCTAGTTGCGATCTTTTTTTTATTTTTTTATTCATATCGAAAATATGTTGTTATTTGGGACTTCAAATACTATACAAGATGCTACCAGTTGTGATCCTCACGATTGTGAAGTCTTAAATACCGGACAAGTTCCCCTCGCTGATAAAAACATTCCTAAACATGTTATGATGTTTGATTCCGAAGATAAACTTTATGATTATTTTCAAAAATATGCCCACACAATTGGATTTGGAATTCGAATAAGTAGTACAAGATATAGTGACACCAATAAAAAATACTACTCTCTTGGATGTGCTAGAGGAGGTGTATACGAGCCTAACACGACGAGAGTATGTCGTGTGTCAAGCAAAACAAATTGTAAGGCAAAAATTAGTGTGATTGTTTATGGTAGTGAATATAAGGGTATAATGGGAATACAATGAAAAGATAGAAAAGAGTTAAGAAAAAATTGCCACGTGTCAATATTATGGTGGGTAGTAGTATTTGTAGGCCTAGAGGTTTTAGCATTTCTCGAAAGAGAAAATCTAGACATACAAAAGATTTACAAAAATATTTCTTACAAAATGATGTGTTATAAGATTAGTTAATGGAAAAAGTATGAGAGAGAATTAATGGGGTTATGTGATTGGTTCAATTCATTTTCCATGTCATTTTGTAAGTTATATTTTGTAATTTCTTTGTATGTGTAGCATTGCTTTTCTCGAAAATGAATAAATAACAACCCTCGACTGGATAATTAAATAAAGGAGTTTAAATGCACCAAAACGTGTGTATTCTATGGGTTATTACTTTTTATTTGTACTACTCTTTAGATCTATGTATATATACGTGTAGTTGTAAAATATTTATTTATAAACTTATATTTTAAAGGATTTTTCTAACTTGTGCCCTAGGGGCACATGTTAACACCATTTTTAAATATTAAAAGTACAATCAAAAGTATCAAAAGTTAAGAAATCAATAAAAAATGGTACTTTTTGATACTTTTGATTGTACTTTTAATATTTAAAAATGGTGTTAACATGTGCCCCTAGAGCACAAGTTAGAAAAACCCTATTTTAAATATCTTATGATAATTTATTGAATAATGTGTTATGTAGTGGACAAAAAATATGACTGGAAAAAAAAAAAAAATAGAAAGATTAAATGAAATATTATGTAATTGAGAAAAACAAAAAATTTAATTAATTTAATTTATAAATTTTGTTTTTTTTATTCACAAACTAAATATTTTTTGTTATAAATTTATTAAACTTTATAAAGTTACATTTAATATTCTTAATTTGATTCAAAAGTTGTTATAGTAAACAATTATTATGTATTTTTTTAAAATACGTAAAATAAAATGTTTAAGAAGAAGAAATAGTTTAATATTGTCATTTTTTCCACTATTGTTAAAGATATGATCAAAAATCTAATTGAAGTTGAGGGATATGATAATTTTGGTTGAAACTAAATGTTGGGTTATAACTTATTCAAAATAGTTTAACTCCTAAACAATACGCTTAACAAACAAGAATAGTAACTTAAACGATTAATGCGGAAGACATTAAGAGTTACTACGGAAGAACAAGTTAGTGCGGCTGTCCAATCAAGTTACTACTGCTGATAGAGTTGCTACGGAAGATAACAAGTTGATGCGGTCATAACAAGTTAATACGGAAGACCAACTTGCCGTGCAAGAATAATCTAATTAGAGTTATAATTAGATTATGTTTATGTTTCCTTTTGTAATTAGATACAGTTTCCTTATTCTAGATAATGATCGTTTTAGATAAGGATAGAAGATGTTTCCTAGTTTATCTAGGTCGGCCTCAAGGTCTATAAATAGATAGATCCTTGTATTGATAGAAACACGTTGTATTGATATTATTCATTAATACAATTGAGGCTTATAATTCGACTATATTCTGTTTGTTTTTATTGTTATTCCTATAACATTATATTGTTCGACAACTCTATAAATATTGAAGTGTTCATCCGCTGCTGAACTTCTTCAATAGATCAAGATCTTAACGAAGGCGAACTGGTTAGTTTATATTAGCTAATCCGATCCTGACAAGTGGTATCAGAGCACAGGAGGTGCTTTAGATCCATTGATCAACGAGTTTATAATCCTCATAAACAAGAATCAATATAACCATCATGACTGAAATTGCAATCGGCAAAGTTCCTGTTCTAAACAGCAACGAATTCGACTTATGGAAGCTACGAATCAAGCAACACATCCTATTATCAGACTATACAGTTTGGGATGTGATCATCAATGGCAACAAGCCTACAGCCACTCCAGGTGCTGATGGACAACCAAGTCTTCTTACTCGTTCAGCATTGACTGACTTGGACAGAAGAGAAAAGCAAACCGAAATCAAAGCCCTTAGTATTCTTCTAATTGCCATCCCCAATGAATATCAATCGCAATTTGAAGAATATCAAGATGCCAAATCACTATGGGAAGCTTTGGAGAAAAGATTCAGCGGAACAAAGAATACCAAGAAGAACAAGAAAGCTCTTCTTAAACAAGAATACGAAAACTTCAATTCCCTGAATGGCGAACGAATGACTCAGACCTTTGATCGATACAAAAAGCTCACAGGAGAGATGATCAGCGCAGGAATCAAGTATGAGAAAGATGATCTCAATCGAAAGTTCATTAGAGCTTTAAGCAAGGAATGGAAAATATACACGGTTTCCTATAGACAAGGAGACACTTTAGAAGAACTGGAATTGGATGATCTTTACAACGACTTAAGAGTCTTTGAGGCAGAAGTGGAAGCAGAAAAATCTGGCAATAACAACCACAATATTAACAATGTTAATACTGCCCTTGTTACAACCTCTGGAGGACCAAAACATGAACTTGGTGAAGAGATTTCATTCGAAGCTTTCATCTCACAATGTTCAAATCTTACAAGTGAAGACGTAAAGCAGATGCATCAAGACGATTGTGATGAAATTGACCTAAAGTGGCAATCTGCCATGCTTGCTTTACGTGCAAGAAGATTTGTTAACAGAACAGGAAGAAGGTTCAATCCAAGAAATAATGAACGAATTACGTTCGACAAAAGCAAGGTGAAGTGTTACGATTGTAATGAACTAGGCCACTTTGCTAGGGAATGTCCAAACAAGTCAAAAACCAATAATCCACGAAACACTCAAGACAACAATCAGAGTGCACTCATGTCACAGGACATATTTGGATACGATTGGAGTGACTTAGCCGAAGAAACAAGTCAAAACAGGGCGCTAATTTCTTAAGAACAAACTACTGTTCACGTAGAAGAAATTACTATTGTTCACCATGCATGCATAGCAGTAGTAATGGATGCTGCGGACAATGTTTCTACGGAGGATCCAGTTACTACGGAGCTAGTTTATACTAATCTGGGAATTACCGAAATTGGCAACAACGTTTTTGGATATGACTGGAATGATGATGACCAAGGAGCAACTCAAGAAGATGCTCTCATGGCAATCAACTCATCTCCAACAGAATCTGAAACTCCATCACTTATGGCCGAGGTAAACTCTAAACTTTGTACTTCTGAATGTATAATTGTTAAATATAAAAATCACAATCAACTAATGAGTGACTCAATTAAGATCTTAGAAGAACAAAGACGATCAGCTGCTAGGGTAATTGATAAATTAGAAAATCAGATTAAGTCACACAAAATTAATGAACAAAGCTATCAAGAAAAAATTAGCTTAGTTGAATGGCAAAGAGAGGACTTACTACTTAAACTTAAGGTAGCTAGGGATGAAATCAAAAGATTAGAACAAGAACATGATAAAGTTGAGTTAGATGTAGGGAAATTAGAATTTGCTTCAAAATCAGTAAATGACCTATGCCAACAACAAATACATGGAAAGGTAAAAGCTGGTTTAGGTTACAAAGAAGTTGCCCCTCCATTTAACCAAAACTATATCCCTCCATCCTTAGATGAACCTAGAATTCCTATCTCTCAGACACCACCAAAGGAATCATTCAATGTTGATCCAATCAACTATGATGAAGTTCTAATTGAGGACTTAGTTGAAGAGAGTAAGCAAAAACAAGGATATTCCTTTGGAAAATCACTTACTAACAATTGAAGGCATTACTCCACAATCTTCACAAAGTCTAGTGTCTATGCCATCCACTGACCCCATCAAGAAAGCAACCACTCTCAATGAAAGCCCAACCAAGACAGTCCCTAAGAAAAAAGAATTGGAAACACATAGGTAAAAGAGGAAACCAACGAAATATGAACCAAGTAAAAGCTCAAAAAGGTCAAAGTGTCAAAAGTTCAGGAAAGGGATGTTTTATATGTGGTAAGTCCAATCACTATGCAAAAATCTGTTATCATAATCCTCAAAATCAATTGCAAGTGATTCAAAAACCACATCATGGGGTGGGATATACAGGAAGGGTTGCACATAAAAACAATTTCATGAATAATAGTAACAAATCAAATCAAGCAAATCATAAATTTGTTACTATGAATTCAGGAAGAAATAGTGTGAACAAACGTAACACATTTTCTAACAATAAGAATAGAGTTCCTACTGCCAGACAAAAGTTTGTTTCTACTACAAAACTTAATACGGCCAAACAGAATGGTGTTAATACTGCCCGTATTAATACTGTGAAAAATAACCGTGTTAATACTGCTAGGGTTAATACTGCCAAAGGTAACTTTGTTACTACGGCTTCCATCAACACTAAGAAACAAAAGCAAGTCAAACCAGTATCTGTTCCTATTGTTAAATCAAAAATTGTTAACACTAAAATTGTTTCAAAAGCTAAAACTTTCAAACCAGTGTGGCAACCAAAGATCCAAGTAACTCAACCACCTATCCCCATTGATTTTTCAAAACTAGTTCAAAGGAAGGTGACTTACTTTGATGAAATGGGCAAACCCAAGTCAACTTTGGCTTGGGTTCCCACCAGAAACTAATCTCTATCGTTTATGTGCAGGTTCAGCCAACCAAAGAAAGTGAGAGCAGTTGGCATGTAGATAGTGGCTGTTCCAGGCACATGACGGGCAACATGTCATGTCTTCAGGACTTTGAAAAGTTCAATGGAGGATATGTTGCATTTGGAGGAAATCCAAAGGGAGGAAGAATTTCTGGGAAAAGAACAATAAGCAATGGTACACTACACTTCAAAGATGTGTACTATGTGCAACAGCTTCAATACAATCTGTTGAGTGTCTCTCAAGTTTGTGATGAGAAACACACAACGATTTTCACTGCATCCGAATGCATCATCATGAAGCCTGGGTACATCATCGATGAGAGTATGATCTTACTCAGAACACCAAGAAGAGACAATGTTTATTGTCTTGACATGTCAAAGGTTCAACTAAACTCATCTGAGGCATGCTTTCTCTCAAAAGCTACCTTAGATGAATCCACCTTATGGCATAGGAGGATGTGCCACATGAACCTGAAGAACATCAATAAACTAGTTAAATCTAGTTTGGTTAGAGGTCTCCCAAACAAGCAGTTCAACCTTGAAGACAACTGCTTAGCATGCTTGAAGGGCAAGCAACACAAGTCTTCTCACAAATCAACACCAACAACACACCTTTACATTTACTCCACATGGATCTCTTTGGTCCTACCAATGTAAAGAGTATTGCAAAGAAGTCTTATTGCCTTGTCATCACTGATGACTTTTCAAGATACACTTGGGTGTACTTTCTTGGTACCAAGGATGAAACAAGTCAACTACTCATCACCTTCATCACCAAGATTGAACATCAAATTAATCTCAAAGTCAAGAAAATTCGATGTGATAATGGTACGGAATTCAAGAACCAAGTGATGAATGACTTCTGTGACAGGAAAGGAATAGAGAGGCAATTCAGTGCTGCTAGGACTCCTCAACAAAATGGAGTTGCTGAACGAAGAAATAGAACATTGATTGAAGCAGCTAGAAGCATGTTGGCTGACTCCAACCTACCTATCTTCTTCTGGGCAGAAGCAGTTAACACTGCCTGCTATGTTCAGAATAGGGTTCTTCTGGTCAAGTCTCACAACAAGACTCCATATGACCTACTTCACAAGAAACAACCCTTGATCAGTTTCCTACGCGCATTTGGATGTCCATGCACAGTCTTAAACTCTAAAGACTACCTTGGTAAGTTTGAAAGCAAAGCTGACGAAGGCACATTTGTTGGATACTCATCACAAAGCAAGGCATATCGAGTTTACAATCACAAATCGAAGATTATAGAAGAAAGCTCCAATGTGACCTTCAATGAACACACTTACACCAAGAAGGGACATGGACCAGATTGGGTTTTTGATTTGGATGCCTTGACCAAATCATTGAACTCTAACTTTGAGTTTCAACCTAATTCAGTTCCTACGGATCAGGTTTCTACTGCCAATACTATTCCTACTGATTCACTTCCTACGGAGCCAGTTGCTGCGGCTCCTATACTAGGTACTGCTAGATTAGACGTCATGGAATACATCAATCTTCCTGTCTCTATGGAGGATCCCATTCAACTGTTTGATCCTATCTCACCAGAAGATTCAGAACCTTCACATCATGAGGCAGCACTAATAATGATGAAGCAGTACCACCACCCTCACAAACTGCGAAGGATAATACAACACGCCCCAATGGCATTCCTCATCTAGTTCAAGAGGATGACAATGGAATTGAACAAATTGTCACTGAAGAATATGAACCTTACACTACGGACATACCCTCTTCAGTTACTACTCCTCCATATACTGCTTATTATCCTAGCAATGAGATGCCCGACATGAATGATACAAACTTAGGCGTTGAGCTAAGACTTGAGAAGATCCCATCTTCTCGTGTTGCCAAGAACCATCCACCTTCTCAAATAATTGGTGAACTCGACTTCTCAATAGAAACTCGAAGTCAAACTAAGTCCAAGAAGAAACCAATGGAAGCTCTTCTTAACACATGTCTATTTGCCTGCTTTCTTTCTCAAATGGAACCGAAGAAAATACAGGAAGCATTATTGGATCCACATTGGATAGAGGCATGTCAAGCTGAGCTACTACAATTCAAGATTCAAGGAGTATGGGAATTAGTGGAAGTCCCATTAGGCAAGAAGGTGATAGGCACACGCTGGATCTTCAGAAACAAGAAAGATGAAAGAGGCATTGTGATCAAAAACAAAGCTAGACTTGTTGCTCAAGGCTACACTCAAGAGGATGGAATTGATTATGAAGAGGTATTTGCTCCAGTAGCTAGGATTGAAGCTATCCGCTTGTTTCTAGCTTTTGCCTCCTTCATGGGTTTCAAAGTCTACCAGATGGATGTCAAGAGTGCATTTCTTTATGGAGTTATTGAGGAGGAAGTCTATGTCAAACAACCTCCTGGTTTTGAAGACCCTCAACACCCACACAAGGTGTATAAACTGATTAAAGCTCTTTATGGCCTTCATCAAGCCCCAAGAGCTTGGTATGACACACTTTCAGATTACCTTCTTCAAAACAATTTTCAACGAGGAACTATTGACAAAACCCTCTTCTTCAAGAAATCTCACTCAGACATACTACTTGTTCAAATCTATGTTGATGATATCATCTTTGGATCTACCAAAGATTCTTTGTGCAAAGAATTTGAAGACCTCATGCACACTAAGTTTCAAATGAGTTCCATGGGTGAACTCACGTTCTTTTTGGGTCTCCAGGTCAAGCAAAAGGACGATGGCATGTTCATTAGTCAAACCAAATACGTCAAATACATACTTACAAAGTTTGGATTCTTGGATGCCAAGGTTGCAAGCACTCCCGTTGAAACTCACAAACAACTGACGGCTGATCTTGAGGGGGAGGATGTGGATATACATAACTATAGATCTATGATTGGCTCCTTAATGTATCTCACAGCTTCAAGACCAGACATCATGTTTGGAGTTTGTGTGTGTGCAAGATATCAAACAAGACCCAAGATGACACACCTAATTGAAGTAAAGAGAATCTTTCGTTACCTAAAGGGCAAGCCTAACTTAGGCTTATGGTATCCTAAAGACTCTCCTTTCGACTTAATTGCTTATACTGATAGTGATTATGGTGGTGAAAACTTAGACAGGAAATCAACAACAGGAGGCTGCCAATTTATTGGTTCAAGACTGGTGTCATGGCAATGCAAGAAGCAAACAACGGTGTCCACCTCTTCCACTGAAGCTGAATACATTGCTGCTGCTAGTTGTTGTGCTATGGATACAAAATCAGATGATGGATTATGGCTATTCATTCATGAACACACCAATCTTCATTGACAACCAAAGCACAATCAGCATCATCAACAATCCAGTCAAACACTCAAAGACAAAGCATATAGAGATACGCTTCCACTTCATAAGAGATTGTAACGAAAAGAAATTGATCCATGTTGAGAAAATCCACACCGACAATCAGCTTGCTGACCTTCTCACAAAAGCATTTGATGTGGGAAGGTTCACATTCTTGATCACAAGTATTGGAATGATCAATATGGATTGATAACGATATCCTTTTTCTCTTAGTATTTCTATTTTTAATAAGTCCCTTAGAGAAGCAGTAGTAACCTTATGATGAAAATCAAGTACCTTACTTTCTAGCATTGTACTATGTTACTACTGCAACATTAATAGTAAAGACAAATTTTGACCAAAGTATGATTAGTACGACCAAAAGTATCAGTATTAAGGGAAGGTTTAACTACTACTGCCCTAAATCTAATAATTTGGACGGAATGGTTAATACGGACAAGTAATGTGTTACTACGGACCTCTGGTTTAATATTGTCAGTAATTCACATTACTACGGACAGTCCAGTTAATACGGTCCATAGACCATTACTACGGACGATTAATCAACTTACTACGGACTTATTTGTTAATACTGCAAATTACCATATTAAAAGGTTTCTTAAACAATAAGTATACCCTAATTAATGGTGATTTGACAAGTCAAAATACAACTTGTAACCAACTTTTACACGTGGCGGTGTCCGATTGGACCTATTTTTTAAAATTCAGGCGCGAGGCACAGCTACTACTGACACGTGGCATTTTTTAATTGGACCGTTACTTTTAAATCATTACCCGCGTCTAATCGAAGGCATCAAGTTGTTACAAGATTGTAGTATAAATAGGGGTTCTTTTAACCGTTTAAAGAATTACCTTTCTTTAAAGAACCCTAAAACTTCTCAAAAAGTTACCGTTAGACTCAAAATTATCAATTTTCTTTACTTTTGTGACTAATTGTTTGCCTTATTGTTCATCATTCTCACAATCGTTCAACAAATCAAAACAATGGCGAAACTAAAATTTCACAAAACACATAACATGGTAGCTTTCTTGGAGAAAACTGATGAAAACGCTGACTTCCACCCTATAATCGATTTCTTGAATCGATCAAAAATCAACACGGCATTAACCATTAATCCAGAAATTAATGAATCTCACATTAGAGATTTCTGGACATCCGCTGAACTTGATTCTACAGAGGATGCGATTACTGTTGTGGTGGATGGAAAAGCAATCAAAGTGTCGGAGAAAACTGTGCGCCAACATCTACAACTACAGGATGCGGCAGGTAGAATAAAACTCCCTTATGACATAATGATTGAAAAATTTACAAAACTGGGATATGAGGGGGATTTAAATATTTCGACCTTTCACAAGGCAAAACTC
This sequence comes from Senecio squalidus, assembly GCA_910822075.1. Classification (NCBI taxonomy): domain Eukaryota; kingdom Viridiplantae; phylum Streptophyta; class Magnoliopsida; order Asterales; family Asteraceae; genus Senecio; species Senecio squalidus. The sequence goes on from CAJVGC010000001.1 coordinate 12,191,277, forward strand.
TCCCCTCAATGGAAATTTTTGTTGCATACTTTGCAACAATGCATATCCCAAAAATGGACTGGATGGCATGAAGGTAGCTCTGCTTTAGCTACTGCCATGATTTGTTTGGCAACAAAACGAACATATAATTTTTCTTACATGATTTTTGAAGTAATGCGATGGAATCTTTTAAACCCAAAACATAAATTTTTAATGTATCCTCGCTTTCTTCAACACCTTTTTAACTGTGAGCTTAAAGATCTTACTAGATCAGAAAAATGCTTTTTCTCACATGCTCATTCAAAGAAAGTTTTTACTAATATGAGGCAAGTTAATAAGGGAAGTTCATCAAATGTGACACCATTGTTCTCTACAATGATGGTGATCATTGTTCCTCCAGCTGAAGGACATGTGACTTCACCTATGTCCCAACCCCCAGCTGCCACCATCAGTACTACTGCAATATCTGTGGGCACTAGTGCCATATCTGTAGCAGGTACTGAGGGTGTAATCCCTGAGGTTACTACGGCAGTTTCTACTGCTAACGTGCCTCCAGTTGCTACTGTGAGTTCTACTCCAGTTGCTACTGCACCAGTTACTACTTCTATAGTAACAACCCCCACAGCTCCATCACCTCACAAACCATCAAAGGCTGCTTTCAAAAGAATCAAAAGGGTTACTCAGCCTCTTGTTTCTAAAACTATCCCCCATTCTCACACTTCAAAATCATTACCTGAAACATCTTCAGGAATGACACAAACTTTAGGGGAAAACATTGAACATACCCCCTTGTTCACTGAGTTGGTCCATAAGGAGGGGGGTGACCATGTAGGGAGGGCTGATACTACTGCAGCTTTCACTTCTTATAGTGAAGCTCAGGACAGTATCAACATCTTTAAGACCCAAACAACGGCAACACCAACCACTGCTGAGGACTTGTTCTCATCTTTGGAAGGTGGTCCCTGGCGCCAAGAGACCATGGGAGAGTTACATGCTTCTGCTAGGCAGGAGAGTTTCTCTTTTCCCTATGATCTACCGCCTGTTGGTACTCAACAGGAAAGGGGTGAGGGTAGTAATGTTCAATATCTGGAATTGATGGATATGTACCGAAATCTAATGGTGAAGGTGGAGAAACAAGGTGAAACACTCTCTACTCTAACATCTTTGATGCAACAAGTGCTGGCCCAACAGGCATTATTATCAGCACAATTACTGCCCAAAAGAATCACCACACGCAGTGTTGCAACATCACCCAGGCCATCAAGCTCTTCATCTTCTGATGATTATCCTCCAGCTGACAAAAAGGGGGAGAAAGAACAGAAACTGACTCAAATTTTATCATCTGAAGAGATCAGGGGTGAAGAGAAGAAGAGTGAAGATACTGTCATTACTGCAACCTCTCAACAGAATGAAGATATGGAGATTGACAGTATGCTTAAGGGGGAGTTAGAGACAGAAGACATGGTGGTGGATGAAGAAGGGGAGAAAATGATAATAGATGCTGAAAAGGAACAAGTGGTTGAGGGGGAGCAGAAAGAAGTGAAGCAAATGGTTGAAGAAACAGTAGAACAAATGGAGATAGAAGCAGAAATCAATCCTGAAGTTACTACTGAACCAATGGTTAATACTGACTCACTTGCTGCGGACCCAGTTAATGCGGATGATGACATGGTTGCTGCGGACTCGATTGCTGCGGACTCAATTGCTGCGGACTCGATTGCTGCGGACTCAATTGCTGCGGACACAGTTGCTACTGACCCTATGGTTACCAGTCCAGTTGCAGATGATCAATCATATTTGTTCACAACCACTCCTCCCACATTTTATCAAGCTTCACACCCTTTCCAAGCAATACATTCTGAAGCTACAACACTTTCAACCACAACAACTGAAGCTCCTGTTCCTACCGTTGATCAACAAGTAGCTGCTGATGTCTTAATCCAACAAGAGATGACAAGAACAACTGTCATGGATGATGAAGATACTATAGCATCACAGCTGATCAAGATCAAAGCAGAGAAAGCAGAAGAGGAAAGGAAGAAGATGATAGCTGAATTAGTTGCTAGACAAAGAGCAGCAGCTGCATTAGTTGCTCAACCCACAGCAACTTCATTAACCTTACCTGAACAACCTGCTAGCTTGTCTGTTTCTACAGGTAGATGGGGCTATGTTACTGTGGATAAGAAGAAGAAAAAGATTCAGAGAGTCAACCTTGATGCTCCAGAACACAAAGACAAAGGCAAAGTAATAGTGGTGGAGAAATCAAAGGAAGAACAGAGGGAAGAAGAAAGGCTTTCCAGGGATAAAGCTGCAGAAGAAAGAGATTTCCAAAATCTTCTAGCAGAGCAGGAAAAAGAAAGAATAATGCAAGAGCAAGAAGAAGCTGAATTGATGCTAAGATTGGCTGCTGAAGATGAGCAGGCTGAAAAGGAGAGACAAAGAAAGATAGCTGAAGAGGATGAGCTTCATGCAAGATTGAATCAATCTCCAACTCCATCTGAGAGAGAAAAGCTAAGAAAGATTGCTGAGGAGGATGCAATACGTGCTAAGAAGATGGAAAATGAGGAGATTTTGAATGACCTGGTTCGTCAAGGTTTGGTGAAGTCAGATGCTGAGCTTGCAATGAAGATGCAGGAAGATGACAAAATCATTCTCCAACAGCAAATCAAAGCCAAAGCCAAGCCTGAGAAGAAGAAAGTGTCCAAATCCACAAGTGCCAAGCTAGCTGAAGATAGGCAGAAATATACCACCTATCTCAAGAATAAAGGCTATAGTGGTAGGTCACTAGGTCCTATGAAATTGGCTAACATTTTGGATCTTGGGAAGGAAGAGAAGAAAAATGAAGCCAAAAGAAAAGATGCACTTGCAAGAATATTGGAAAAGAAGAAGCAAGATGCAGACAAAGTCCTAAAGGCTGCCATTGCTACTGGCAGGAAGATCATACTTGAGCAAGAGCCAGTTAGTACTGCTCCTGCTACGGATGAACCTGTTGAGAAGCACAAGAGAAAGAAGCTAGCATCCAAGAGAGTACATGGTCTAGCCAAGAAACAGAGAGTAGAATCTTCTACTACTCAAGGTGCATCTCAAGAAAGTCCAAGCATTCCTTTTGTGAATTTTAAACAAGAAACTGGAAGTATGAAAGAACAAGCTTCTCAAGCAGATTATTCTTCATACATCAATCATGAAGAAGGACTCAGGTTTACTCCATTAGCAGTGAAGCCTCCAATGATCATAGACTGGAAGTTCCTTGGTGGGCAAATGGGAACTGCATATGAAGTTACTAGACAAGACAGATCAAAGAAAGAACTTCATGCCTTCCATCAAGCCATTAGAGACTTTGACAGAGATGATCTAGAAAGAATGTACAAAATTGGTAAAGTCAAATTTTCTCATCAAAGAGGTCAATGCTCAGGTACGGATCTTGCTATGGACGTTCTATGAGGATTGTTCGAACCAGAATACAAGAAGAAGAGTTCAGTATTCAAGAAAGGAGGTCCAAGTAATCCAATAGTCAAATGGTTCATTTATGATCGAAGTGGTGTTTATTCACTTGTAAGAAGACATTGAGCCACGGAATTTTACTTGGTGGATATAAAGTATCCACATGATTTGAAGACATTGGATGAAATGATAGAAGTCAAGCTCAATGGACTCCACGATTCAAGGATAGCTCATGAACTTATTTGGAGAATTTTGGTTCAACGCATAGAAGAGAAGTCAAAAGGAGACTCTGATTGGCAAAACAGAAATTTGTAATTAACTTTAATAGTTAAAGCTGTTTTGTAAATGAAAGTAGTTAAAACGGGTTGGAGCATGAAACTTGTACTTTTGATTAATCATAAAAGTTCAAGGTTAGGGGGAGATTGTTGGGTTATAACTTATACAAAATAGTTTAACTCCTAAACAATACGCTTAACAAACAAGAATAGTAACTTAAACGATTAATGCGGAAGACATTAAGAGTTACTGCGGAAGAACAAGTTAGTGCGGCTGTCCAATCAAGTTACTACTGCTGATAGAGTTGCTACGGAAGATAACAAGTTGATGCGGTCATAACAAGTTGATACGGAAGACCAACTTACCGTGCAAGATAATCTAAGTTATAGAGTTATAATTAGATTATATTTATGTTTCCTTATTCTAGATAATGATAGTTTTAGATAAGGATAGATGATGTTTCCTAGTTTATCTAGGTCGGCCTCAAGGTCTATAAATAGATAGATCCTTGTATTGATAGAAACACGTTGTATTGATATAATTCATTAATACAATTGAGGCTTATAATTCGACTATATTCTGTTTGTTCTTATTGTTATTCATATAACATTATATTGTTCGACAACTCGTTAATATTGAAGTGTTCATCCGCTGCTGAACTTCTTCAATAGATCACGATCTTAACAAAGGCGAACTGGTTAGTTTATATTTGCTAATCCGATCCTGACACTAAAAAAATATAGGAGCCATGTATGAACAAATTAAGATTATTAAGTAAGTTGTTGAAAGAAATTAATTAAAGATTAATTTGATTAAGATTTTTAGTTGAATTGTGAATTAAAAGATTAAATTTATTAAGTTATTAAAAATAATGAACTAAATTTACCTAATTTTTAAAAATTTCTTTTTTAATACACTATATATCTTATATCGAAGTAGACATACGGCTAATTTAAATTAACTATATATAACTTAAATATTCATCTTTGTGAGGTTTGTTTATTTGGATTAGATTGAATAAGAGTATTTTGGATTTTAAATTTGTTTTTGAGTTAATAAAGTAGAACTGGATAAAAATTTAAATGTTAAAAACATATTTATTGATTTGATTGCTTGTTTAGTTTTTTGAATATGATTAAATCATAACCGAATAGTAGGTTTATTTAAATTGGTTTTTTGTTTCATACAGTAAAACTAAAAATAAATTAATAGGTTAATAACAAAACAAAAATAAATCGATATAATAACGAAAAATCGAAAGTCGTTACGTTGTGTTTTGTAGAATGAATATAACAAGACATTTATTTGCGTTTTGAAATTTTAAATAATAGAAAAAATTAAATTGTGTTTTGAAAACTACAAAGTTAAAAACGTATTTAGGTATCTTTGGAAAAATAAAAGAGAAACGATTGTTATTATTTAGTTTAAGTAAGTTTTGATATTTATTTGAAACACAATTACTGTTATCGTTATTGATTAACAAGGGGTTATTTGAATTATATGGAGATATTTTAGTTAAATGATGGATTTTTTGTTTAAAAAGTATAAAGAACTAAATTGAATAAAATGTTAAAAATAAAGAATTAATTGATTTTATAAACTATTTAAAATTAAGACTTCCTATTTGTTAATAGAAACTAATTACTCAAAACATTTTCACATATATATTAAGATTTTCTAGTGTTCAACCAATAAAAGAATAACAACATGATCAAAATCTACACAAACAAAATGATTGGTTGGACTCTATATCGAACAAAATGTTTATCTTGAAAAGGAAAAAAAGATCATAATACATAAGACCACTTGGAGTGCAACCACTTTACCTCAATTTTATCACAATGTAAGTAAATATTATATTGAGGTTATTATTGGAATTATGTACCATAAAATCAATTCGAAGTATAAAACAAAACATATGAAATCCTGTTTGACGGATTTGTTTTTCCTTATACTGTCCTCGTCTGAAAAATTGATGGCTCGGCTCTGTTCAACTATAATATCGCCAACTAGATAAATATCGAGATACACATGACACAACGCAAAAGTGTAAGCAATTAAACACATATAATTTTTCTTCTTTTGAAAATCTTTTATGAGTCTCTTTTACAAAAACTTAAGTTTTCAATATGTGGTCGTCCCTATGAGATAATCTCTAAACTTTAGACATGACCGGTCTCGAGATTGTAGATACCCTGCGCAGAAAAAGAAAATGGATCCAAATTATACAAATTTTTCTTATATATAAAACATTTCTTTTTATACAAAGGGTCACTATTTTTAAGTTATTAAAATAGACTATTTTTTTTACTTGAGTTTAAAATCTATATTGTTGGACATATACATGTATATATGGATTTTGAATTGAAAAAATAGGTTCTCTTAGACCTTAGACATTGTACGATCAAATACCATACACATATTTTGGATCGTGCTAACTTTAGACCAACTAAAACTTCGACATATGTAATGTCTTAGAGCACCCGGAGTGGCACCTTTTCTCGCCTCGTTCTCGCCTCACAACGAGCGTTGTGCTCGTTGTGACTCCGACGCCGCTCGTTCTCGGGTCGTTGTGAGGCACCCGTTGTGCCCACAACGGCTCATTCTCAGATTTTGTTTTTTTTTTTTCTTTTTTTAATTCCAACGGTTATATATATAACCGTTATATATATTTTATATATATATATATATTTTTTTTTTTTCTTTCCAAATTCCCCTATAAATACCCCCACAATCTAACCAAAAATTCACACCAATTCTCAATCTCTTTCTATCTCAATATTCATCCTTTAAACCATATTACAAAATATGAGTTCGAATTCTTCAACCGAGCACGATGTTTCGGATTCGTCATCTTCCGACTCCGAATTGTTACAAGTTCTAGCCATGTCGGTACAAATGTTGGAGATGGAAGAAAACGAGGCTACAAGTTCTCGGCGTACGGTGAAAGAGAAAAGGCGTTATATAGCCCGCGATCGCGCCGAAGCAAACGAAAACGTGGTACGACATTACTTCTCCTGCGAAAGCGTATACCCGGATGAATATTTTCGGAGACGGTTTCGTATGAGAAGACCTCTTTTCCTCCGAGTAGTCGAAGGTATTTCTAATTACTCTGTAGAACCTATACCTGACTATTTTAAATATTTCACACAACGCCACGATGCAACGGGTAAAATGGGTTTTAGTTGTTTGCATAAATGCACGTCGGCTATTCGTGCGATGGCGTACGGGATTACTCCGGACGCCTTCGACGAATATTTACAAATGTCGGAAAGAACTTCAACCGAATCCTTAGATAATTTTTTAAAATGTGTAATCCATCTATATACAAACGTTTATCTAAGAGCCCCCACACAAGATGATGTTTATCGATTATATCAAAAACACGATGAGGTTCACGGGTTTTCGGGTATGCTTGGTAGCATAGACTGTATGCATTGGAAATGGGATCAATGTCCAAATGCATACAAGGGGCAATACACACGAGGTGACCATGGTTATCCAACGGTTATGTTGGAAGCTGTTGCCTCGTACGATCTTTGGATATGGCATGCTTACTTCGGTGTCGTCGGGTCGAACAACGACATCAACGTGCTTAAACAATCGCCGTTGTTTCATGATATGCTCAACGACTCATCCCCGGACTACACATTCACCGTCAACGGCCACCAGTACACTAAAGGATATTACCTTGCTGACGGTATATATCCGGAGTGGTCGACATTTGTTAAAGCTTACTCGCACCCATTTGAAGAACCTCGCCGCAAATTCAAACGTTTTCAAGAGAGTGCGAGAAAGGATATCGAACGGGCATTCGGTGTTCTTCAAGGTCGTTGGGGTATTATAAAACACGCCGCTAGATTTTACAAGATGAACAAACTTAGAAGAGTTATGTATGGGGCTATTATATTACACAACATGATCGTTGAAGACAACGGACGGTCGATATGCGATGCCGATGAATGGTATGCTCCTCCGGTACCCATTCCGAGAACCTATAACGAGAGAATCAACGAACGTATCCGGATTAACCGAGGGGTTAGAGACAGGCCCACACACCACGCACTCCGGGAGGATCTCGTAGCCTACATTTCGACACTTCCGGATAACTATCGACATCGTTAGTTTTTTTTAATCATTGTATTGTAATTTTTTTTTTTAATTATTGTATTGTGTTTTTTTTTAATTATTGTATTGTGTTTTTTTTTTATTATTGTATTGTAATTTTTTTTTTAATTATTGTATTGTGTGTTTTTTTTAATTATTGTATTGTATTTTTATTTTAATAAATGTATTATTTATTTTATTTAAATCTTTTAAGAAAAAAAAAAAAAAATTAAACTCCCACATTCTCCACAACCCTCCCTATCATAACAACCCCACAATCTCACAACCCACATTCTCACTGCCACGTCATCACCTTTTTCCCCACATCCCACCACAACCCACATTGTCACTCATTATCACTCCGGGTGCTCTTAGTAACTCCCTTCATTTTGCATCCATATATTTATGTGTATATACATTAAATAAGATTAAGATTCTTATCATTGTCTTTATAAGGCAAGTTGGTTGCAAGTTGCAAGTATCTTTTATTATTTCATGTGAAGAACACATGATGATAAAGAAAGCAAAGAAAAAGAAAAATACAAAGTCATACATTTGCAAGTTGATCTTAAAAAATGTTTTATATATATATATATATATATATATATATATATATATATATATTGGTATAATCAACATAACCCAACTTGCAAGGGCAGCTGTTTCAAATATGTCCTCTATGGCTATTCCATGTATTTGCCCCCTCGATGGGGTCATTGGTTTAGCAGAATCTGAATTAACGTCATAGCAGTGTTTTGAAACCCGGTTCGACCCGGTCGGTTGAACCGGTTGGACCGCTTTCGGCCAAAAAAAACGGGTTAAAACAACCCGGGTTTTAAGGAAACTGAGAACCGGTCGAACCGGCGGGTTTTTAGACACCCGGGTCAACCCGGTTCGCTAATACCCGCCGGGTTTTGTTTTTTATACTATTTTTGAAAGTTAAAAGGTTATAATCTCGTAAGATTTATGCCATTTGAAGTTTAAAACTTATAATCTCGTAAGATTTATGCTTTGGGATAGTCTTTTGAAGCATAAATCTTGTAATCTCAGTAGAAGTTATGCCTTATCAAGTATAGAGTATGAAACTTGTAATCTTTTGAAGTAAAAAGTTGTAATCTCTTATTTCTTGATTAGATAAACATGCTTCTTTGATGTTTTTATGCAGCAAAGGTTAGTGTTTTAAACTTTTCACAGGGGATATTGGAAATTTTGGACATTTGCAGAGGCCGGGTTGACCCGCCGGTTCAACCGGTTGGCCCGGTGACCCGGTGACCCGGTGGCTAGGCCGGGTCGATCATTGACCCGGTTTTCAAAACATTGCGTCATAGCCTATCAATTTAAAGATTGTTTATAAGAGTGCGGAAACAATTTGAGGATAGTGTAGGCAGTTGCCGTTTTTCAACAATTTACCCCTACAAGTTGTAGATTATCTCATGTACAATAAGTTCTGCGATATTGTATAATTAAATTAGAGATATGGTTATCAAAATCATACTGTAATAAATTAACGGGTGCACTAAAAAAATTGAACGTATTTTATTGATCTAGTGATATCGTTAGTCATATATCACTTATCAACTATTCAACTTGTGAATATAAATAATATAGTTGCTAATGTACGACGTATGCTAAATCAACTAATTAGATCTTTTTTTTTAACTTATAGTAAGTAGCATAATATACATTAAGGCATATCGGTTTAACTTTTTTGCATCAATAATTCAGGTAATTAAAGAAAATTATACCACTTCCAAAGTTCCAAAAAAAATATACAAAATTAATTTTCTTTATAAAGATTTAAATTATTTTCACAAAGAGGATTCTTAAATGGCATATGACGAACTTAAGTCCGTTGAATGGGTTAACTTCTTAGAACTTTAAACTCAAAAACAAAAAAATGTATGCAAATATAGCAATTAACAAGAACAAGATGCTTAAACATATTCTCATAATAACATCCAAATCCATCAATAAAAACCTTCAAAAACAATCACAAAAACTTTGATGATGAAAATTGACACCACCAAAATATTTATAAAAAAAGGTCTTTTTTTGATGAATCTTTTTTATCAACATGTCTTGATTTTCCGATCAGTTTGGCCGGAGTTTATTCTCGGCGATCTGTGCTAACGATTGTAGATTACACTTGACAATAGTATCAACAAATCCACATGTTTCTTCTTTAGTATTCCCAGGTGGTATATCAACAACATATGACTCAACAACCACTGTTCCGTTACTATTACCGTTACTAGGGTGAAGGGTAGTAACGGACCGGTAGTTAGCAAGCCGGTGATCGCCGTCAACGACACTAAAACTAATAACATGTCTTTCATCGTCTAATATCTCGAGTCTTTCGGTTGAACGAGCTGCAGGTAATCCGGAGATGACATGGACTTCTCTTAGGGTTCCTACATCGCCGTTACCAACGAGGACGTTGCATGTTTTGACAAAATGTTTGTATGCTTGTGGGTTATCGAAACGGCGAACAACGGACCATACGGTTGAAATGGGAGCGGTTATGTGTTGGATCACGGCCGAGTAGCATTGGTTTGGACCTACTGGGAGTGTGTGGTACCCGGCAACGGAGTCGGGTACCGGGATTGTTGTACATGGGTGTAACATGTTATGTTTACACCCACCGCCAGAGCTGGAGCCTGAGTTTGAGCTTGCGTTGATTCTTTGTGGATTAGAAAGCATTTTGAATGGATATTGAATAGATGAGGATTTGTTGTGAGTTAGGGTTAGGAGGTGTGTGAGAGGTGTTATAAATGGTGAATGGTTTGTTAGAAAGAAAGGAGTAAAATATGGCTAGTTGGCTAGTTGCTTGAACCCTAGGTATAAATAATGCGACATTTACAATATTTTGAATGGTTTTGGAAATTGAAATTACATTTTTGACCTCATCAATAAGGCATGTTGCTTTTACTATTTAGCAACTTGCACATTGTTTATGCATTCATATTGAATTAGTGTTATTAGCCCCCAAATTATGGAATTGTTGGTTTAAAACCTTGAGGTTTCTATATTAGCATAATGACACTAATGTTTTATTAAATTTTGAATCGGAAACTATCAAGGATGTTGGTTGAATAGCATGTATTGATATTGATATCCCTGGTATCGATGATTAGTCAATGCTCATGTACACTATGATTACACTATGAACAAATAAAGATCAACATAGAATCTTGATGGGTTATTTTCTCTATTTGTAATTGTTTTTAAAGTGGGAATTCTTGTGAGCTAATGAATTAAATGTTGTGGCCTTAGTATCGATATCAAAGTTACGATTGTAGCCTCAATGTGGATAGATGGTGCTACTTCAATGTGGGATGGTTCGGTATTCAAGTCAGTAAGAAAAGATAAACAAATGTCATTCAGTATTTAAACTCAATCTCATATCAATGTATGATATATATATATATATATATATATATATATATATATATATATATATATATATATATATATATATATATATATATATATATATATATATATATATATATATATATATACAGGGAGAGGTTCTTATAAACCAAAACTTAAAATAAAATAAGTAAAAAAATATGAAAAAATAATTTATTATATGTGTAATTTTGTATTATGTTTATTTATTCAATTATAACAAACTTTAAAAAAACAAGTTTTGATATGCATCAAAATATATGTCGTTTAGGGACTGTGCATCAAATTCTTTGTTTTTGTGCAGTAAATATTCAAATTTGATGCACAACGGTAAAACTACCCATTTTATGATTTACAACAAAACTTCGTTTTTTAAAGTTTGAGATATAGCTAAAATGAACGATAATCCAAAATATATAACTTTATAAATTATTTTTTAATTTGTTTTTACTTATTTTACCTTAAGGTTTGTTTTACAAGAACCAACCCCTATATATATATATATATATATATATATATATATATATATATATATATATATATATATATATATATATATATATATATATATTAGTCTGATAGGTTATTGTTGTATTTAAGGGTTTCAATTGGATAAACTGAGAGTCGTGAGAACACTTTCAGATCAAATATTTTGGTGGTATACTCGAAATTTTCGATCGTATAAAACTCAGGAATTTAACACATAAAAGTGACGAATTATTGTGTGAATGAATTTTGTAACATACCAGTTTTCTTAACAACGAATTGGGAGTTATTTACGGTTTTAGAAAACTACATATTTCAGCTCAACCCCAGCTAGGGGCTCTGCCCCTTAGACCCCACTATCGGAGCGCTGCCTCCGCACCCCCTGTCGTTTAGGGGCTTCGTCCCTAAACAATCAACATAAGTTCGAACACGTATGCACTCCATACTTTGCTGAACTTGTTCAATATTTATCAAGATTATATTGGTTTAGACAAACTAATCTCATTACACTTAAATGATATTGGTGACATAAAATCACCAACATTTACTTAATCTATTATTAATTGGTTTTAAAGTTAATTCACGAATATCATCGTGGGTTGAGTCTCGATACTAAGAAAACTTAGTATAGATATGCAAATATATCATTTAGATGAAATTGTACGTAGAACGCAAAAAACATTTTAAGCCATATATTATTCTAAGTTCTTCTAGCGCTTTATAAGCTTATAAACTCGTAACTATTGAATGTAATAATTTTTCCAGTAAATCAAAAATTTTATATAGAAATTGATCGTTTCACCGATCTGATTGTCTCATCATAAACATTAACAACAATCCGAAATCAACCAAACCAGAATAATCTTTAAACACCAATTCCAACCTTCAATCAGCGACAAATAATTCTTTGAAAACGTAATGAATAAAATTGAAACATGATCAATACAATGTGACCAAAATGAAAAAAAAATTAAATAAGTGGTCCATAAATGCCTTCTTTGTGAAGAAAAACGTAATCTTCTCACCAACTTTTGTCTAAAATATGAATCAAGTTGAGCAAGTTGCATTACATTTTATAAAATCGATGTGAAAGTGTGGCTATAAAACGACCATAATTTCAGACGAGTCTTCTCTCTTCTCGAATCATCCCTCCACTTGCATAACTATTTATCATATTAATTTAATCAAAATCTGACCCAATAATTGTACAATACTATTGCTTTCTTTTAAAAAAAACTAATATTCCATTTTGATATAGAAACTTTGAAGAAATATAATACTATTACTTTTCAATTATGAAACATTTTAAATTTATATGTTTTCGGTGGTAATATATAGTATATTATAATTTGGATAAAAGTAAAAGATGATAGTTACAAAGTATAATTTTCTATGGATATGAAAAACAAACTTTGAATTGAAGGCTTGGAATGTAACATCCTGTCAACCACGACTATAATTTTGTTTGTTATGTTTATATTTGCAATATCCGTTCACAATTTGATGTGGAAATCGTCTAAAGTGTTGACTCGTTGTCCTCGATAAGGTTTTGTGCATCTTCTAAACAACATCGGAGTTGATATGCTACCACTTGTAACGCCATTGTTATCATAACCATAACAATGGGCTCTTTATGCGTATGTACAACAATGGGCTCTTTATGCGTATGTACACGATTTTGTTTTTGGCCTTATGACGTGGAATTGTTCAGGTCAAAGCATGTTTAAGTATATAGTGTTTATGATGTTCTCTATAAGATTTGCAATGTGTGAGGTACCAAAAAATTGATGTTGTCATAAAAGATTATACTCATTATCTCTCCAGCCCGCAACCAATGTGAGAATCGACTGAGTGTCGTATAATCTCTTTGGATTTGAATTTCATTTTTATAATTATAATGATAAACCTTGATAGAACTTAAAAAGATAAAACATATAGTTTAGAATAAAAAGATAATTATAATATGAGAGTTTTTCTATTTTAATTATTCGGAGATTGGGAGTGTTTGACAGAAATATAGGCTTTTTAATTGGGGTATCGTCATGGCCGTTTACAACCATTTTCTCCTATCACCCGAACATATTCAAATAACTTACCGTTCAAAAACAAAATCAATAAATTGTTCAAACCGTAAACTCTAATTAGGTCATTTCCTAAAAGGAAAATATGAGATCGTGAAAAATGTGTGAGACTAATACATTAACATTATATAGTTATAACTTGGGAACTTGATGAATTGCATGGCTCATGATTAGCCAACTGATTTGTATCTATATTTATATGTGATATTTAGTCGGTTTTCGTAGTAAAACATGATGGATATGATAGGTTTTTGCATTTAACCTTGTGAAAAGTGTTTTATTCAAGTGACATGTTTTATATGATCGGTAAGTGGATGATTGGACGAGATACGCAAGTAAAAGGACTAAAAGACATAGAATGTTGATCTGGCAAGGAATGCGACGCAGTGAGGGAGGTATTGCGACGCAGTCAACAAGAGTCAAAGGAAAGAACGTTCTACAAACGGTGGAGTGCGGCGCAGTTAATATGAGTTGCGGTGCAACGAGAGTTTGAATCAGAGTACAATTTGGAAACTTAAGGGACTGCGGTGCAGTCGTTGGTTGGTGCGGCGTAGTGGACTCCTTTTGGGATCCGGATTTTGTCTTATAAATAGAAACCAAAACTTCATAATTCGATATCGGTTTTTGGAAATCGATTTAAGGGTTTAGAAATCGACTTGGGAGCTGCTAGGAGCATACCTTTGAAGAGAAATCGTCAATACGTTTGATTCTCAAACTCTTTTCGTTTCTTTTGTCGAATTTGGTATTATGTTTACTTATTTTCTTATTGTACTCTACTTTATAAACATGAGTAGCTAATCACCTTAACACTTGTTTGGTGATGGATCTTTTGGTTTAATTTAGCTATATGTGATTGAATGTTTTAGGTGATTTATGTTTAATCGAAGACCCTTTCTTGTTTAAATCTTAAATATTGTTTAAATTTCTTATATTCAATTGATTAGTCGATATTCTAGGTATTCGAGAAGAATCTAGAGTTAGGTTATAATATTGAATGAAACAAATTAATCGGTCTATAATTGATTTAGAATTGCTAATATTCGAGAGGATTTAGTAACAGAAACTTGAATAATTAGGTTAAAACAAGATTGCTAGTTAATAATTACAAGAGATTGGATTATAAAACTAGTTAAGCTATTCGAGATGAAGCTTTATAAGATTAAATCATAAACACCGGTTTGATTCGTAAAATTTAGTTATGTTGGACTTTTTATTATATTCGAGAGGAACGGTAGAGTTTAAGATAATTAAAGTTAATTAGGTATTCGAGAGAAACTTAATTATACATTAGAAGTTAAAATAACATTCAATTACGTAAATTAAATTAGAACATTAATGAAGTTACCAAACGAGTGTCTTTACCTTTAATTGATTTTCAAAAACAATTCAATATTTCAAACAAACGTTTACATTACAATTACTTTTCCTAAATTAGTTAAGCAACGTGACAATTCGGTCACAAAACACCCAAAAACACTTGTTTTATTAATTTTTTATTTGAACTAAACATTAGTCCCTGCGAACGAATCCGACTTACTATTAGTTATTTTACACGCGATTAGGTTCACTACCTATAAGTGTGTAGTCGAGTAAAATAGTAAAATAGCATTGCTTCACCTACTTTATAGATCCTAAAATTTTATTTTTTCACTTTTTCCTATCCATTTCTACTTTTGAAGGTAAACACATTTGCCTTTATTCTCTTGGTCTTGGGTTCGACCTTTACACAAAAGAAGAGAATATTGAGGACAGTAAGGAGGACCTTTTGATTGAAAATGGTCATACATTTGAATTTGGACTCACTCCATGATATGTGGAGTTGAGACAGAAAAACATTGTTTGGGACTTACTCCTTCGTGAATTATTAGGTTGGGCTCAAGATAACTACGGAGTTAGAATTACTCCTCTAAAACTAACTTTTTTTTGTTGAATATGCAATATAAATTTTTTCGAGTAAAAAGAAAAATAGTTAGATAAGGAAATTGGGAATACCCATTGATAACAAAACTAAACTCACTACTTGAACAAGGTTCTTTCCGGAAGACGAAAGTCGTTGCTTAAAGGTGATTTGTCGTCAACATAGAATTTTGGTTACGACTTGTCACCTCTGACACGTCGTTTCCATATAAGGGTGTCAAAAAAACCCGAACCCGACCGACCCGACCCGACCCGAACCCGAATAAGCATATTAGGGTCGGGTTAATTCGGGTTGTATTCAAGTTTCGGGTTGATTTGACCCGACCCGAGAGACCCGATTCTTATTAGGGTCGGGTTTCGGGTTGCTTTTATCTCAGAATTCGGGTTTCGGGTTGACCCGTTTAACCCGAAATATTGAATAAAAAAACTTTTTTTTAAATAATACCCACTTTGGCATATGATATATATAGGCTAAAAGTATGAAAGAGTTTCATACATGAAGCGATGTGGGACAACTAAAATAGGGAAAACCAAAGGCATATGCTATATATAGGCTAGAAGTATGAAAGAGTTTCATACCTTAAGCGATGTGGGACAACTAAAGTAGGGAAAATAAATGAAGAGTTGTCCCACATCGCTTCAGGTATGAAACTCTTTCATACTTCTAGCCTATATATATTATGTGCTTTGTTGGGTTCTATTCATCTTGAATTTTTTCAATATATTTGTTTTTTACATTTGCTATATGCAATATGTTTATTGTAGATTTTTTTGAACTTTTTTAATTGTTGTGGACCCGAACCCGAAATAACCCGACCCTTTTGGACCCGACCCGAAAATGACCCGAACCCTAAAACCCGAACCCTTATTAGGGTCGGGTTAGGGTTATAAAATTTTAGTTAAAACCCGAATGAACCCGACCCGAAAGTTGCTTATTAGGGTCGGGTTGACCCGAATAACACCCCTATTTCCATATACTCGTCAACCAAAAAATTTGGCGAAGACGAGGATCTAGCTTATAAATAACAATTATATATGCTCCTATTAAACTAAAGAGCCAACCTTAATGTAAGAAAACAAATTTCCTTTTTCGAGATTAAGGCAATCACTAATTTGTTAGAAATCATTCAGCTTTAGAAATAACTTAAGCTCGCTTAAAAAACACTTTAACAATTCAACTATATTACTTGAAGAAAAACAAATTACCCACATAAAAGTCCTAAAAATCATTATTTTAATTCATAAACACGTGAGTATCCCATATTTGTTGTAATGTGCAACTATTCAAACTACAAGACTTTGTTGAACACAAATAAGTATATAATGTTTTTCTGTATATTAATGAACCAGATATACATGGTGGTTAAAAGTTTATAATGTTAATCGTAGTTTAATTATCAAATATAGAAGAAGTTAAAAAGAAAATTAATATTTGGTATTACCACTAAATTAATCTATTTCAGTTTTGTTAGACATAATCACTTAAAATTCTAATAACAGATTAATAAAAAATGAAAATATTTGGTTGGGATATAATATTTAAACAAAAATGTTGATTAAATTGTTACTTATATCATGTTAGAACTATGAGTCCAAGATTCTTCATCATTTTTTTGTTTGTCACGTTTCTTTCACCGTCATTGACACAGTACTTATGGTTTATTATCATTTTATAGTTTCGCACGTTTCTTTCACCACAATTGACACATTGTTTGGAAGGAAATGGTAATAAACCATAAGCAATGTGTCAATGGTGGTGAAACAAATATGACAAACAATAAAGTAATGAAAAATCTTGGATTGGATTGTTTTCACATGATAGTCGTGATAATGTAAACATTTTCCCTTAAATATTATCTCACAACCAAATATTTTCCTCTTTTTTTAAACTGTTATTTAAATTTACTTTGACTAATTGTGTCTAACAAAATTGAAATTAAATTAGTGGAATAACAATATGAAACTTCAATTTTCTTTTAAACATCTTCTATATTTGATAATCAAAATACAATAAACGTTATATATTTTAATCACCATGTATATTTGGATTATTTTTTTATAAAATAATCCGTAGTGTCTTTTTATAAAATATAAAAAATAAAAATGGATACTATGGTTTTTCATTGATGTTACTCTTTTAAGCATCAATAAGAAAAATCATTAATTTTTTAAAAAGGATTTAGAAAAGATATCGAAAAACCGCTTTTTGAGTAAACTTTAATTAATTTAGGTCTCTCTCTCTCAAACCACCTTTCAGCGATGACTTTCGTCGAATGGGAAGAACCATATCTTTGTAGTGAGTCAAAACATTATTTTTATTAATTGTAAAAGGAATTAGTTTCTCTCAAATAAAAGACATTAGATTACATAAACATAATCAGAAACAAAAAAAATTTAATGGAAAATGACATCATGAAATAACAATTACCCATTTGTATAAATAGAAGCGTCTTTGACATCAAGAAATCCTATCTTCATTGTATCTTTATATGCCTAAAAACGATGTGTGGCTATTTTAAGGAGTTTTGAAATAATTAGACAATTCAGTATTGAATCAAACAAAAAATAGTAATATTTATGATATTAAATTATCATTTGAAACTGTTAGAAGTTATAGAAATTTAGAAACATCAAATTAATTAAATTGACAATTTAATAAAAAAAATTAAGTTTTTTGATTTTGAATATGATATAAGTAAGGTAGTAATAATAAAAATGATTTAGTAATAATTAAAATAATATATAACTTTAAAAAGTATTTATATTAGTTAAATACCGGAATTTTCTTATAATTTCAAAACCCGTAAATTTTAAACAATTTTAATGTTTAAAGGGTAAACAAATTTAATATAAAACGCATGACTGAAACGGGGAAGAGTCGAATCTATGATCTCGTGGTTTAATACACAACTACCTAATCATTTGGTCGAGCATATGTTTTGTTTGAATTTTTTGTTACTTTTCATATATTTTTATTTTATTGACTATTGATTAAATGGTTATAAAAAAAATTCTAGCAAATGTTATGATGATAAATAAATATGGTTAAGATTGAATTGAATTTTTCTTGTTAGTTAGCATCATAGGATATATAATTGAGTATGTTATGGAGATAGTGTTGGGCCTTTTGGGCAGCCCAGTACATTTGCTTGAGAGAAATCATTAGGTCATTTTAAGGCTTAAAGGGTCAAATTTTGTAAGGGCTTACTCAAAAATATTAAGCAAATATTTTTATATTATTAACCTCTCGTAAAAATAAAACGACCTAAAATGTTAAACAAAAAATGGATCGACTTCGCTTAACTTAACATTTGATTCATAATATATATAGTTTCCCTTGTAATATGTCTCGATTGCGTTTAATTAGGTCTATCATTAGACTGTTAAGTGAACGATAGGAAATAATGATAGTGAGTTTCGTGTAAATATCTTTAAGTAAGGTATACATCTTGTAATAAATTTGCTTATAAGTTTCTTTATTTCCGTTTAGCTTACTCTAAAATTTGTGTTCAATATGATACAAGTAACTTGTACTTCAATAACTTTCTTTTTCAAGCAAATAGGTCCACATTTGAAAGACTTGAACCGAATGTATTTCTATTGAATGTTATTGACACCAATCGTTTCATTCGACTAAGTATATCGGCAATAAAATTGAAACTATTCCAATGAACATACATCGTTATGTACCAAGATATATATATCTAATTACATGTCCCAAGAGGTGAAATCACCTTAGTAATCCCATTTATTTAGATGAATAAAACTAGTATTCAAAGTTAAAAAGTGATGTATTGAGTAAACAAAATAAACGATCAATTGAGAGAAGAAAAAATCTAAGTAGTAGCGTAACAAAATCTCCAATAAGTGGCTTCATCGTTTCGTTTGATAGATTTGGCATTTGAAGGAGGAGAAGAAGAATGTATCATTTCCCACATCACTTGTATATCTTCATATCCTTGACAAGCCTCCATGTCTTTGTAAAGACTCACTAACCCAATCTTGTGTCCTAAAAATATGATACAAAAAAATATTATAGCGAGACCGCAACAGAAATGCAGTCGGATAGAGAGATAGATAAGGAAAGAAAATGATAGATGATCAAGTGTCTTTACCTTTAGCTTTGTTTGTGAGACATGATCTTAACTTGAAAAGAAAGCCTTTTGTTGATGAAAGAAAAGAGTTTTTGTATTTGAAACAACACCATCTCTCCATTCTCCACAACACAACTCTAAGTCAACTATAAGACCTCACTCACTCTCATATATATATATATATATATATATATATATATATATATATATATTTGACACCTCAATTGTTATCACATGTCACCTTTGTGTGGGAGGTCACGGGTTTGAAACTGGATGACCTCCCAAGAAGATTTTCTACCAATGCTCGCGGCTCTCTCAGCAGGGGGTGTTTTAACGGGACCATGACTTCATGCAGACTGGGTCGGTCGGTAACAAAAGTGACACGGGTTTATTATATATTATTGTATAAGCAACTAAAGGTTTTCAATTCATTGCTACAACACAAATGAAAATGGACAAAAAAGAAACTAACACCCTATGAGACAAGAAGCCTAATGATTCAAATTATGTTTATTGTCATTATACTAATATGCTCGTATTATTCATTACATGTAAAATAATCAAGCTTAGTTTTAACTTTTAGGACTCAGAACATCTTGGTTTTTAAACTATAACTAGAAATTGTAACTACATGATGAAGCTGAGGGCTATAAACTTGAGCTTTCATTCAAAGTCGATTCCTTAGAAAATCTTATTAAAAAGAGTTTATTACATAAATCGTGTCTATGGTTTACTCAAAATTAAAGATTTCTTTCCTAAGTTTAAAACGTTGCATAAATAATCCACTTTTAGAAACTAATTACGCTTTCATTCAAAGTCGGTTCCTTAGAAAATCCTATTAAAAATAAAAGAAAGCATGATATCCAATACTAGCAGTATACCAACGCTACTTTCACTTCGATATTAAAAATGAACATATAATATATGAGTTGTTGGATAATATACCAAAAAAGGAAAAATTATTCTTATGAGCTTAATTTGAAGAAATAGACAATTTTAGTAGGAAGTATTTGTTGGCAGTTTTTAGCCAATTGTTATTCAAATTCAAGATTCTAATTAATATAAATATTAATTATGGGGTCTTCACTATTTAGGTCAAACGGTTTCTTAGTTTTTCTTTTGGTATTTTGTGTTTGTAACCCTTTTCCTTCTCATAAAATATACAACACTTATAGATTATGTAGTTATGTAATAGATTTTAGCATCGAGGCGGTGTATTTGTAACGTTACTAGTGATTAAAAAAAGAAAATGTATATATGCAACGAATTAGCACTAAACATTCGACATAGCTTTTTAGACACATCAAACACGGATATTATTACTACATAATGTCGTTCATTATGAATATATAGGACTCAACTAATACTACATAATAGATTACATTTCGATGATTTGAAGCTCTTAAAAGTTATCTAGTCTGGATAATATTGGTTAGCACACAAAGGAAGAATGGATTGTGGCAAAATGGTAAGTATTCACATGTGCACATCACCAACTAATTGTTGTTTTAGGTTTACCTGCCAAAGTATTTTATATTTTGTAACGGTTTGGCAAAAAATAATCTTGGGCTATTGTAAGCTAGATGATTTTTGTCTAACTATGTTCAAAATCAAAAAATAGTAAATTACACCGTTGGTTCTTATTTTGTATTAGAATCACTAATTTAAGGCTTTTTTAAAAATAATTACACCAAACGTCCTAATTGTTGTAACTTCGTTACATCAGAGGTCCATTTTTAACAATTTTCAATTGAAAATACCGAAATACCCTTTTATTATAGGGTGGTTCGTGTTGGTCGGAGTATTTTACGATGAATACATAAAGGATTTATGTTTGAGTTTTTTTTTTTTAAATCAAGATATGTAAATGCTTTTTAAAAATATCATGGTTTCATTTTAAATTGTGAATAAATACAAGAATTTGTGGTATAAAGAAAGAAAAGATCAAGATCTATTCTTGATGATAAAGATTAGATGTTGATGATAAAGATGGTGGTTGTTTTGTAACAGCCCAAGCACACCCGTAGCGTGATATTGTCCGCTTTGCTCACCGGCGCATGGATTTGTTTCTGACACGTAGCTCGTGCCAAAACGCGTCATGCTAGGAGAGATATCAACCTCCTTATAAAGAAGGATCCGTTCTCCTCTCCAACCGATGTGGGACGGATGTTACAATCCTCCCCCCTTACAGGACACAGCGTCCTCGCTGTGTACATCGGTCCGGGCCCCGGCTCTGATACCATTTGTAACAGCCCAAGCACACTCGTAGCGTGATATTGTCCGCTTTGCTCACCGGCGCACGGATTTGTTTCTGACACGTAGCTCGTGCCAAAACGTGTCATGCTATGAGAGGTATCAACCTCCTTATAAAGAAGGATTCGTTCTCCTCTCCAACCGATGTGGGACGGATGTTACAATAGAAACAAATCCGTGCGCCGGTGAGCAAAGCGGACAATATCACGCTACGGGTGTGCTTGGGCTGTTACAAATGTTGATGATAAAGATGGTGGTTGTGTATATTTGATGCTAACGGTGATGGTTGTGTTTATGAAAGAAAGAGGAGGACATTTGACAAATTAGTTATTTATTATTATCGTTTATTTTTTTATTATATTAAATGATAAAAGAAATTGAAAAATAATAATAATTGATTTGAGATAGGGTATTTCAGTCTTTTAAGTTGAAAATTGTTAAAAATTGACCTCCAACGTAACAAAAGTAGAACAATCGGGATGTTTAGTGTAGTTATTAAAAAAAAGCCTCAAACTAGTAATTCTAGTACAAACATAGTAATCAACAGTGTAATTTATTCTTCAAAAAGTTTTAAGCTTTACCACAAACAGATTCGGAAAATTTCTCAAAAAAACATTACTCATTTGTTCTAAATCCGAAAATAAACTAACTCCGACGTTTCCTCAATTCATAAAGCTTCGAAAACAAAAGAGCTAACAGTCAGGTAAAAGACGGATAAAATGTAAAACCAGTTTTAACATTTAATAACGAAAAGAACCAGGTAAAAGACTGATCAAATTTAAAACCAGTTTTAACATTTAATAACGAAAAGAACCAAGAGTCAAGTCTAGCATAACTGGCAACATCAAAACATAGGTTCAAAATTGTACCAAAATTAAATCAAACAACCGACAAAGTATTACCAAATCAAACAATCTAAGCAGTGGCTTCTTGAGCAGCACGCCTCTTCCTAGCCTCTTCGATGATGGTCAACTTGATACCCTTACCCTTAGGAAGAGAAACCCATGGCTTGGAGCCCTTTCCAAGAGTAAACACATTTCCCAAACGAGTAGCGAATTCATGGCCAGTAGAGTCCTGGATGTGAACGGTTTCAAAGCTGCCCTTATGCTTTTCACGGTTCTTAAGGATACCAACACGACCTGTGTTTCTACCACCAGTAACCATGACAACGTTTCCTACGTCGAACTTGATGAAGTCAACAATCTTTTGTGATTCTAAGTCGAACTTGATGGTGTCGTTGGCTTTGATGAGTGGGTCGGGGTAACGGATAGTTCGACCGTCATAGGTGTTGATGTATGGAATTCCCTTTGAACCAAACTGGACTGAACGAACCTTGATCAACTTAAACTGCAAACAAATATAGTTTCGTTAACATATTTTATGATTAAACCTTAAATCAGTAACAGACTATTCAGAACAGGTTTACAAACCTTGGATTCCTCATCTCTGATAGAGTGAAGTCTGAATCTACCTTTGGTGTCATAAAGTAGACGGAAGCTTTCGTTGGTCTTAGGGATAGACACAACATCTGTTACAAACATTAACATAAACAATAAAACACACAAAATACACTAGAAAAAACAATACGAGTAGCGTAAAAGTGGCAAAAAGAAAACTAACCCATGAAACCAGCTGGGTAAGTCTTGTCAGTCCTGACCTTGTTGTCAACAAGCACATGCCTTTGCATCAAGATAGATTGAACCTCACGGTAAGTCAAAGCATACTTCAACCTGTTTCGGAGAATGAGGATCAAAGGTAAGCATTCCCTCGCCTTGTGTGGTCCTGATGATGGTTTAGGAGCCTGCAAAACAAACAAAGTCAACAACCCGACATATCGATAAAAACAAGAAAAAATCTACTTACAAAAGCACCATCAAGTTTGCCAAGCATCCAATTCCTAGGCGCATTGAGCCTCTTCAAGTGTTTCTTCAAACCTCGAGCCTTTATTACATTCATAAAAAAATGTTAGCAACATAAATTAATTACAAACGACGTCACAACGATTATAAGACATTCGTTACATTTAATCTACTTAAATAAGAATCATACTTCACAAACATAACCTCATAACACACAATTATTTATACTGTAAAATTCATAACAATAAACCAAAAGTTCATTTTTACATAAATCATATAAAAGTAAATGTTCCGCTAATTAACTAACATTATAACCAAACAAATATATTTCCACTAGTAACCAAATAAGCACAAGTAAATTTCACTAACTTAAGTTAAATTACTAATAACCTAATAGCAATGTCTATACTAAAACTAGTTTTTATCCTTTTTTAAGCTTACAGACTTATCGGCTTATGTTTCATAAAACACAAAATAAACCAAATTAAACATCTCTTAAATATATATATATATATATATATATATATATATATATATATATATAACCACAATTATTTCAACTTTATATTATACAAATTAAGTTAACCTAAATTACTAAAAGCTTAATAAATTTAATAGAAAATAATTAAAATCTAACAAATATTGCATCAAACAGTTAATTAAATAAACAATTTATTACAAAATAATGAAAAACTATTGATATAATAAGGAGAAATGAGGTAAAAATGTATGAAAATTATAATAAAATGGGAGTGATGATAGTACCATGGTGACGTGTCCGGTGAGTCTCCGGCGAGATAGTTAGGTTTTAAAAGCAAGTGACTGCCGCACACCTAAAATTTGGTTTTGAGATTTCCAGTGTGGTGAAACCCTAGATAGTTTGTTTATATATCTTCACACAAAACCTATTTTGATTAATGGGCTTTTTATTGGGCCTACTTTGTTGAAAAATGTGGGTTGGGTTTTTATTGTCATATATAATTATAAGCTGGTCCTTGTTGTTTTGGATTGAAAAATTAAGTCTCATATGGCACGTTTCGTCCCTAGTGTTTTGAAGTATCAAACGGGAGCTACGAGCAAATAGAACGCCTTTCAGAAGTATCAATACCGTCACATGAATGGTAAATGCATGAATGTGATGTACCAAAAAATCCGCGGTTCCTAATGGAATAGGTAACAAAGCTACCTTGCCACCCACTGCTACTAAATCACCACCCCCCAAGTTAAACTGGTGCTTGCTGTTGCACCAGGAGCCGTTGCACCAGGTGCTAAAGCGTGGGTGTTTTGTATCCATTGAGCAAAGACGGGTTGTAATTGGATAGCGGTATCTGAAAACATATCTTGAGGACGCCCTAAAGCGCTCATGGTATCATTATGAATATACAAACCAAAACTGTGAAAGCCTAAAAATATACATGCCCAGTTGAGATGTGATATGATTGCATCACGATGCCTAAGAACACGATCTAATAGATCGTTGTATCGAGTAGTTGGATCATAGTCTCTTACCATAAAAATGGCTGCATGCGCAGCAGCCCCAACTATGAGAAATCCACCAATCCACATATGGTGTCGTACCGGTACGACCCCACTGATTTCTTTACGATCGGAGTATCCAGCAGCGCAAGCCGGTTCTACTTGACTAAGCCCGTGAATTTTCTCGTGGAAAAGTTTTTTGGACGGATATCGTCTATGACATGGATAGTTTATGCAATTAATAAGTCTAAACCTTTTGTATAAACTGTCTATGTCAGAGACGATCTCCGCACAAAAGGTTTTAAGAATAAATAGACTTTCAAAACCTCAAGTGTGAAACTTGCAATCTGAGTAGCCGTTGAAGAAGATTTATGGAACTAAATCCTATTAGAATGTGGGAAATTAAAGAGTTTTTAAGTATTTTTGCCGGATTCGAGTTCAAATTTTAATTATATATGAGACGAGTTTTCTTGTGTATAGGCTTGGTGTTAAATTGAATTGAGCTTTTTGAACCTTATATAATATGAATGTGTAGTAAGTATATTTTATGGCTAATCGAGACGACATAAAAAATTTGTGCTAAACTCGAGAAGGCTCGTGGTTTTATTGAGTCGATCTCTTGATTAGGAGCAAGTTATTAAGTTGATCTTAAGGCTCACTTTTTAATAGAAATTAACTTAGATGGTTAATCGGTTAGAGACTTAGAGGATGTATATAGTTTGGTAATTTGTATATTTACCTAATGTGTAGTTATATATGGTTAGATGGAAAAGGAGTGTCATTAGTGAATAAGCTTTTTCTTGGATTTTTTTTTTTTGTTTTTGTGTTTTGGCATAAATTATTTGATTATTTCAGTTTATAAACGGAGAAAAACAGATTTTAGTGTTTGGCTAAAAAAAAAAAAACGGACTTATTTGCGTTTTAGATGGTTTAAAACGTTGTTTTGAAAAAGTAAGGGATGTGGTCCAGCTCCAAAATGGAGTTACAAATATGGGTCAAATTTACCAAGAAGTCCTATGATACTTACCCTAAATATAAAAACAATGTCTATTTTAGTCATTTTACTTATCAACTAAACAAATAATTATATTTGCCAAACACTCAAAAAACGGATTATCTGATTATTGCGATTTCAAACAGCATAATCAAATCCAAACACTATATTTCAGAATCACGTTTTATAATTGCTGATTATCTGACTATTCATTTACAAAATGAATAATCTATTTTCAATAAGCAATCCCAAATACCCCCGAAATCAATAAGGTTTTACTCCAAAATCATCTAAACATATATGAAGTAGTTAATTGGTTTATATGCTAGCATTTAGTTTTTTTTTATACTGACATAAGTTTGTAACAAATAGTATTTCTTTCAAACTCAAGTTTCGCCTTTTGGGCCTTCCGTTTAATGAAATTTTGCTTGATCCAACCTTTTTGGTATCGGTGATAAACTCTTGGGTCACGCTCTCCCAGTTGGCCTATTAGGAAGACTTTAGATACACTACTTCAAGATAACTTCGTTTTAACTTAATGAGATTGTAAGGTTATCGTGGGATCAATGGGGGATCATGTCACTTCCGTCGACCACCATTCACGCTACATGTGTAGCTCTAATCGTTTAAAACAGGAACATGTTTGACATTATAAGACAAAACGAGGTTTCACACTAAAACAAATACATTAAAGAAAATAGCCCATAATATATTAACATTTAGTTTCTATTCTCCCCAATGTAAACATTTTGCACCAAATAAAACATTTACTTTAATACCAAGTGTCTCATTTTATGGAATATGAAATTGTCAAGCAAACTAACTTATTCTTCATTCTTTTGGACTCGCACATCCCTTCCTTTACACCTTGTTCCAGAGTTTAGTGAGGGAAGAAGAGAATTGAAAAGAAAATAATTTAACATAAAAGAAGAGAGAAAAAAGGAGATTATTTTTTCAAAGACGAGTTCTCGAGTGGAAGTACTTGGAAAGAAAAGAAAGTAAAGAAAAATCAAAATAAAAGTTCGATATAAACAAACTATAAAAACTCATCAAGGTCGAACGAGCATTACAAAATACAAAAATTAATTATCGGAAAACAAAAATTAATTATCGAAAAACAAGTGATAAACTTTATAAACACAACTAAAGCAATTCAATATAAATAAATTAAAAAAACTCATCAAGATCAAAAGAGCATTACATAATACACGAATTAATTAACGAAAAACAAGTATATGATAAATTGCTTAAAAAATTTCATTTGTCTAATAAAAAAAATATAAGAAATTTAGCAATTCAATTCAACTCGGTTGTATCGAGTAAAGATGAAAAAATATAAACATGTATATAAAAGATATATATTTGGTTAAAGATAATTTGGAGATTAATTTTTAAAAAATGTACAAAATATATTTTCTTTCCAAATCTTTTAAATGTTGGAAGGAAAATTAAGAGAGAAAAATGGAACAAATTTTCTTTCGAGTTATTTTCTTTTCTCTCCACTTAAAAACTCAGGAACAATTCTCTTTTTTATTTTCTTCCTTCTTCTTTTCTTTTCCTTCCATTTCTTCAGAAAAAAAATCTCGGAAACACAAATGATTATACATAGACAATAAACAATTAGAAAACCGATCTACCAACTCAAGTAGGATCAAACTCATGATCTAGTTCTCAAAAACCTCCGTCCGGATCAACTACACGTTTATAATTTAGGATCAAACTCATGATCTAGTTCTCAAAAACCTCCGTCCGGATCAACTAAGCGTTTATGATTTGAAATATGCCCTCGAGCCAAAAACCATTTGGTAACATAGTGTTTCTTTTATTAAAGCAACATTATTAAAGGGTTTCTGTTCTAATAATGGAACTTTTTCTTTCTTTTATTTGTATGCATTATATGATTTCATCATGTCTCACTTTTATTTTAGATAAATTAAAGCCTGACTCATTATCTTACATGAGTATGACATGAAAGAATAAGATAATATATTACGAAACTTAAACCCGCAGTTTTTAGTTTAATAGACTAACTCACATATCGTCGGACTACAAACACAAACACACCATGGTTGTATTATCTTCTTTCTTTTTATAACATAAGTATATCATATTGAACGATGAATAATGTCATATTTTCAATAATTAATATATACATTCACTAATATGTTTAAGAATATTATTTAGGAACAAATAAAGTTTCTCGATAAGAATAATATTTTGTTTTGTTTACAAGAGCGTATTTCTTTTGAAAATCTTATTATAAGCACAGTCGTGCAAACATTAACCAAATAAAACAATGAAACGAACAAGAATGTAGCACGAATTGGAGGAATCGATTATGAGACAATATAAATCTATTATGTTGAAGACATATAACATATCCTGAATCATGTTTTTCCTTCGAAAATCACAAGTAATTAAGAGATTACATAACATTATCAATGGTCAAATCGACATCATTAATGAACTAAACTATCAACTGTATTTGAACTACTCGATCTTGAGTTGTATATAATATGGTCTTGTACTACAATTATCTTCAGTTGTTGTTCAAGAAAAACACTCTTTCTGAATAATCGTCTGGTTTCATTTTGTGTTCTTGTCCTGTAACGTTATTTTAACAACATAAGCAAATATTCATATAGAAGAAAACACATCATATATCAAGAAATGATTAGAAAAGCATGAAAAAAAAACATATACCTTCAAGATTTTTACTAGATAAGTCATCTATTGTATCGTTCTTCTCTATCGACTTGTTAGCATTAAGATCCTCTCCTTCTCCTTCTCGTCCACCTTCTAAGTCTTCGGTCTTCTCAACAACCTCATTAGCTAAATCATCTTTCACTTTATCACCATCGTCGTTTTCACTTCCATTCTTTTGAAACATATTTGAAAAGAACGCGTTAATAATCCCACCCCCTTCTCCTTTTTCACTACTACCATCCACACCTACATTTTCGCTCTTGTCTTCAACTTTTTCATCATTTTTTACTTCTTCTTCTTCTACGCCATCACTTTCTTTCTTATGAAACACATTCGAAATAAAAGTGTCAATAATCCCACCACCATCGCGAGTTTCTTGACATTCTTCAAAACCATTGACACCCAATATCCCACTTGGACGTTTTTCGAGTCTCCCTATCTTGATCTCATTTTCGCCATCTCTAACTCGTTTGTTACCGATTTTTTCGTCAAATACCATATTTGGCATATCTATCATACTATCTTCCATTTTCTCTAGCAACTTTAAGAACAAAATAAGCAAAGTTTTCTAAGAGTTTATTTGTGTTGGTTTGAAAGCAATATTGTGGTTGTCTAACTTGACAAGTATTTATAAGGAGAAAAATATATTAAAAGATAAGGTAAAGTAATATTTTATTATATATATCTTAAGTGATGAATAAGCCAATAGGATAATGTGAAAAAATGACATATTTGGCAATTATTTTACAATAAAATTGTTATTTTTTTTTTGGAAAACCGAAAAACATAATGCTAAAGGCCAAGAAGTTTCAAAATATACAGAAAAAGAAAACCAAAATAGACGTAAAAAAAAAAAAAAAAAAAAGAAAAAAGTAAAAGACACGAAAAAATAAAACTAAATGATGTTGCTATAGGGATAATACAATAAATATGTTATATATTTTGGAGTAATAAGTAAAAATATTATTTTTAAAAGAGTTTGTCGGTTCAATGTATTTACCAAGAAACTTTTATAATTAAGTTTTGATTCCTTTTTATTTTTATTTTTTAATATGATTAATATTTAATAAATATTTTTTTCTATAAGTTTTAATTCATTAAAGTGGTCACGTGACAGTGAAATTGGGCCAGTCAAAGAAGTGGTAAGTGGTCGGTGCCTTTTTATGGATAATTTAATTTAAAATTATTTTTCTAAAAATATATATATTATAAAAATTATTTTATGAAAAAAAAGGTACATTTATTTTGTCTTTCATGTTAACAAATTTTTAAAAACATAATGTGGATAATTACTTCAAAATATTGTCATTGGACTAAATAAGCTTGTCCCAATCCGACCCGACCCAACCACATATTTTTAATCATTTACGTTTTTAAATTAGAGGTTTCTAAATTAGAGGGTGTTTAGGATTACATTTTAAGACATATTACACGGTTTATAGGTTTAGAAACGTAAAGTTTGTCAAACACATCTTTTTAATCATTTACGTTTCTAAACCTATAAACCGTGTAATATGTCTTAAAATGTAATCCTAAACACCCTCCGATTTAAGAATGAGTGCGGTTTCGAAACTAATCATAAAATAGAAGTTATTATATCATAATCAATTATCGTTTTAGCTTTGATTAAACCAATTTTATCGGAAAAAACTTCAAACATACAACAAAAAATGTTCACAAGTTCGATTTATAGCTAAGCTAATAGCTCGTAGTGCGATTTTGCCAAATTAATCTTAAAACGGAAATGTAAAAGCTCATAAATCATCGTCATCATCGGGACCGACTATTTGAGGTTGTTTGGCACGTTTGATTGCTTCGATCTTTTTCTTTCCGCTTTGCATTCTTCTTCTGAATTTTTGCTCCGCTTCTGCATCTACTTTATCTAAAACTTTATCAAAACCCGGTATCTCTTCCTCCAAAAACTCACACATCATTTCTGTGAATTGCTGATACGCGTCAATGAAGTCCTGCAAAAGCCAAACAAAATAACATGGTAAAATGGGTGTGTACGACGGTCTAAGTTATTGTATTATAATAATATTCAAAAACGTAGATGTAACTGTTTTTTTTTACAGGAAGTGTAACGTTTTTTTAAGATATAAAATCTATACTTCGATGACAGCTAAATACCTCTACATCTTCATTCCAGTCTTGAATGTATGGAGGGCCGGTTGTAAATGCACCAAGTGGTTCACGATACCATTGACCATTATACGTTATTTGATCCATGGCTTGTTCTACACTTAAAACCTCCCATGGCCTTAATCCCGGGATAGCTTTAATCAATTGTTTCCTGTACTCCACATTGAAAACAAACATATTAATTTTTATTTTTACTTTGTAACGAGCAACGTTCAGCATATACGTAGAGAATCATTGACACAATGAATAATGTAATCATTTTGGCACATTACAAAATCTGGTAGCAATACAAAAATGACAAGCAAAAGGGTTTGCGAGTCGACCTAAACCAGCCTGTTTTCATACGCTTTAAAGACTACCAATTTTGACCACTTACTCCACCCGCCGGCCCAGCCATTTTGACAGATATAATGTGAAGAAACTCTAAAAATCAATAGAACTACCTCATATCTTTCGGGATATATTTGTTGGGCATGTGATCTTGTTCCAAAATCGACGTGAGTTCGGACCCACTAGCCCAAAGAAACAAAGCATGACTAGGAATTCTGACACCGGGCCAAATTCCATCATTAGCTTCTAATACAGCTAAATCCCGTCTCTTGCTTTCATATGCTTCATCTTGAAGCTGCTTACGGCTTTTTTTCTCAAACCCTTTTAGTGGGACCCATGGAGGTATACCCTTTTGAAGTTTGTGAATGAAAGCAGTCGCTGCAGCACCTAGTCTCACTGAAAATTTGAAAAAAAAAAATTCAACTCATGTAACTATACGGATTACAGAACCACAGTTACAAGTAGGCGTTGAAAGGGTGTATAAGGGAGCAAAGACAAACCTTCCCAAGTGGCAACTGCGCGTTCCATACCATAAAGCATACCGATTGGAACCCACTCATCCAAGTCATCACCCCATATAAAAGTGTACTTATCGATAATTCCAGCACCCCAAGCGGTCTTAAGTTGTATCAATTCACAAGGTCCTCTTGTTCGACCGATTCGGTCTTTGTAGTACCATCCACCCGACCTCATGATAACTAGAAGAAGAAAAAAGAAATATCTCAAAACTCGCTAAAGCAAAAATAAAGAACCCAAGATGAACAATCACACTTTTTTGATAAAGATCATAAGTTTTCTAAGAGTACGGAGTTTCATCAATTCAATACGGATAACCTTAAGGGTTTGATATCGTTCAGTGTACAAACTGAAAACTCCAAAAATAATTCCGTGCCAATTTAGTCATTAAACATACAAAAAATGTTCCATTTATCCATTTTGAACGTATAATTGTTAGATTTGGATCAAGGTTTACGAGAGCTATTGAGTGCTTGAACTTCTGTTTTTAAAAAGCTCTGCTAAAAGGTTTATTTAGTTAACAATTAGTTCTAAGCTTCTCGAAAATTAAAGCTCCATAATAATAGGTTTGAGCTTTTGATAAACAAAATTACACAAATACCCTTTGCGCTTCTTGACAGCATAAGCTTTTGTATCCCTTATATGTCATTTTACATTATAAGCTACAGCTCTAGCTACTTTGCCAAACACGTCAATACAAATAAAAGCTACACGTATATCCTTTGAGCTTTTTAAAATTATACGCTTTTAAAATAACAACAACAATACCCTATCCCGTTGAGGACGGGGTATGGGGGAGGTGGGATGTAGGCAAATCATACCTCTACCCACGGGTAGAGAGACTGCTTCCGAGGAGACCTCCGGCAAAAAGTGAAAGTGGGGCAAGGTATGGTTTTTACCGCCCTAAATTATCATTCTACATTATAATCTAAAGCTAGAGCTACAAGCTACCTATTTACGACATAAAAAATGACAAACTAACACAAAATCAGTACAACTATGTCACTAATCTTCAACGACATTATCATACATCAAATAATCATCAAATTTAACACGAAAGCGCTAATACAAAAAACTTACAATCATAATATCTTTTCTCAAGCCTCTTATACCCAATAGCTTGAGCAACATCAATAGGGCGACCAGGCGGATACGGTCTCTGCCTAAACCCCCACAACCCGAAAAAAAACTGCTTAGCAAAATCCCAAAACTTATCATCACTTTCTTTCTTACTCCGAATCGCTTTCCTAACCATAGGCCTCCCATCTAATCCCACCACATTCGGAATCGACTTCCAGTACTTCTTATCCTCCATTCGATACGGGTTCGAATTCGCTTTCAGCTCCATTTCATTCAACTCATCCGCCACTTCCTCTGCCCGGGTCAAAAACTTCACAACCGGGTTGTTTCGAAACCCGGTTAACCATCTCTCATTCTCCTCAATCTCTTCCTGGGTCGGGTTATCTTTCCGGATAAAAAACGGGTCTTCGTTTAGAATCTTTTCTACTTCGGGTGTGTGACGGTAATCGGGTCGGGTTTCGGATTCGTAGTAGAATTGTTCGAGCATTTTCTTGTAGGTGCCGGGTTTGGGTCTTTGGGTTTCTGGGTCGGGTTCAAGTTCGGATTTTTTTGTGAATGGGTTTGAAATTGAAGCAAATGGGTAAGAATTTGATCTGGGTTTTAGGGTTTCTGTTAAGAATTGGAGGTTTATGGGTTGGATTGGAATTGGGGGTTTTTTGAACCAGTTTTCACCAAATGGGTTGAAGTTAATTGATGCCATTGATGGACTGAGTTTGAGAAGTTTTTGAAAAAAATGGGGTAAAAAGGTAAATTTATTTGATGGAAATGATGAAGAAGAAGAAGAAGAAGAAGAAGAAGAAGAAGAAGATAGAGAGAAGAAATTTTCAGTGAGGTTTTTGGGTTTTTGTTTAATGGGCTTTTGTATTTATCTTTGACTCTATTTGGAGTATTGGGTAATAATTTATGAATATGGTTTGGTTTGGTTCGGTTTGGTTTAATTCGATTGATTTAAAACCAATCTGATAATTAAAATATTCGTTTATTTGAAATTAGTAACTAATTAGTTATTGTTATGAACATTTTGGTTAATCGGTTAAATATAAATTTCAATTCGATTAATAACTTTTTGGGTTTGGCTTAGAAGAAACACATTTAGTATAGATATATTAATGACGACGAAAAGTAAAAGTACAAAGTTAAAAACAGCTAAACACAATGATAGCTTTAATATTTTGTGGTCACAAATTGTTAAATATTACATAAGTTTTATGTTATATCAATACAAGACTTGAAATTAAAACTATTAGTCCTACATCATTTCTAACACAACATTGTATATATTTAAGATTAGAAAATAAAAATTTATGAAAGCTTGTTTAGGAACATATTTTTAATTATATATAACTTAAGAATCATTTTAATAAATTATAGTTCGGTTTATGTTCATAACCATAACCAAAAGTAATGGGCATTGATTGTTATTTTTTTTAATTTGTTTTTGGTAAACAAAAATGGAAAGTTATTTATAGAAGTTGTTTTCTCGAATTTGTTTGGTAAAAGTAGTTATAAATAGATATACAAGCTTAAGGTCATCTCCGGTGTATGAATCAAAACACCAAATTGATGCAACAAATTGTGTAAACTATCTTCAACCAAAATACTATTTTTAAATTTTTTTTTTGGTGTGACATCATTATTTACTATTTTTATTTTAGTCCTTCAATTTTAATTACCAATTTTAATCCTTTAACTTTAATATATATTTAAATAAAATTAGTTTGACATCATTATTTAAAATCTAAAATACTTGTCATATATTAATTATTTATTTTCATAAAGATTGTTAGTTAAACTTGGTTTTTAAAATAATACTTTTTCTATACGGTTTTACTTTCTAATAAATTAAAAAAAATATAACCAAGAAAAAAATACATATTAAAATTTCGAATTGTATTACAAAAAAAACCATTATATAATATGTTTTTAATTTCTTTTTATTGAACTCTCATTTCCTAACTTATACATATTATTAACTATATTTTATATTTTTATATTTTACTTAGACCATACAAACTAAATTTACTTTATTTGTTAACTAATATCAATATGAATTAAATATGATGTTGAAGTCAACCTAATACGTATAGTTCATTACTTTTCTCATTCTTTAACTCCCACCTATACGAACTTAAAGGTTAAGTTAAAGTCAACCACATCGTTATAAACGAAACTACATAATATTTAATAACACCCTTTAATACATATTTAAATAAATTAATATGTTATAATTGTATTATATATATTCGATAGATTTCTCTACGTATATAAAGTTAAATGTGATACTGAAAACATATACATATATAAAGGAAACGACAAATAATTGGAATTACAACTTATATTATCATACAATATTAATGACACACAATATTTTTTCGGTTACCATATATTATTTATGTCTTTTTCTTATGGGGTTCTCCGCGAATTTGCGAGAAATAAACTAGTATAACACTAGAACAAAACAAAAGTTGATATATGTAAAAAGATGTAATTAATAAATAAAACAATTTGGTGTAGAATTTGATATAATATATTGAAGATGATTTAGTTTTAGTGTGAGTATATTCCAAAAAAAGACTTATTTTACACTAACATGATATGAATCTTTTAGTACTATATCGAAGATGTCCCATTAGTTTACTAAAATTTTAAAGTTACACAAGTCTCCTCTCTTTTTTATTTTAACCTAAACATTTTGGCTTAATGCCTCATTTGTATTTTATTTCTAAAAAATGTCAAATAAAAGAAATTAGCTAAAGGGGGATCATATCAACGTACATCATCTTTCATTAAGCAACTTAAAAATAACTCAAAGAACAAGGCCCTAAAATGGAAAGTTTAGATAACGGGTCAAAACATAAGTTCGCTACTAAAGAGTTGAATTGGGAGTCGAAAGCTTCATTGTCATTCAATAGTGAAACGATTTGTAAACGAGGTGATACGAGTACTTTCTAACTAAATTGAACCAATAGGGTCTAGCAAGTCCATTTAAAGAAAAATCTTGGTTCACTTTGATATGGCTCGAATGCTACATATGCAATGAACAATTGCTTATAACAATAATAGTTACATTGTAATACTTTTGAACATTTGCTTTCGAAAAAGATTAGTCAAGAAATGAAAGTGATCAATCATCACTAGTCCTAATGTGATTCAAAATCTTAACAAGAAAATGGCTCATCGACTCCTCCTCTTGTAACATTACTTTATGTAGAACCTCAGATTCAATATGTTGCAACGTAATAACTTTGCCTGTAAAAATTTCACCGATTCAGATCATTTTATGATTTCTTACAGATCACGAGAGACAAAATATCCCAAAATTTTTGCTCAACGAAATATAAATAGTAAGTATCTAATTATAGACGACAAATAAGAAGTATGTTGTCTATAATAAAATAACTTTTTGTTTAATAGGGTATTTAACTAGATTATTGTCCCGCTATAACGCGGAAAAAAATAAAAATTGAATCATAAATTTTATTTTTATGTAGATTTTAATTTATTATGAGAAAATAATGTTATACGTATAATACATATATATATATATATTTTTATGTTTATACACATGTTGTTTATAATTATAATAATATATAACACATTTACTTTTATAAACATGTTTTGATACTTTGTATTAGAAGATTTTAGAATAATAATAAGGTAAATCATGGTCCAAATTGAACGATTCTATAAATAAATTATAATTATGTTTTTTTATTTTAGAAGAGATGGAATAAAAGAGAGAATATAATTATGTATTGTAAAAAGGTGTAAAATGAAAATAATCTTTGATTGACATCAAAAAAGTTAATCCATCCAAAAGAACTTATTTTGTCATCTGACATTTAAAAACACTCTTTTATTATATATTAAAGATAAGTAAATGTTTTATTTATTTATGGCCATATATGTTCCGTATCCCACCCTATAGGGTCATATCAATCGTTCTTTTTAACATGGAAAAGTAAATCAGATAACAAAGTTTAAAGGACAAAAGCAAGGATAAAATTCTTTAATATTCATTTTATGTTTCACGTCCTCAACCACTAAATTAATCGATTCATATAGCTTTCCAAGTTTTCTGCAAAAGCACTTTAGTTTCGTTCAAAGGTGAAGAAGCATAAGCCCACTATTAAAGTCTGTACATGCATGTGGTTGTATACTTGTATGGACTTCCATTCTACCACTTTTTTCGATATTATCCGTTTGTAGTTTGTACTATAACAAGAAAAATCAACCAATAATAAATGTTAACATTTGTATAAGAACTTTTATTTTTAAAATATTTTGTTACCATTTACCCACAAAAATACATCATTGTCTAATTAAAACTTCAAAAAATTACGAAAATATTCATTTGACAAATTGATATATTTCAAAAATAATTACAAAATTCGCTAAAAGTTTTCACGTTTATTCGGCGCGAATATTATATGTTTTTCACACCATTTTATCAATATATTTATTTCTCGTGCCGAAAAGATGCCGTGAAAATTTTTAGCGAATTTAATAATTATTTTCGGAATATGATTTTGTAAGAAAAGTATTTTAATGATTTTCTCTTAAAACTTTTGTTATAAGAGTGTTCGTTTCAGTTTATTATTTAGGTTAAGCTTATTCTGTTTGACTTAACTTTTATATCCATTTTTTCTTGTTATTAACTTATTATGACTTAAATTGAGAAAGCAAACATGTAATATTAGAAGGATTAAACTGACAATATAATACGATAAAACACAACTGATACCACCGTTGGACTTGGTCCAAACATTAATGTATTATGTATATATGTTTGTGTACTTGTGTATATATATGTAAAAAATTTGAATATGTGAATTTAAGGAAATATTCAACTTAATAGTACCACAAACAAGTTGTTGGAAAGTAAATGAGGGTAACTACTCAACTACCAAACGTTATTGAATGTTATAATTTTAGAGCTTGTGATTCATCAATGCATCCTTATAGAAATATATACTTTTTGAAACTTGAACTATAAACAATTATTATATGGATTACAAACTATTAGAGTGCTCCCAATCATGTGTTAGAGTCTGTGTTATGTCTTCATAACTTGAGTTATGGCTGGTCGGATCGTGTTATGACCTGTGTTACGAAGACCATGTTACATTTGTAACCCGTCTTATGTAATTTTTTTTTTTCTTTTTTTAACTAATATTTATAAAGTTTTAATATAAATAGGTGAGTCAAAAGTTTCGTGTTATGGTTTAAGAGTATTTTTGATATTATGTTATGAGTTGAGTGATGCTGACGTGGCCATAACACCGATGGTTTTGGTGTTATAATTGCGAACGCTCTTACAATTTAAGTCTTTGATGATGTTATATAGTATTCTTTGTGTTTTAATACCCATATTTTGAACTAAATGACTTTTTGTCTATCGATACGTGTTATCAATCAATCTAGAAATAGTAAATTCTAACTCTTATTATAAATGCCGTCTTTTAAGAAAACCACACACGTTTTTAAGCACTTATTCAACACATCACTTGTGATGATCTTACTACATGTTAGTTGCTTTTTTAGGTGTCTTAGAAAGGGTGTTTGGGTAAAGCTTGTTATATTTTGGTGTCTAATAAGCTTTTATCCATTAGTGTTTAGATAATGCTTATCGTGTTGAGAAAATACATTAAGTATATAAGCTAACCCAAATACCTCCCGTGATATATAAATTAAAGAATTTCCGTTGAAAGAGTGTTCGTTTTAGCTTGTTATAAGCTTATTTTGTTTGACTTAACTTTTGTACGCCATTTTGTCTTTTTATTAACTTATTATGACTTAAAATCAAGGTTCTAAAACGCGCGTCATGACGTGACTTGTCTTCACGAAAACATGCAAAACGTATTTGTTAGGTGTGGCGTCCAAAAAACGTGTCAAGGCGCGCCATGGCGCGCTTTAACGCAAGTGTTTTTTGTAATGCGTTAGGGAAATTTAAAAAAAAAAAAAACCCTAAAAATAGTTTAAAATGACTACAAAAATCATTTAATTGTATATTGGTGACTATATTTTAGATTAGATGTATATTAAAACGTGAAAACAACGATTTTTTATAGTTATATAACTTAAAAATAGTAAAAACATATAAAATTTTATATAAAATTATAAAATATATTAAAATTCTCCGGTATTGTCACGTCTTGAAAAACGGTATGTCTCGTCATGTCTTGAGGCTTGACCATACCACCCCGTCACGCCTTAGGTTATTTACAACCTTGCTTAAAACTGAGAATTGAATATATAAGTTGAAAAATAAGCCGAAAAAATAGATTTAAACAAAATAAGTCAACAATTTAAACTCAAAGATTATAAATAACCCAAAACAAACACCCATCTACATTAAAAGCTTTCCATCCCACAAAAAAAAAAAAAAAAAAAAAAAAAAAAAACAACTAAATATGTAAGAAAAGTGAGACCCCCACTTGTATATATGAGCAAAAACACAACATGGTTTTCTTGTAATCAAATCTCAAAAACACCAACCAAAACCTATGGATTCTTGTCATAAGATTTTAGTATTGATCTTCTTGTTGACCATTTCAAAAACACAATGTGTTGAAGACAAAGTGAAAGTGTCATTATACTATGAATCTTTATGTCCATATTGTGCTGATTTCATAGTGAATCAACTTAGTAAAGCATTGTTTCAAGGGAATCTATTCTCCATTGTTGATCTTCATATGGTTCCTTGGGGTAATACTCAATTGGCTTCAAACAATGCTTGGATTTGTCAAGTAAGTATATATATTTATGCGTAAATTAAGTACATGTTATCGTATATGTTAGCTTGATAGAAACCCGTCTCTTTTAAAAGTACATGTTATCTAAATATTGCGCGTGTAATCGATTGTCTTTAAAAAAAGAAGAAGGTTATGCCCGTTTTTATGTAGCCTTGTTAAAACTCGTTTAGTTCAAATATCATTATAGTTTTGAGTTTTTCGGATAACCATTTTGTATGATGTTGTACATCTCTAACTAAATTGTTTACCATTATAATATTTAGAGATAATTTTTTTTTAAAATTGATTAGAATTATCGTATCTTATAAAACCAACAACTTAAAAAAAACAAACAAACAATATACTCAACGAGTTGATACTAGTGAAAATCGAACATGAAACCTCCTTCAAAGAATCCTAAATGTTTACCACACTCAATCATTCATATATCATATTTGTTTATTTTTATAATTAATTTGTAAAAAAGTGCGGCAATTATGTTACTTAAAATTTGCAGCACGGTCGCGATGAATGTACCCTTGACATAGTTGAAGCTTGTGCAATAAACTTGGTACCTCAACAAGTAAGATTTAAGTTCGATTTGTTAATTACATTGTACTATAATTGTTATAAACTAAACTTTCTTGTCGATTTGCCCATATTTTATGACGTATTTTTATTTTATCACAAATGTATAGATGATTATTACATGTTTTTTTAACAGGTAGTAAGGTTTAAGTTGATTGAGTGTATTGAAAAGTTGAATTTGGAAGGAAGATATGGTGCTTGGAAATCTTGTATGAATTCACTTAATATATACCCAAAACCTATCTTGGATTGTTACCAAAGTAAAATGGGTTTTGATGTAAGTACTTCTATTCCCATTATGCTATCATGTCATTTACCTTTTTACCTTTTTACCTTTTAACATGTGACTACCATTGCAAAAGCTATAGAGGTAGTGACTTGAAAAAAAGTGAAAAGATAGACTTATTTCTAATTAAAAAAAGATGTTAGTTATTAGAGTTAATTAGATAAATCGTCTATGTGATTTAACAAAAATTATATATTTCGTTCCTAAGTTTAAAACGTTGTATAAATCGACCACTTTTTGAAACTAATTACGCTTTTCGTCCCTAAAATGGATGTCCGTTAAAATTTTCCTCTAAAATCATCGTTAACTAATTACACATTTCGTCCCTAAAATGGACGTCCGTTAGAAATTAGGGACGAAAAACGAAATTAGTTTCCAAAAGTGGACAATTTATGTAACGTTTTAAATTTAGGGACGAAATCCATAATTTTGAGTAAACCATATGGACGATTTAGGTAATTAACTCTAGTTATTATTAGAAAAACGTCTAGATATTAGGGTTCAATTTTATTTTATTTTTGATAGAAAAACTCAAAAACAAAATCTTGTTTGGGTAAGGTTCAAGATTATGAGTGATATATCTAGCTTACTATAAACGAGGCTTTTGGTTACGACTACTTTAACCAAACATACTTAAAAACACTTGATTTTTCGATATTCAAATTCTTTTATTTGGGAAAAAATAGGTTGAGGTAAATGTTGACACAAAACTATTTGCTATTGTTACATAGTTAACCGATGATTTGATAAGGTTATAAAATAGGAACATATATCTTTTGACAGTTTTGGCTTTAAAGTTCAATCTTGTACTCGACATTCGTTGAAGAATGTTAGAAATTGGGTCCAAGATTACAAAAGAAATATGATTAATGTCTAAATACATGTCTTAAAATCTTATTTAGTTAATTATTACATTAACTTCATCGTAAATATGATCCGTTTTTTAATGTGATCAATGCAGCTTGAGCTAAAATTTGCGGACGAGACAAACCATCTCAATCCACCTCATAGATTCGTACCATGGGTTCTTGTTAACGATAATCCACTTCAAGAGGTCGAGTCCCTCTATCTCTTCGTCTAATTCTATTTTAACAAATTTGATTGGTTTGTTACACTATATCATATCTAAATATTTTCGCTCCCATCAAACTTATGATACAGGATTACCAGAATTTCGTTGCATATGTATGCAAAGCCTACAAGGGGAAATACAAACCGAAAGGTTGTGAGCAGCATGTACTCAAGGCCAATTCTTTCAAAGAAGCAAACTCTACCTTTCGTGTTTGCTATCGTGGTGAAAATGATCACGCCATACCATTAAACTATAACTTTTAACGCAAAATGTATAAGTTACTATTATTGATTTAAACATTGTAGCTTTTGAGAAATGATTAATCGATTGGAGTACAAGGGAATATGAATGTAGCATATCTAAAGCTCTAAATGTATGACTAAGTTACATCATATCGACTAACGATAAAACTAAAGATAGAAATTAGTCCAGGATGATGCGGTTAGAGACTGATGACAGACAATATATGCTTTAAACAATCCTTACGTAGACAAGTCCAACGTCTCATGTGTTTATATACAAATACGTCTACGTTATGTACCCTACATTTATCGTAACTTGTTGTCTGAAACAAAATAAATCGAAAGTTTGCTACTATTTTTTCTTTAAAAATAAAAATTTTATTTTAATTTGTCAAATTTAATAAAGTTAAAACACTTGATATATAATTTTTTAAATGTAACTGAAACAAAAAAGTCAATATGTCCGAGTGGTTAAGGAGACAGACTCGAAATCTGTTGGGCTTTGCCTGCGCAGGTTCGAATCCTGCTGTTGACGTTTCTTTTACATATTTTTTTTATCATCACGGTGCTAGCTGATATCGTTGTTTGTGTGCGGGTTTATCATTCGTTGATAACTCTAGTAGATCTTGATTATATGTGCAACTATACGTTTGCCAGACCGTGGTGTGACCGTTGGCCATAGCTTAATGCCAAACTAACCAAATATTAGTCGAGTTTGTTTTTCCTTAATCCCGTCAACTTTGATAACCGTAACGAGGTTATAAGATATATTTGATTCGGTTTACATTTTATAACCCTTCAGTCTTAGCTTCTTGCAGACCTTTAATAGGTCTTTTTTACGAGTTGGTAAGACCTTATAATTACCAAGCTTATAGAGTCGGTCCGAATCCAGCTTATATTAGCCTATCCACAACTCGAGCCTAAGTAGATTGGTGCTTGGTTAAGCTCAGATCATCCATATTAGCCTATCCACAACTCGAGCCTAAGTAGATTGGTGCTTGGTTAAGCTCAGATCATCCTTTTTAATAGATGCCATGGCATGTTGGAGAAAAATCGATTCTTATTCGTACTAGTGTTTGTACAGATTTATATGTTACCAACAAAACTCAACATCTTTTACACCCGAACTTTTGATGCTTAAAACAACGTGATATATATACGACACATAGAAAAGGAAATATGGCTCGATATTTCAACGACAAAAAGATCCAAAATCATTCAATGACCATAATCAAAGTACAATGCGAACACTTCAATCCTACCAAAACATAAATATCGTAACTAAATCCATCTGCCACCAAATCCTGGTTTCAAGTTGATGTGTCTACCTTTGGGCTCTTCCTTAATGCGCCGAGACAATGAGTTAAAACCGACGTTGTGGTTAAACACGCTTTGAGAATCAGACGAGCCTGTAAAGTATTAACGATCGTGTTAATAAAATTCTAAAACATGGATAGAGTTTGAAAATACCCAAGGTACTTTAGCTTTTGCAAAATTAAATAAGCTTAATAAACCGTTCAAAAAAGGCTAACGTTACCTCTTGTTCACCAATGCTCACTTGGAGAACTTCAATATCGTCACCACGAATGCCCAAAGTGAATTTCGATATAGTAGAAATTGACGGTGAAGGTGTTATTTCCAGATCATCGGATACTAGGAATGATGATTGGTCCTGGAGAAAACCACCTGGAAATGTTGTAACATGATAAATCGGCAGAAAATCAGTCGCACGGTTATAAGAAGTTGAAACCTTTGGGTCAAGTAAGTTGCGCTCGACATTCTCGGTTTTCAGGTCGTTTCCATCTATCAGACTTGAAATACTAGTATATAGATTATCTATACCGACTTTAAAATCGTGATCGTCCATTGTTAAACGCTTTACAGCACCTAAGGGGATAGTTAGGAAGCTAAACAGTAGTTCCACGAAAAAATTATCAACTTGTGCACATAAAACCTTCTTCTTTGATTTCTGCACTAGCAATTTTATCGTCTGAGGCTGCGCTGTGTTGCTCAGGGTAGCGTTTG
The DNA here is from genome assembly GCA_910822075.1 of Senecio squalidus. Lineage (NCBI taxonomy): Eukaryota > Viridiplantae > Streptophyta > Magnoliopsida > Asterales > Asteraceae > Senecio > Senecio squalidus. Next base: position 12,235,372 of record CAJVGC010000001.1, read on the forward strand.
AGATGAAGCATGAGCAGGAATTTAAACACGGATTAATACTTGCCCCATAAATCAGATTTGTCAAAGGATTATTTGTGTATAATGACCACTTGAGTAGATTTAAAAACTGAAAAAAGTACCGATTGTGCAACGTTAGTACGCTTAGCTAATAATCTTTTGTAAACTAAATGATCTACACGCTGTTAAAATTAAAAACTTACATGTTCTACGTCAAAGCTTATAGTTTTTTCTACCAGATCAGTGTACTCAACACCAAGAGTATTCAGGAACTCGATACTTTTTTCAAGCACGAAAGGTGTAATATTGAGATCATCGGTGATAATGAAACATCCCTTCTTTTTTACGAACTGTAAACTACGCACAGCATAAGCACTGCCGTCATACAGATTTAATTTCAGCTTCTTGCATAAATCAGCGGATGAACTAAATGGATTCAGCAGTTCATCCTTATACCACCCGTGAGCGAATCGAACGTCAATACTTTGAACACTTCTATAAAGAGAAGTAAAGCTTCCAAGTTTCATATTGTTTGAACCTTCTGGCTTATTTAAGAATCCCGCGATTGTTCCAAGTGGCAATATGAAAAAACTAAAGAGTACTTCAACAAAGTCTTCTTCTGCTTCTGCGAACATCACTTTTTTCTTCCTTTCGTCGACAAATACTTTCAGTGAAACTGATCTTGCATCACTTGCCATCGTATCTAATCAAGTTAACAACATCGAGACGCACATCATCGATTTATCAAAGTAAGAATTATGAACAATATATGACATGATAAAATTCTCTTAATAAAACTAGCTAGAAAGAAAGCTAGCATTACAATACACCGGTAAAAAAACAACAAAAAAACCAAACCGACAACCTAAAAACTTCTATCAAATATTCAAAGACAACCCGAAAACAACACACCAAAATATCTCTCAAGCACCTACGTCAAATAACACAAAAAAACCCTCCGAAAGACCCTAGACTATTCCACCTAAATCCTTTGAGATCAAATAATATTTACGCATGTTTTCTACGAAACTTGAACCCATACACTTATGTTCACACGTACCATGGCCTTTGGTGTGAGATAAAATAATATAACAACATTAGATAAACAAATATAACAAAACAGGCTGAATGTAACTTGAAAAACTTGTCTTTGATCATGAACAAGAGATCATACCTTGAAACACGTAACGATCCAAGCTTGAACTAGTACTGATATACTGATGATATAATATTTTCACTTTGGTATGATATTAATTCATATTATATATATATAAGCATGGGTTTAAATGTAATTTAAAATTTATTAATGACTTTTACTTGTTAACACAAAATATTAATTTTAACTTGTAATTCCCAAATCACACTTATAGCTTTTCTTTCCCAATGTTGAATATATTTATGTAAAATGAATATAACCGTTTGAAAAATATTTCAAAAATAAATTTAATTTCTTTCATTTCTTGATCAACATCACATAACCATCGACACACATCGTCAAGATTTGAATGAAAATAATATTTAGTTGGCCGAGAAACTTGCATCTTCTTATTGTTTTTATGATAATGTTTTGTTGGAGTGTTTCTTGATATGTTTTATATCATCATTCGGTTAATGGAACTCGACAGAAAAGTTAAATTGTACTTGAATTAAGTTAACCACATAGAAACCTTATCATTAAAACGTTAAAACTTACAACAAAATTTAGCTTTAGTATTATGTCATATTAAGGCATTAACCTGTTGGTTGAACGATACTTTGTCTTTCGTAATCTTCATTTTACGATCTTTGCTTCATTTTATGGTCTTTGGTTTCTTACAAACTCTTTCTTAAGATATGCTTATTAATCCTGTTTTCGGTATCTCCTTAAAACTATAATATCTTGATTTGATAATCATAGATAATGTTAACAGATAATATAAAACTTTGGGTTCAAAATATTAGTATTTGATGTAAATTAACTACTTAAAAAAAATTCATTTTCGTCTTCTTTCATGGCTTGGAATTTTCGTGATGGTTAGTCGTTGCTGTTATATTATACTGTTAAATTCTCAATCAAGAATCTTGTTAGATAACTATTTATATCTAATTTCCGTATGATGATAAAAGTCATGGGAATATTTTCATCGAATTAAAAATGAAGAACTTATCCTCCAGCCATACTTCACCATTTGTACACGAATCTATACGTGTTGTTATTCTCTTGTTTCAAGTCAAGTGTTGAAACTTGCAGTTAGGTATTAACTTGATGAGTTGAGTGATATTGTGTCTGCTTATTGTCCGTGGGACCCACAAGTCCGTAACATTCTTTTAAGTAATCATTTGATCCAAGATGAAAAATGGGCGGGTCGGTGGGTTGGGTAACAGTTTAGACTTTAGAACGGTTCTAGTCAAATGAGTCATATTCTGGTGCAAGTTGAAACGGTCGGGTTGGGCTGACCTGAAACAGGTTTTTTTGGTTATAAATTACTATTGTCCATTTGTCCCGTTATAGATTAAACATAACCTGATTCGACCCGTTCTTAAATAAATGGGTTGAAATTGCCACTTCTAGTTTGACTTGTTATTAGAAGGCCCTTATTAGAAACATTACGCTTGTTAATAATATGGACAGTTTGATTTCTTGAAAACTATTTAACTGTACTAACTGATGCACATTTGTAAATAGTCGGAATCAATTGATCTGCATTCGGAATCTATCTTAATTATATATCAGTAACAATTTTGTACAAATCTTTAAGGCTATCTCGGCATCTTAGCTCATCTACATCCAGTCATCCAAGAAGAAACTCTCACTAGTGGAATTCTATTCCATTCCAACACCATTTCATTCCCGTTCTCTCCTTCGATTCTGATTCCATATCGACTTTCTCCTTCTTTCACTAATTCCCTGCCTTCATTCAAGCTTTCCATGCTCATTGATAGTCCTTTTAACCCAAAATCTTTAAGAAAAAAAGCGTTTTCTTTGCCTTCCTCCCACTTTTGGAACCAAGATTTCGATAATATAAAAGGCGCAACAAAAAGCGTCTCCATAGCTATTCTAGCTTCATTGAGATAACTAGGAATACCATTTTCCATTGATTCGTATAACGCTTTGTAATGTGCCAACTTCTCTTCAAAAAACGAAGGGAAATCCGAATAATTTTTCATTCTTTCACCTTCTTCTCCATCTCCACATGTTATGATCCCTTCTTTATTTGCTAAAATCATTTTCGCTACTTCTAAAAAACCCGTAACTTGAGTTGTTTTTCTTGCTCTGCCCATATGTGGAAGACCAACCATACAATTAAACACCACAAATTCGCATCCCTTCGTTTCCATCACCATTTGAGTTAATTCCTTCTCTTGTACCTTCAAATTTAGACCGAAACTTCTTGCAAAATTACAAAGATGCATCTTTGTTTGTCTGAATTGCGAGTCTTGATATTGATCAAGTTTAACGCTTGTGATAATTAATGATATTTTCATTCGTGCTATGGCCTCAACAACCGGAGGCCATTGACTTCCTTCACATAAGTCAAAGTCAACTATATGAACAGAATCAACATGGGATGGAATAGCTTCAAGGATGGCTGAATTTGCTGAAAAATGAGCAAATCTTCCGTAAGGAAAGATCTCATAAAACGCTTTGAACGCTATCTTAAAGTTTCTCATTGATTCTTGGTTAAGATACTCACCTCCTTGACTTTCACCACATCTGTACAAGTTAAGTGCTAACCGTTCGATGGTTGGACCATTTGGACTAGCTTTTTGACATACACAGTTCTGAATCACTTTGGCTAGCTCTTCTTGTCCTAACCATGTGGCCTCGGCGTGAGCCGCGAGTAGGTTTTGGATTCCTGTTTTGGACTCGATTTCCATGACATCATCCACCATGGATGATTGTGTGTCATATGAGACAAATTCGTATGTATCACTTGAGTTCATCGACATGTGTTGATCATCATTATCATCATCACGTAGCCATTTACATACATCGTCAAAACCGTCCATGGTGATTGGAGAACGAGGCTCTTGGTCTTTTGAACTAGTACAAAAGTCCACATTTTGAACATCTTCATATAAATTTGAGTGAAAATTAGAGTGATTTGACCATGAAGGCTGAAACATAGGTTCCAAATGCATCATCCTAATGTTTTTTATAATGATTTAGAGCTATGTTCCGAAAGAGATAAGTACAGAGAGAACTTGTGCTTCTCGAGTTGTGATTTATAATGATCGTATGATGTTTCTTTTATATGTTTTTCTGTTGAATAATGTCAATAGAAAAGTTAAAAAATCTATTGAAATTTTAAGCAACTTAAATTCTTAAAGAAGTCATTTTTGGTCTTCCTCTCTTTATGTTATATCGAGTCCTTGTAAGGGTGTACTAGTGGCTTAGTGGTCAGGGACATGTAACGTAAAAATATGTCTACGCAACAAACCATGACCTATTGACCCGTGGGTAGTCACTTGAAGGTTGAATGATATATTGACAACATTTTCGTCTCTCGGGCCCACAAACGTACGTGGGTTTCTTTGAATTTGAACAGTTGTTTGACTTATTACGAGAAATATTAAACTTGTTAATTATGTAAACAAGTTGGTTTCTTGCAAACTCTTTCTTGATATAGTCTTACTTGTTTATTATGAATATGAATTGGATTGGTATGACATGGTGTGTCTTATTAGGCTTAATATACTTGTTGTACATAATATCCTTATTAAGTTGTCATTCTTATAATATTCGTACATTTTCTTAAACGTTTAATGTATTTCTTAAACGTTTAAGTTAGTCTCTAGTAATCGAGTCACGTCACACATATTATTGAAGTTTTTATACATGCACACACATACAACCATATATAGTTGGGTCTTATGGCATGCAATATGGGTGACCGCACATGACCCACTTTTAATTTTCGCTCAGGGCATTCAAAATCTTGGTCCCGGCCCTGCAACCATATACTAAAACAAATTTGATGAACAAGCCGAATCAAATACATGTCACACCAATCAGGAAATCATCATCAAATCGCGAAAATAATATAGGATCATGACAAGATAGAGTTTGCAGCAAACTAAATGGTTGATAAGGTTAAGAAGGGTATATTTTCTCCAAATAAGTCGAATAATTTACTTAAACAAGTAAACCGCGATAAGCCGAATAAAACAGATTATAAGTATGACAAGAGAGAGTTTGTAAGAAACCAAAGACCATAAACTGAAGCAAAGATCATGAAATTAAGATTACAAAAAACAAAACATCATTCAACCAACATGTTAATGTCTTAATATGACATAATACTAAAATTCGAAAATTGTAGTATTATGAAAAATGATTGATTAAGATTTTGAGATTTTAATATAAGAGTGATGTGTACAATTTACTAACCTTAAGTAAACTCCAAGTCTAAAGAAAGACTAATTATAAGGTCTCTAAGTAGTTAACTTAATTCTAATTCTTATATTAAGTTTAACTTTTCTGTCGACCTGTATTAGCCGAAATGATATATATATATATATATATAAATATATCAAGGAAGACCCGAACAATCATCAAACTCGAAGGCAAATAGTTCTCTCTACTTTGCTTCAAAGTCATTTCAAGAAAATAAACAAAGATGATGCAGTCCGAGCTTTTAATTCGTACTTCTTGGCCAGCTCAACCTTATTTTTGTTCAAATTTTGATCGTTATGATCAAAACATGTGTTTTTATGAAAATGAATTTGTTTCTTCGATTAGTAGCCCCCCGGAATACTCATTGGTTTCATCAGAGTCATATGATGAGATGCAAAACATTAACACACTAGATGATGTGTCTAGATGGTTGTGTGGAGATGATCAAGAAATGACAGATATTAAGTCGGAGAGGTTTACTAAAGATGATGATGTCGTTGAAGAATTAAATGATGTGGTAGAAGTAGAATCACAATCGGGGCTTGAACATCTACTAAAGGCGTATGCAGACGCCATGTCAGTAGGACAAACCGAGCTTGCAAAAGTGATTGTGAAGTGTGTAAAGGAAAAGATTAACCCGAGTGGTTCACTACTTGAAAAGATATCAGGAGATTTGTTTCGTTGTGGAGAAAATCAAGAAGAAGAGTACCTTAAACAAGAATCAGTGAAAAACTACAAAAAAGCGTTTAGAGCGTTTTATGAAATCTTTCCTTACGGAAGATTTGCTCATTTCACAGCAAATTCAACCATTTTGGAAGCGGTTCCAATTCATGTGGAATCGATTCGTATAGTTGACTTTGACCTTTGTGAAGGAAGTCAATGGCCTTCACTCATAGAAGCCGTAGCACGAATGAAAAAGTCATTGATCATCACAAGTATTAAACACGAAGATCGTGATTGTACATTTGAAGAAACCAAATGGCACCTTTTTAACTACGCGAGAAGTCTTGGTGTAACTTTAAAAGTACAAGAGATGGAATTGGGAGAAATCGTGAAAGAAACGGAGAGAAGTGAATTTGTGGCGTTTAATTGTATGGATGGTCTTCCACATATGGGAAGGACAAGAAAAACAACTCAAGTTATGGAGTTTCTAAAAGTAGCGAAAATGGTTTTAGCGAAAAAAAAAGGGATCATAACTTTTGGAGATGGAGAAGAAGGTGAAAGAATGAAAAATTCTTCCGACTTTTCTTCATTTTTTAATGAAAATTTGGCACATTTCAAAGCGCTATACGAATCAATGGAATGTGGTTTTCCAAGTTGTTTCAACGAAGGAAGGTTGGCTATGGAGACGCTTTTTGTTGCGCCTTTTATATCATCAAAATCTTGGTTCCAAAAGTGGGAGGAAGTAAAAGAAAACACTCTTTTTCTTAACGATTACGGTAAAAAAGGACAATCAATGAGCATGGAAAGCTTGAATGAAGGCAGAGAATTAGTGAAAGAAGGAGAAAGTCAATATGGAATCAGAATCGAAGGAGATAATGCAAATGAAATGGTGTTGGAATGGAATGGAATTCCGCTTGTAAGAGTTTCTGCTTGGATGTAGACTAAGATGCCGAGACAGCCCTTATAGATCTGTACAAAATTGTTACTGATACATAATTAAGATAGATTCCGAATACATATCAATTGGTTACGACTATTTACAAAATGTGCATTAGTTAATACAGTTAAAAAAAGATTACAAGAAATCAAAACTGACCATATTGTTAGCAAGTGAAATGTTCGTAATAACAAGTCGGATTAGAGGTGTCAATTTCAACACATTGATTCGTGAACAGGTTTAATCGGGTTATATTTAATCTTTAACGGGTCAAACGGGCAAAATTTCATTATAGCTTAGAAGGGAATGGGTCTCACCAGCTGAACGTCGCCCAAAATGTACTTTTATTACAAAAAAGTGTTTCAAGTCAACCTAACCCGACCCTTTTTCAACTTTTACCATAATATTTACGCATTTGAATTAATCCGTTCTAAAAAGTGACCCAAATCACTGACCCGTCCATTTTCCACCTTTAGATCAAATGATCATTACAAGAAAATTAACCGTCTTGTGGGTCCCACAGATAATAAGCAGACACAATATCATTCAACCTTCAAAAATATTCGCAAGACTTCCATCATCTTACGAAAATTAGTTATCGATGGTTATCTAACAAGATTCTTGATTGAGAATTTAACAGTATAATATGACAGCAACAACCAACAATAGCGAAAATTCCAAGACACGAAAGAAGGCCAAATATGAGCTTTTTTAAGTAGTTAACTTGCATCAAATACTAATATTTTTAACCCGAAGGTTTGAATTATCTGTTAACATATTTTAAGGAAGAGACCGAAAACAGGATAATTTGCTAGAAGATTTATCGGGAAAGACAAGCATAAAGAAATACAAATCATAAGGCTTCTAAGTAGTTACTTAATCAACTTTAACTTTTATGTCGACTTCAGTAACCGAAAGATGATATATAAACATGTCAATAAACACGTACCCCAACAATCATCAGACTCAGACATACTAAAAGCGGTTCCAACCCATGTAGAATCGCTTCTTTCATATAGATGACGTTTGGAGACGGAGAAGAAGGTGACAAAATGAAAAGTTCGACGGGTTTTTGCCTTTCTTTGATGAGAATTTGGCATGCTACAAAGCGTTATACGAATCAATGAAATGTGGTGATCCAAGTTATGTATAGATTTATACAAAAAAGTCATAACATTATTGATGAGAATTAATAATTTTTCCATTAAAAAAAATTATAAATATATTTTTAAAAATAATCAAAAAAGATATTGTCAACAGCTAGGATTCGAATCACACGTGGCAATTTCAACCCATTTATTTAAGAACGGGTCGAATCAGGTTATGTTAAATCTCTAACGGGTCAAATGGACAATAGTACATAATTTATAACCCATTTGACATGAACCGTTCTAAAGTCTAAACTATTAACCACCCCCCCCCCCCCCCCCCCTATCATCTTCGGATCAAATGATTACCTAAAGAATTTAACGGACTTGTGGGTCCCACAGACAACAAGCAGACACAATATCATTCAACCGATCAAGTTAATACCTGACTGCAACTTTTAACACTAACTTGAAAACAAGAGAATAACAACACGCATAGATTCGTGTACAAATGGTGAAGTATAGCTAGAAGATAAGTTCTTCATTTTTAATTCGACGAAGATATTCCCATGACTTTTATCATCATACAGAAACAAGATTCTCGATTGAGAACTTAACAGTATAATATAACAGCATCCGCTAACAACAGCAAAAAATTTAAGCCATAAAATAAAATGATTTTTTATTTAAGTTGTTAACTTGCATTTAAGAAAGAGTTTGTAAGAAACCAAAGACCATAAAATGAAGCAAAGATCGTAAAATGAAGATTACGATAGACAAAGTATCATTCAACCAACAGCCTAATGCCTTAATACTAAAGTTGAATATTGTTGTAAGTTTTATACAAGAATCAGTGAAAAACTTCAAGAAAGCGTTTAGAGCGTTTTATGAAATCTTTTCTTAGGGGAGATTTGCTCATTTGACCTTTTGTAAGGGAGACGTTGGGCTTATGTAATAGAAGCCATTGCAAAACAATGAAAGCTATTACGAGTGTCAAACGGAATGGTATTTCACTAGTCAAAGTTACTGTACAAACACTAGTTACTATACAACTCGGGTTTTTATCAACAATGTGATCTATTAAAGCGGATTATTTGAGCCAAACTAAGCACCAATTTACTACGACTCGAGTCGTGGTTAAGTTAATATAAGGTGGATTCTGACCGACCCATATAAGCTCGGTGTTTACATGCTCACACAAGCTCATATCACAGTTATAAAATAAAAACTACATCAAGTAGATCGTTATAAACGTTGACGCGAGTAAGGGAACAAACATGAATCTGGACTAATATTAAACTTTGCTCGAAAGATGAAACCGCACACAAACGACGATATCAGCTAGCATCGTGATGATAAAAAAAAAAAAAAGATTTAGCGTCAACAGCAGGATTCGAACCTGCGCAGGCAAAGCCCAACAGATTTCGAGTCTGTCTCCTTAACCACTCGGACATATTGACGTTTGTATTTTGGATTCATTTAAAACATTTTTATATTCTATAAATGTTAAATTTTAACTTTATAAACCTATGACAAAATCACTCTTTTGTCAAACTAACACGATAAACAACTTATTTTTTAAGATAAAAAACAGTGACCAGTTTTTTATTTAACGGACAAGAACTTACGATAATTGTACTTCTATCGGGGACATAACGTAGGCATGTTTGTGTAAACACATGACATTGTTCAAACTTCAAACCGTATCAATGTATCATCCTTGACGAATTTCTATCTTTTGGTCGATATTGTAATAGGAATTGAAGTCGTGTATTTTGAAACTATCTAATTAATATTCTCGTACGTATGGAAGGCTATGGATATGGGCAAGGAGTTAAGATGCATTTCATCCCTCCATTCGTTATATAACAAAATTAGAAAGTTTGCAAAGTTGGTATTTTTGCAATGTTTTTTAAAACCGGACGGGAGATTGAACAGACTTATCACCAGTTCCAGGGTTCAACCGGCTACTCACCGGTTCAACCACTGGTCTGGTATAAGTTTTAATACATAAATATTTTTTAACGCCATTTCTTAACTTTATTTATTGTCATTTTTGTAACATGAAGGAAAACTAACAATGGCTTCTTTTAGACACAAACCCACAAAGCTATATATATCCTAACTTAGCTCTAAATCATCATTAACACAATAAGTCATGGTGTTAGCCGAGCTTCTATTACCGTCTTATTATTTTCATTATGATCCAAAAATGGAAGTTTATGAAAGTAATGACTATGAACTTTCGTCTTCAAACACCATCATCCATGAAAACTCCTCATCGGTCAACTTCCTCTTGTTATCTAATGATTTCAGTTATGATCATATGCATATACCTTCGTTGGATAACATGGAAGAGTTTGAGGATTTGTTGAACCACAAACAAGACTCCAAAATCTACTAGACGCGTATGCAGAAGCTATGTTAAAAGGACAAATCGAGCTTGCCAAAATCTCCTAAACGCGTATGCAGAAGCTTTGTTCTTTATTTCAAATTAATAAACTGTTTATTGGATACATATTTGAGATTTAATCAAATAATATTGTTTGTTATATACTTTATGTTAACTCGAATTTATTATTGTTGTGACGAGAAAGTGTAACACACGTAGGTAAAGATACACGGTATCTAAATCGCATAATACAAGTTAAATACCCACGTAAAGTTAATTAGACACGAAAAGTTAACTTAGTGATCAATGTAAATGGCATGACGAACTAAACGAAAGTTTCCATATATGGACATAAGTACACACGGCCATGGCTTAGATGAAAAATAATTAAACAACGATAAGATGAATAAAACACATTATATCACATCGATCTTCATCAACTCTTATATATAAATGAAACATAAGAGATGTATAACAAGAAAGAGTTTGTCAAAAGCCAAACTCTACACTAAAGAGACACATTATACTTCGACCATCAAGTTAACATGAAATATTAATTATGGTTCGGGAAGTGTAACGCTTCCCATGCACTCACGTGCTTGAAGTATGACACGTGAGTGTATTTTAAAACCGCTTATTTAAGATTCTTGTGGGTAATTACTCCCGGAAGGCTTTGACCAAAGACCCATAACTTAATGTATCTTTAATTTTTCCCGTTATCAAATTATTAATCAATCATGATGTTAAATGGAGGTGTTTTTTCTTATTCAGGTTAGTCGAGGAAGACGGGATGTACGTCAGGACCCTTTCCTTGACCACCTCTAAATATTATCTATGGAGTTCGAACCTATAACCTTTTATTGGGATATCATGACGTATTACCACCAGACAACCTTAATAATGGTTTACATCATGACGTGTTATCCAAAAGTATTCCTGATTGTGATTTAGATGTTAATATATTAACTTTGATGGGTATCGTGGCATACTTAAAAGAAAATTCCAAAGTTTACATCATGAAGGAAGACCAACAATGACTTCTTTTAGAAAGCTCAAATTCAAATATTGTAACGCCACATTTTAACTTTATTTGTTGACATTTTTCAACCAATATATATATATATATAAACACACAAAGCTATGTTCTAGCTTAACATTGAAATCATCATTAAAACAATAAAAACATGGTGTTATCCGAGCTTCTAATGCACCCTCCTTATTTTCGTTCGAAAGTTGATCATTATGATCCAAAAATGGAAGTTTATGAAAGTAATCACCATGAACTTTCGTCTTCAATCACCATCAACCATGAAAACTCCTCTTCGGTTTCATCGGTCAACTTTCCCATGTTATCTAATGATTCTAGTTATGATAATATGCATAACACTTCATTTGTTAACATGGATGGGGTTGATGATGTGTGCAAATGGTTATGTGATGATGTCGATCGAGAGATGGAGGAGGCTTCGATTTATGTACAAGATGATGAAATGGGAATCAAGAATCTATTCATGGCTTATGGAGATGCCATGGGAATGGAGCATGAGGAACTTGCTAAGGTGATTGTGAAATCCATAAGTAAAAAAGCAAACCCGAATGGATCACCTTTAGAACGCATAGCCTTCAACTTGTTTCAACATGTGGAAGAGCAAGGAGATGTTTATCTTGAACAAGAATCGTTAAGAAACTTCATTATAGCATTTAGAGCATTCTATGACATCTTTCCTTATGGACGGTTTGCTCATTTGACGGCAGGTTCAACCATAATTGAAGCGATTCCAGTTCACGTAGAGTTGGTTCACATAATTGACTTTGATTTATGTGAAGGAACTCAATGGCCTCCGTTCATAGAAGCTATAGCTCGAATGAAGAAATCATTGATCATCACAAGTATCAAACTTGATCAAGATCAAGACTCGCAATTTGAACAAACAAAGATGCATCTTTGTAACTTTGCAAGAAGTTTCGGTCTAAATTTGAAGGTACAAGAAATGGATATGGCACAAGTGGTGAATGATATAAAGGGAAGAAAATTTGTGAAAGAATATATGGCATTTAATTGTATGGTTGGCCTTCCACATATGGGAAAAAGAAGAGAAAGAACTCTAGTTATAGACTTTCTAAAAATAGCAAAACGGGTTTTAGCGAAAAATGAAGGGATCATAACCTTTGGAGACGGAGAGGACGGTGAAAGAATAAGAAATACTTCAAATTTTTCTTCATTTTTCAACAAGTACTTGGTGCACTACAAAGCACTATACGAATCACTAGAATGGGGTTTTCCAAGTTATCTTAATAAAGCGCGAATAGCAATGGAAACCCTTTTTCTTGCACCTTTTGTATCATCAAAATCTTGGTTTCAAAAGTGGGAAGAAAGACAACAAGACATGGTTTTTGACATGAATTTCCAAAAGGGTTTCGGGTTAAAAGGTGAAAGAATGAGTAGAGAAAGCTTAAATGAAGCTCGAGAATTGATCAAAGAAGGAGAAACACCGTACACGGTTAGAGTTGAAGGAGATAATGATAATGAAATGGTGTTGGAATGGAGAGGTACCTCATTAGTTAGAGTTTATGTTTGGAAGTAAATGAAAAAAGATGCATAAACTTTGATTATTGTATAGCATTATTGTTTATAGAATTTGTAAAAAAAACGTAAAGATGCAAAATCATTCTTGGAATAAGTTTTTATGTTATGGTCTATTAGGACGTTATTGGTGTTCAATTATTCTTTCTACACGATCACCATATAATTTGTTTCACATAGATAGCGTTTATTAGATCGCCTTGATTCGTGTTAGATTCATGATGCAACGTTATTGTCTGTTGAGCTCTTCTTTCATCGTCGTTTTTATTTCTTACCATCAAAATAATTGAAACCCGAATCATTGATGAAGATCTAATTGGACAATGATGATGTTTTGATGGTTTCTAATTGTTTTGATGATGAACTTTGTTTTTTAATTAATGAAAAAAAAAAGAAAAAGAAAAAAAAAGTTGTTATAATAATACCATAAGAAATGAAAGTCACATGAACAAAATGAAAACTTAAATAGGAATAAAGTTTTTAAAATATCAATGTCGTGAAAACAAAAAATGTGGGTTCAAGTATCGTAAGAGATAAAAACATAAATTAGAGCGTGTGATGTATTGTTTACTTTGTAAGTGTAAACATATTTTCATACATGTAGTATGTAACATGTATTACTATAAACAACTTGGCAAAAACTTAAGCAAATGTCGTATTTGTTGTAGTCTGATTGATCAAGGTTTCGTTAGAGACGGATATATTCTAGAAAGAGTCTCGAATATACACGAACAGACCCGTTGAAACTCGATACGGTGTATCTAAAAAAGGTAAAAAGAAATAAATGTAGTTTGGTTTCTTTTTCAACATCCGTGAGGTATCTAAAGTTAGTACTTTACAATAAATTTCACGAGATACATAAATTTAACTATAGGTGTTACATATACATAAATGTCTCCAACCACTTATATAAAAACTTTAACCTAAGTTTTTAATCTTTTATACACGTAAACCATTAGCATCATTTCTCATGGCTATTCAACCAAAAGACCAAAGAAAACTAAACCTCGATGCACCGTTACTATCAACTAGACGAGCCTCGGGATCAACGAGTTTTGTAAATTCTCGAGTTACTTCTAATAGGGTTCCGTTTTCATGGGAGTTAAGTGCTGGAAAACCGAAAGATATAGAAAAAATGAGCATGGAAGAATTTGATCAAGTTCCACCTCCTCAACTACCGCCGGGAAGAAAATTATACGACGGTGATGATGGTTTTTCGGATGATATGGATACTTTTTCGTTGTCGGAAGCTCTTGACATGGTGGAGTCTGCTGAGTTAGCGAAACAGAGTAATATGATAGGTGGTGTGAGTTTGGATTCTGGGAATGGGAATCAGTCGCCGAGTTTTATTATACAAAGGTTTCTTTCGGATGCTAAAGCTCTTGCTGTTTCGTCAGGTTTACCAATTCCGAAGAATATTGATCAAAACGATAAGTGTTATAAGCCTCAAATGATTGATGGTTCGCCTAAAGGGTGTGGGATAGGGTTGGATGGTTTATTCACTTGGCGTACGAAGAATAAACCACCATGTGGCGTTAAAAGTCCGGTTAGAGTGACATCCGCGAGCGTAAAATCTCAGTGGGGATGGAAACCGAAACCGAGACCAAATCCAAAGGTCAAGTAAAATTAAAAAAAAATCCTAGTCCATGATTGTATGTATATGATATTTTTTTGAAATTTTGAAAGAAGATTGTTAGTCTGAATTCAAAAGTATGGTAAAATAAAGAGATTTATCGCGACCGGTATAAAACTAACCAAGTAAATTACATAAATGGTTCATGTAGTTTACGGGGTATTACGGGTTTGGTTCCTGCTGCAAGCTTTTGCGGATTGATACCCTACTTTAGATGTTTTGATCAATACGTTTAATTTTTTAATCAAAGTTTGGTTCCTTTTTCAATACTTTTTTATGTCGACTAGGAAGCCGCTCAGTAATGAAACGTTAAAAGTATGGTCAAAACCTGTAAAAGGTTTGTACGAGGGATAAGATTCGTAAGAACCATTTATAAAATTATCGATCATCTGACTCGTAAATATTCAGATGATCAGAATCGACATACTCAAACACTATTCTTATATAATCAGTTTCATACCGCATATCCAAACACCCACCTTTAACTTGCTACAACCTTTTACAAGGGACGGAATTCATAGTCTTCAAAAACAGTTGACGTCCAGGCTAGCAGCTGCAACAATAAGATTGACTCGTCTTTTCCGATGCTCTTACATCTGTCAATAGTGGACTTGCATCATATTTTGATTTTTCACAGCATATAAAACGACATAGATAATGAAACTGAATAACTGATAATCGTTAAAAAAAAACAAGTACGACATAGCATCAATAATCTCATTCATATATTTTAAAACCAATACAAAATTATATAATAGCACAACGACGCTTAGTTTACAACTCCGTAAAATTGCTAGATATACAGCGAAAAATATATCAAAAAAATTTGATTGCTGCAAGTGCAAGATACTTTAAGTCCTGTAGGGACTTATATTGTTACAAATGCAAGACTAATTTAAATTGAGATGGCAAAACTGAAACTTTTTTGGTTTCAAATGGTCGGCAATAGAAACGTTTGGACTAAATTCTGGTATTTATGTTCTTGAAGAATAAGAGCAAATAAGGATGGGATTTCAACTATTCAAATACTTCGGATTCTTGAGTCACCTTTGAAGAAGATGTCGTTGAAGTTTCAATTGAATCTGTTTTCGGGATATCAAGACTTGGATTGGCGTTTTTTGCCTTTAGATTATCTAATTTATCAACGAGACCCTGCACACGACGCACCTGAAAGGAATATAAATTGTTAGTATTGAAATGTCTAAAAAACATCCAATATGCAACGCGTATGACATGTTCTTGAGGGTAAATATGTCAATTGGTTGATCGATAACAATAAAAACTAACCTCCAATTTTCTTTGCATCCTCCCTTCCCCTTCAGCATCAATTCCATCCAATTTCAACAACTGCCTCATTAGCATTTCCGTTACAAAAATAAAATTTTTATCCGCGATCTGAGTCCCCGAAGAAACTACAGCCTCTAAACTAGCCACCTACAATAAACAATTTGAAAACTTCATTCTCGTGAAAACACTAAACAACCAACAATTTTAGTGTTTATTTAACCCAGAAAAAAGATAAAATGTTCAAAAAGAACATTTATCATAAATTTGGAAATATATAAACTCTGTTTCACTTTATTCAAACACTAAAAACTGATTATTACGACTTCAAGAAATCAAGTTGTAACATAAATCCAAAAATTACGTACCTGTTCTGCAAACTCATTGTTCTCTTCCCTTACTCGGCGAACAGCCTCGAGTCCTCTTGATGATTCCACGATGTTTTCCTTAACTTCTTCAGCTTTTGCAATATTTTCACTGTTTTCCTTCACCTCTTCAACTTTCGCAATATCTTCACTGTTTTCCTTAGCATCTTCAACTTTTTCGAGATCCTCATTTTTGGTCGGTGAACTGACTGAATTCTCCAATACCATGACCTTTGCATTGTCCTTCACACCTGCCATATGCAAGTGTTCGTTGTCATCCATTTCCTTTCCTCTAAATAACAAGTTTTGCACCTCGGGCTCTAAACCAGTTGCTTTTGCGATTTCCCTTTTCAAATCAGCTTCATTGACAAAACGATATTTGATTAGTATATGCAATTAACTAAATACAAACAATTTAAATATAACTATAAAGCAATAGTATTACTATAACAGTATTTCAAGTTCGAGATCTATATAAAAACAATCTAGGAGACTGTTTGCATTAAGAATAGACTTTGGTCGACTTCCAAAATATTTGGACCGTTCAAATTTCAGCTAAATTTTGTCGATTTCATCCATTTGACACGTTTGAGATAAAACAACCCTGTTCATAAGTAAATGGGTCGAAACTAACATTTCCAGATATTAGCTATCATAGTAAATATTATTCAGAATTTTCTTTACGTATACATGCACATGGATACAAGTAGCTTAAGCATAAAGTCCATCAAAAATGATAATCATCTATTCGTTAACACTTCAATTTTTTGTTTATGTTTACACCTTTTTGTAATATACTTGTGCGGTTTATGTCGATTATGTTTTTTTCACCAAACTATCTTGTACATGATTGAACCATCAAAATCAAGTTCATCAGTTACAAATTTCTGTAAAACGGTCTTCGTTTCAGAAAACATTAACAATTGCAATAGTCAGTTTTCTATTCATACTACACTTTCCGAAACCCCTAAATATAATCCAAAACAAAAATATTGTCAACCGATATTTTATGGTCAAGTAAAGATGTAATATACTACAGTACTAAACCACGTAACCATTACAATTTCCGTACAACAACGAAGTTTCTGATCTCCTAAATGCACGTATCAATAGTTAACTTGTATAATAACAGGTTAAGTGACAACTTATATGGATGTCAACTTATATTATGTAAACAGGCAACCTATATAGAAGTCACAATATAAGCGTTATAAGTTGGATACATTTCCGGACAATTCTCGGTTATCAAATAACGGTAAGCAAAAACAGTAACAGTGTTGACTTCTTAGGTCAATTTTGAAAATAAAATTTTAGGTTAAATTAATAATTAATAAATAATAACAGTAAGTAAGTAGTTAAAGTGTTGATTTGAAGCAGTATATACAAAATTAACAGAGATATAGATACATAAATGTATATATAACAGAAATATATATATATATATATATATATATATATATATATATATATATATATATATATATATATATATATATATATATGTAATGAATTGATTTGGAGTTTATACCGAAAGTGGATTGTGAGGAAGTGAAGACGTCGAAGTTGTTTGAACCGTATGATACTTTGATTTTGATATTATCGGAGCTGCCGTCGGAGGCGGTGGCGGTGGATTCCATCGTCGGCGAGATAAGTTTTAGTGGTGGTCGTTGGAAAGGAGATTATTGTAAATTCAAAAGGTACTTAATATAAAGGTGTTTGGATATTGGATTTAAATAAGAGTTAATTACATGTTTACACCATTTTCACCGGTCATCCCTATAACTTTTTTATTAGACCACTAGTACCTAAGTTTGAATTTTGTTGCCTGCATGGTCCCTATTTGGACGTGACGTTAAATATGCCGTCATGTCTATCTCACGTGGATCACACATGAGGGTATTTTAGTCCTTTCAACTTTATCTCTCACATTTGTCCCCATCCCCCAAAACCCCTGTCAGAAACTCTCTCCCTAAAATCATCCCAAAATTATCCCCAAAATCACCCCCAAAATCACAACCCTAAATTTATCAAAACCTCGAAATGTGGTGCTGCAGTGGGACTGCAATCGAATTCATCTTGGTCACCATCATACCATTCGTCTATGTCGTTTTCATCGCCAGCCACCATCAATCCATCACCTCTGTCTTCTTCATGGCAGACCATCACTTTGGTCACCGTTAACGGACCCAAAGCAGCTAGATAATTATGCAAACTAACCACAACAATCTGCTTGGAGATTCCCCATAATTGTACTGTCGCTTTATTGGTTTTATGTTTAAACGCAATCTTACATGAGTGACGACTTTTTCGAGTTTTTTGTCAATCTAATGAATAAGTTACCTTTCCACCGAGACTGTATTACACTTTTGCTCTTTGAAGTCAGCTCGAGTTATAGTTTGCTATAGTATTAGGGATGCTAGCTATGTGGTGCTTTATAACATCTCAATACTTACAATGAAATGTCTTTAACCATTGCTTGCCCAAATGCTATTTCCAATATCTTTATTTATATTATTCTTTTCTGTTCACGAATCTGTTCATATACCTATGTTGATATATGAAATGTCAACCTGCTAGCAATGGTGTCTATGACATAAGAAAAGGGTAAGGTTCCAAGAGAAGAAAAAAATAAAATGATTATTAAATGATTAATAAATTAGTGGGTAAAGGTAAAATGACGAGTATACCCTCACATGCAACGCACGTGAGTCTCACTTCTGTTAGATTTAACGGGGACATCCAATATAGGGACTCTCCTGGCAACAAAATTCAAACTTAGGTACTAGTGGTGTAATAAAAAAGTTATAGGGATGACCGATGAAAATGATGCAAACCATAGGGACGACCCATGTAATTAACTCTTTAAATAACTTTGATAACCATCCTTCAAATCCGATCTACTTATGGGTGGATATATATATATCTATACAATTTATAAAGTATTTGAACCATAATTTTTAATTTAAAATTTAAGAAGAAAAAAAATATAATTGTCATTCATTTAATTATTAACAATCTATTTATTTTAATTTGCTAGCCTTTTATATTTTAATATGCTAGCCTTTTATTTTTTAATTTTTTTTAATTCATTTATGAAAAAAACACAATAAATTTTGAAATTTAAAAAAAAAATTAAACTAGAAAACGCTGGAAAATCTAATTAATATTTTTATGGTCCAAAGAGTCGATATATTATATACAATATATATCACAAAACGAATGAGAATATATCTTAAATTATTATCACAATATAATTTTTTTTCGTATTACGTAGTTTTAAAAAACACACAAATCAAATCAAATCTAGAAAACACATTTTCTTTCCCAAAAACACAATAAAATAAAACTTCTATTTGGATCAATAAAATGAAATTTATTATATCTTTAACATCAATTAACAAATCAAGATCAAATTTTGACCAAAACCCATAGAAAAAAAACATTTTGTTCTAAAAAAAACCCAAAATTTTATTGCAATCTTTCATTTTTAGGGTTATAAAGGTTAAAAAAAATAAAAATAAAAAAAATCCACACCTACTTTATACAGGTGTAGGAGAATTCCCCAAACTCATGTGTCTATTCGGATTTTAATCCTAAACCAACTCAACAAGGGAAACCACAACTTGATCCTCAAGTTTAGGAGTTAGGGATTAATTACAATCATTTTCGACAGAGAGAGAGAGAGAGAGAGAGAGAATATTTCTGTAGCATCTTTAGAGAAAAAAGAGAGGCGGGAACGACGACACGGAGAAGACGTACTCGACACGTGTAAACAACGAAGACAGGTGGACGAAAAATACCAAACCCAAACCCATACAAAAAACCCAACCAGATTAATACCCAACCCGACCCAAACCCGACCCGGGCGCGAAAAACAAGAGAAAGACGCAATTTGAATAGGAGGAGAATTAGGAAACGAAATTAACATAAAAGGTAAACTAATTATAAATCTAATCTAATTCTAACTAGGGATAAGCTCGTGCTTCGCACGAGTCGGTTGAAGCATTTGTTTGTGAGTGTAATTCAATCGATCTATAACGCAGGTCATTTAGCAAAAGGGCTGTTTTTGTTATTATAATTCCCGGCGTTTATGTTTGTAAAAGCGCTAGCGGAAACGACTCGAGTTTTTGTTTTTTTACTTTTTTATCGAAGTATAAATGTAGCTATTTGCTAAAACGATGCCGTCATTTATTATTAATCTGAGTAGATGTTCGTATTAGTTGAATAAAAATAAAATTCCGAGGGGTAGAAAGCGTAAAAGTATTATTTAAAGCTGAGGGGGGAAAAAGGCAAAAACATATAAAATGCAGACAGGAAAAGCTAAAAGTCGTTTAAAGTTTAGAGTGAAAAAACGTTATATTTTTTAAAGTTGAGGGTGAAAAAGCGTTAAAGTTTTTAAAGTTGAGGGGGGAAACCGCTAAGTCTTTAAAGTTTAGGGGGGAAAACCGGTAAGTCCTTAAAGTCTAGGGACTAAAATGCAAAATTCCAAAACATTAAAATATAATATTTTGCACATTTCCATATGCATTAAAAGAAATTAATATAGGAGAAGAATATTACTAATTGACTTGACAAGAATTATATATATATATATATATATATATATATATATATAGGGGAGGGTTCAATAGAGATCCTCTTTTTGCTAGAGATCCAGAGATCACCCTCCCAGCCACACAATTTCATTAACCCATCAAACACACGGAGGGGTAATATGGTCTTTTTACCTTTTATTTTTTTTTTAACTCATTCATAGCCACGCGCTTAAAGAACAAAGAAACAAAAAGTATACCTCATTGAATCTCGATCAATTTTTCAAACAGAATTTTAACAATCAATTGTAATCCGAATTTTAACAATCAATTGAAGGTTTGACAATCGATTCTTAGATCCGATTTTTTTTTTAACAATCGATTGAAGGATATTTTAACAATCGATTCTTAGATCTGATTTTTTTTTTTTAATTGCAGATAATGACGCTAATTTCAGAAGAAACTATTGAAGAAAGAGGGGATTCAACAACCAACAATAATTTGGAAAATAATGACAACGAAAACAACATCAATAACCAGATACTGGAAAGTAAGTAATCACATGTGATTTTATTAGTTTAATGCCTTAGTATGTGATTACTAAATATGTATTAATTTAGTTTAGTATGTTTAAAAATATATGTTTAGTAATCACCGGTGATTACATATAATTTTGTTTAGTTTGTGTATGTAAATTTAGTTTAGAATGTTTAAACATATATGTTTAGTAATCACCGGTGATTACATATAATTTTGTTTAATAAAGTGACTGTAGTTGTACTTCTTTGAACAAAAAAACATTTGATGGGTGTTTTGAGCAATATTTAAATCCGTTGTAGCAACTACACATGGTTTATAAAAAGGTTTAACGTTGTTGTTAACAATTGAACCAACTAAAAGTTGTTTAGGTTCTTCAGTGACTTGGGTACAAGTAGAAATCACCGGTGATTTTGTAAATAATGTGCCTTAGATTGTTCATGTAAAATGCCACCAAATGGTTAATAATCACCGGTGATTTTGTTATTAATATGGATTAGTATGTTGATGTAAATTACCTTTGACTTTACAGGTTCACACTACAGCACTCCAACAGCATCTTCAAATGATAACAACAACATAGAGACTCCTGGTGGTTCTCGATATTGGTTACCTTATGTTAAAGATGACGACAAACCAATTAGGGGAAAAAAATTATGGATCATTTGAAGAGTGTTTCAGAATTTATAAAGAGTATGCAATAAAGTCGGGATTTGATATAAAATTATCATCATCAAAAAAAACAAAAAGTGGAATCATTAAGACCAAGTATATTCGTTGCAACAAACATGGTGCACCTCCAAGTATAAATATCAACACGTTGGATCCAGAAAATAGTGGGAAGCTTAAAAGAAAATCGACTTTCCAGGTAACAGGATGCAATGCTCATATCATGCTTAAACTTGTAGATTGTACTACCACATATAAGCTGCACCTCTTTGTTGAAGAACACAACCACCCATTGAACCCAATAGAGTATAGGCATCTTTCTAAGGAAAATAGAAAATTAGGTATGCCAGAATTGATGTTTATGAAACAAATGGCGGACTCAAATTATGGGGCAACAGTTTCTTACAATTTATATTGTAATACAAACAATATAAATTGTTGAAAAAATAAAACAAAAACATCATATAAAAAAAAAATACACAAAAACTGGATAAATTACCATTAACAACATCTTGAGTAACAACAGGAATAGTTGATTGTTCTTCAAAAACATCTGTTTGTGCACCAATCACAGGTGATTCTTCTTCAAAAACATCTTCTTGTGCCCCAATCACAGGTGTTTGTTCTTCAAAAACAGTTAATTCATGAAATAAAAACATGTAACTAAGTATACAGATTCATGAAAAAATATAACAAAAACATCATATAAAAAAAAAATACACAAAAACTGGATAAATTACCATTAACAACATCTTGAGTAAAAACAGGAATAGTTGATTCTTCTTCAAAAACATCTGTTTGTGCACCAATCACAGGTGATTCTTCTTCAAAAACATCTTCTTGTGCCCCAATCACAGGTGTTTGTTCTTCAAAAACAGTTGATTCATGAAATAAAAACATGTAACTAAGTATACAGATTCATGAAAAAATATAACAAAAACATCATATTAAAAATAAAATACACAAAAACTGGATAAATTACCATTAACAACATCTTGAGTAACAACAGGAATAGTTGATTGTTCTTCAAAAACATCTGCTTGTCCCCCAATCACAGGTGATTGTGCACCAGTCACAAAAACATAGAACAAACAAATGTAAATACGTATACAGATTCATGAAAAAATATAATAAAAACATCATATAAAAAAATATATACACAAAAACTGGATACATTACCATCAACAACATCTTCAATAACAACAGGAGTAGTGGATGTGTTTTTAAATTTACTCAAACCAGTTCTTTTGAGTATCCGTTCACTTCTACGAGTCCGACCTACAAGAGAACAACACAAAAATATAAAAAACAAACAAAAATCACATGTGACTGAATAAACCACAAAAAAAAAAAAAAAAAAAAAAAAAAAATGTATAAAAGAAATCAAAAAATTACCTGTGGATGACATGTTTAATCGGAAGATAAGAAGAAATTTATCTCTTTTTCAATTGACGAATTAGAGTTCAATTCGATTCTCAATCGAAAAAATTAGGTTAAAAACTGAATCGGTGAAGTTATGTTTCAAAATCAGGAACACGTTAAGTTAAGATTGGAAGCGCGTGGACCTAAAAAAGAGAAAAAGGTAAAAAGACCATTATGCCCCTCCGTGTGTTTTTAAAGGATTTTCACTTAACTCTACTTTTAATCTCAGCCACGAATTTTAGTTGATCTTGTGGCTGGGAGGGTGATCCCTGGATCTCTAACAAAATGAGGATCTCTATTGAACCCCAATATATATATATATATATATATATATATATATATATATATATATATATATATATATATATATATATATATATATATATATATATATATATATATAGGGGAGGGTTCATGTAAAAGTGTTAAATTTGTAAAAAGTGTGATAAGTATTGTGGGAGTGACATGTGGCAAGCTTAAATATTTTTTTTTAATAAAAAAATAATATTTTTAATAAAAAAAATATTTTAAAAAAAAATCGAAATTTTTTTTTTTCAAGAATTTTTTTTTTTCTTTTTGCTCGAAAAAAGTTATGTACGAAAAAAAATATGATACACATTTATGATGCACATCTATGATGAACATTTTATGTGTGCATCATAGTTGAATATCCTAGTTTTTTTGTATGCATCATTTATATAAATTATATTTTTTGTGCATCATTAATGTGTATCATATTTTGTGTGTGCATCATATGACGTGGCAGGTGACGTTATCAAAAAGAATTTCAAATTTTTTTTTTTTTTACTATTTTTTTTTTTTCAAAAAAAAAATATTCTTTTTTTAAATATCTTTTTATTAAAAAAAAAAATTTTCTTTTTAAGCTTGCCACATGTCATTCCCACAATGCTTCTCACACTTTTTACAAATTTAACACTTTTTATTTGATCCTACTCCTATATATATATATATATATATATATATATATATATATATATATATATATATATATATATATATATATATATATATATATATATATATATGATTAGGTTTATAATTAGTCTTAAAAGACCAATACCTTGAACTCTCCTCTTTTCCGGAAAAACCTTACGACAACCCTTTCAAGGTAGCTCCTCGTCATTTTAAGGTTTATATATATATATATATATATATATATATATGTGTGTGTGTGTGTGTGTGAACCCAATTTTTCGCGAGAACTGCGAGAACTTAATCTGCGTTGTTGATTAGTTGATCAATGGTTAGAATTGGGAGTGACATTTTTGTAATTATCTTGAACGTTGAGTATCATTTTATTAAAATTAAAAGGGTATTAATGGTATTTAACATAATTCCTAAAACCTCTCTTTCTCTCTTACTCATCATTTTAACCCTAAAGACGCTCAACCCCAGTAACAAATCCACAATTTTTTTAAACGATCCCAAACCTCATAATTTTTTTTTGTTGCGATTATGTGTTATGCAGGTTTGTGTTTGAATGTGTAACTGTGATCGGTGCGTATGTGTGATTGTAATCAGTGTGTGTATATAAGAAATCAGATCTAAGTTTTATATATTATTGGGTGAGAATATTCAAATATGGTTTTAGAGTAATGCATGACAAATATTGATTACACAATTTCTATTTTTTTTTTATGCATATTGTTCTTTATTATATTGCACATTATTATTTTTTAATTTTTTAAATTTTTTTGTGTCCTGCTATATATATGAATCTGGAAAAAAAAATAGTTGTAACTTATTGTCTATTTGCTAATGAATCATTTATATATTGTTGTTTTTAGTATTTAAAAAGAAGATTTTCATGTGATACTTATTAATAAAACCACACGTTAATTCTGATTGTATTTGTGGTTGTTTATGAATCTAACATAATGGTATTCGCTTCATTTATTTGGATATAAATACATCAATGGTGTTTTTCTGACTGAATTATCCTATAATTAAATCTCCTTGGTGCCTATGAATACGTGCCAGAAATCATTTTTTAAGTTTAGTGGGTTTGGGCTGGGGTTTGGGGTTTGGGCTCGCTCTTTCTTTTTTTTTCGCTGGGCTTGGCAGGTCCTTGCTTAGTCATACACCTTCTCGCCACGTGTTGATTGTTTTGTTTTCCTCTGTTCTTCTTCGACTTTCTCCCTCGTCTTTGCTTCAGTTACAGGGTTTCTTCTTCCTCTTTGATTATTGCATGCGTCAATTTTCGGTTAGTTTTCGAATTCAGCGAGCAGGACATGAAAGTGTAAAGAAAACAATTGGTCGTTGAATGAATTTCTCACAGTCGCTGTTGATGCAGCTAAGCAAGCTGGAGAGGTTAGTCAGTTTGGTTATATATTTTTATTTAATTTAATAATAATTGATGGTATGTGATTATCATCATCATCAGGTTATTGAAAAAGGATTTTACCTCTAAGGTTTTGTTAATTGTATTTATTTTTGTTAACCCTAACTTGATTTTTAAGATTTTTATTATATTAGGATTTGGAAGATATTCTTTCAACAAAGATGTGAATTGGGAGGGATTGGTCGACGAAATATGAATCGAAGGCCGAGATTTATGGAATTTTAAGCTATAATAATCATATGCTAAATTATATACCTTTTTTTTATTTTTAAACTGTAGTTATAAATTATTTTAAGATTATCTGCTTACGAATTGATTTATGTAAAGTAGATTTATGAGTTTTAATATATTTTGATGAAATTTAGAGCTTAATTGGAGATATATGTATCTTG
Source organism: Senecio squalidus (assembly GCA_910822075.1). Classification (NCBI taxonomy): domain Eukaryota; kingdom Viridiplantae; phylum Streptophyta; class Magnoliopsida; order Asterales; family Asteraceae; genus Senecio; species Senecio squalidus. Next base: position 12,261,606 of record CAJVGC010000001.1, read on the forward strand.
TAATTGTAACTTGTAGATTATTTTAGGAATATATATTTGTATGCTTAATAATCGATTGCTGCGTTACCAGTTTTTATATGTAATTGATGATGTAGTTCAATAGTGATTATCGTTTATTTTTGAAGGAGCGAAGAATAATGCTTAGAAAACATTGAGATGAAGATCAACATAGTAAAGGTGAAGTGCAAATCTGGATCAGCAGCAGCCTATTCACAACCTTGGTGGCATGGAGTTGGAAACGCTGAGATGACTGCTTTCGTTGAGACTAAAGGAGTTGGAAATTGTCAAACACCTGATTCCTCAATCGTTATGTAAGAATTTTCAGTTTTCAATTTCTTATTCGTTATTAATTGGTGGGATTTGGGTTTTGAATTTTAGGTAGTTTCTAATCCTGATTCCTCAATCGTTATGTAAGAATTTTCAGTTTTCAATTTCTTATTCGTTATTAATTGGTGGGATTTGGGTTTTGAATTTTAGGTAGTTTCTAATTGAACATTCAGTTCATGCCAACAGCTAAGATTGCCCCGTCGATGTTATCGTCCGACTTCTTTTTTGCCTCTGATTATTGTGAACTATTTTATAGCCTCTGATTATTTTGTTTGTTATTTATGTTTATAGCCTCTGATTATTGTGAAGTGTTGGTTTACTTTCAGGTTGGAGTTTTCTGTGTTTCGTTCGTTTTGGTTGAGGTATGTGATTTTCGTTTGTTTTTTTGTTGTTTAGAAGTAGCGCATTATGTTTATAGTCTGTGATAATTATGAGGTGTTGGTTTACTTTCAGGTTGGAGTTTTATGTGCTTCGTTTGTTTTGGTTGAGGTATGTGATTTTTGTTTGTTTTTTTGTTGTTTAGAAGATGATATTGAACTTAGACTTTCCTTCTCGATGAAGATGATATTGAACTCATTGATGAAGATGGTATTTTCATAATGCCTCTGCTCATCTTTCCATTGTACTTTGTCATTATCTTCTGATTCTTATTTCTATGTTCTTATGGTTTTTAGTCATTTGAGTTGGCAAGATGAACGGGCAGATTGGTTAACTGGGCAAAACGCTTTTGAGTCAAAACTGGTCATTGTTAGTAGTAGTTGAAATGGGTCGGGTCTGGCTCCAACTAACTTTTGTTCATTTTCAGATAGTTTAATCAATAAATTATGCATTAATTATGATTTCAAATACAATATTATACAAATCTACCCATGTAAGAGTAAACGTGATTCATAATAATTACCCTTGTATCTCATTTTTTCGGATTCATTTTGGTATATTGACTAGATTGTTGTCCTCACATTGTGCAGATGATATGGTTGGAGTTTTCTCATTATGATTTCAAATCGAGTGGAACAATACCAGCCAAGGATTTCGTGTTGTCCATGGTTGCGTCTGGTGATATAAGGCATATGAACAAGTTGCTTGACCGTGTTGATGAATTAGACAACGAGCCTCATCTTAAGGACATACGCATTACATTTGAGGAATTTAAAAACTTTGCAGAACTACGTAAAAAACTGCAGCCATTTTCTCTTGCCCTTTTCAGCTATGGGAAAGTCAATGGATTATTGACAAGGAAGGATTTTCAACGTGCAGCTCATCACGTAAGGCTTTCTACTATAGTGTGTTTATTCATTCCTTAGTATTGCATTTATTATTTTTAATAGTAATAAGAATATTGACCTTACAACTTTTTATTAATCTAAATAGGTTTCACAGTTTCGACCCATTTAATCCAAACAAATGGGTCAAATAAATTTTTTTTTTTATCTAAAGCTTGAACGGGTTCAAAGTTAATGCGTACAACCTCCTAAATTTTTTTACTGAAATATTTTAATTAATATTGTTTTTGTAATCTTAATTAATGCATTGATTACTAATATAAAAAAGAAAAACAATGGACAAAGAACTGTTTATGAGGCTATCGGATCCAACCCATATTGACCCGTTGATGGTTATTGCAGGTTGTTATTGGACCAGCAACGGTTGGTGGGATTCAAGCTGGAGCTTTCAAGATTGGTGACATTGCTGGAACAATTGATAACATTATACAATGCAAATTGTATAGGCCTGGATCTGTTGGATTTGTCTCCAAATCTGTGCGTAAATTACGCTTTCAACTACAGGGTGGTATGTCTAATGAGTTATACAACACGATCGCTCGTGTGACAGATGGAATCTACGAAGGTAATTTGCAGATAAATGGTTGATTTTTGTTATGTTTTAGTTCTAATGAGTGAAATGGGTTAAACTACAGATTTTACTAAAGAGGAATTGGGGTGGTTTCCTATCAGCAACAAAAACATCACGAAAAACTCATGAGGCAAAGAGTCACCTGCATCTACTTCAACACGACGACACACGCAGAAAAACGAACCCGTGCATCGCACGGGAAACCCTCTAGTTTTTAATAATTTGATTTGATCTTGAAGTTCATTTTCACTCCTAACATTGATTCATGTATGTTAATTACGGAGGCCACCAGAAGCGTACATCTGATGGTCTTGAATTCTGATAAAGAAGATGATGTTATTTTTTACATGTTCACTAAAGAACATTGATTCAACTTTTGTGTTTTGTGAAAAGCTACGGGTTTTTTTTAATTATGTTCAGTAATGAACATCAACATGTGTATATATGAACATCAAATTGTTTGTCGAGTTAGAAAACAAACAGAATAACTATGGCGTCTTCTTTTAGCTGTCAATCCATATATTTATTTTTTGTTGCTAGAAAGTCTTGTATTTTTGTATTTTTATTTGAATTTATTCTATTTAACTCGTTTGTTCATCTATAAACATTCACCTCAAACAATTGTTCCTACATGAACTTTTTCTGTAACAAAGAATAACAAATATGACAACTCGTGTATCTATACAAAATGATGTGTTAATTTTAAATAACATATTATAACTAGATAAGATAATTAAGTAGGGGTATGGAACAAAAGAAAAACCATTTAATTCTAGTATTAATATAAAAATATAGGAACATCAGTGAACACGTAAAGAGAAAAAAAATTAAAAATAAAAAACGAGAGAGAAAAGGAAAATAAAAATTAAATTATACTAAAAACAAGGATATAAAAATTACTAATGGAAGATGGTCAATGGAATTTGTTTACAGAAAACGCAAAGAAAAACGATAGAGATTTGAGGAATGAAAGGGAAACAGTTGTCACTTTGCAAAAATTATGCTAATCGTCACAAAAAGCAGTTAGATAATATGGAAGAGATTCTTGGTTTGCTACAACGCCTTGCTAACCAAACTCAAACAGGTACCTTCACTTGCCAAATCATTCTGGAATGTACAGAAACAGTTTCCAGAGGAGTATAAACTTTGCTTATACCCGATACTGTTTCTATAATGGTACGTTACTGTATTTGCACTGGATCGTGTATCGTATTATGCAATTTTATTTGTTCTACCATTTTCCCATTTTGATATGAATTAAGTTATTTCAAACTGGGGTTGATTCTTTAACCTTATAATCGGGTGACGTATTTGAAACTTTTTTACACCTCAATATATAGATGTTTTGATTCCTTTGTTTCGGTTTTCTTGTAGGTGCCAACTCTCTTCTTTAAATGTACGGCACCTGTGTTACATGACGAAGATGTGTGTTAGCAGACCACAGTTCTTGGAACGCTGGCCAAAACAAAAGACCCCAAAGGCGATATGGTTCTTCTGAACAATGCAAATGTATCGGGTTAGACCTATGTTGGTGGTCTTTTGTAGGCCTTGGTTTAGAATCTTAAATTCAAGTTTATTTTAAAGATTTTGGACCGTTACAAACGATGACATTTTAAGACGGATGTATCAGGGAAGATATATTTTTCAAGACGATGACATTTTAAGACGGATGTGTAAGGGAAGATATATTTTCAAGACGATGACAACACACAACAAAGTCTAAATGAACACGTTACATGTACAAAACCAAACATGAACCTTATTGAACACTCTAAATATAGTATACGACATTCCCGATTCAAAGCAAACAACACGACACGACGTTACTTCAATATACAGCCATCAAAACCGCTTCCCCAAGTACATGCCCATCAATTGCCTCGAGTAACTTATCCTTTGTTACCTATGCAAGAATCCCAAAATATAAATAGGTAAATGTGTGTAATTACTACATAAGCAAATATGATATGATAACAGGTTGGATAACATGTCAAAATAAGTTGAACATGAACTAGTAGGCCAAAAGGCAATGCAAATGAGTATGATGTATTACCTTATTCCCCAAATTGATCTCATCATCCAATGCATATAGCTTAAACTCGAACCGATGACCCGGAGACGGCATTGTCGGTGCCCGCCATCCGGGCACCTTAAGATCATTATACCCTTCTTTTATCATAGCATAATCATCACCTTTCTCCTCCTCTTTGCCAGAAAACCCCTCTGGTATCCCTTTCAAGGTGGGTGGTATATTGGTCATCACCCATACGGTCCATGAAACCAGTGGACCACTCGGGTCCGGTGCGTCGATATCTTCGACTACTAATGCTAATGTTTTAGTCCCTTTGGGAACATTGTACCATTCTATCGGTGGTGATATTCCGCTTTTCGCACCTTAGAATTTGAATAATAAATCAAGCTTTCCATAGTTATAAAAGGTAATAATACTAAATGCAGTGGCGGAGTCATAAATTTAAATTTTTTCATGTGATGCAAACTAATGCGAATTTATGTAACAGATGAATTTTGGCCTAAACATGCATATCATATTTAGGCCAACTTTTCATTGTTTTAGTTGGTTGACACAAAAATACATATCATGTTTTATGTCTAGGTCAACTAATTTGTTTCGGTTATGTAACGGACTAATGAGTTTTTATAACTTTTAGTAAGCTTATAAGCTCATCTATTGGGCTTATCAACTTATTAAGTTGATTTTATGACTTTAAAATTTTTATAAGCTCATAAGTCAGAAAAAATACGCTTATTAAATTTTCAAAAGCTATACAAGCTCATAAACCGGTTACATAAACTGAAACAAACCCCTAAGTCTATCGTCTAATAATATTAGATAATAAGCATGTTTAGGCTATTTGGTCCAAATCCATATATGGGGTTTGGATTTGGACAAACTATTTCACTACACATAAAATTAAAATACCTTGACCTTCATCGGTATATTTTCGCGGTAATCGACCTTCATGGTCGATACCGGAAGACGCGATTCTGAATTCATCACTTGCATTCGCCATTATTTCACTTTTCTTCACCTTCTTCTTCTTCTTTAAAATGTTTGTTTTTAAGATAAGTTTTGTAATGGTTTTATAGTGTTTGTTGATGATTATGATATTTGTTAGTTGTTGACACGTGTAATATAAAATTCTAGTAGCCTGTTGGCATTTTGACACTTGACATCTACGTGGCATTTAAGAATTAGAATGAAAGATACTCACGTAATTGATATTTATAGTCAATGGATGTCTTCTTCATACATAATTTTAAAGATATTTTTTGAGTTCGTAAATTGTTTAGTTTTAGTGTAGTCGGTAAGAATTGAATCTTATATCGTTCATTTTAATAAGACTCGTGTCATGAGCTTAATAAGAAAAATCGTCTAAACCGTTAAATTTTGATTGACGGAGTTTTTATTGATTTCAACTCTTTGCATATATGTCTTTCGAAAAATTCTAATGACAACATATGACAGTCTAAATAAACGTAAAAGAACAAACATAATCAAAACCAAATTATAAGTAGAACCCTAAATAGTTCTCGATTTTAAAGAAAACAACACGACTTCAACATCCGGCCAACAAAACCGCCTCTCCGAGTACATGTCCATCAATTGCTTCAAGTAGCTTATCCTTGGTCACCTACAAAACAATCCTAATTAATTAGTTTTATATAAGTGCAAATACCATATATTAGCAAACTTATGAAATTAGATAATAGTAGGTAAATAAAGATAATAGAAAAGTTAATTAAGATTTTACCTTATTCCCTAAATTAATCTCATCATCCAACGCATAAAGCTTGAACTCAAATTGATGTCCCGATGAAGGCATCGTTGCGCAACGCCATCCGGGTACCTTAAAGTCGTTATTCCCTTCTTTAATGATATCATAATCGCTACCTGTCTCCTCTTTTCCGGAAAAACCCTCCGGCAACCCTTTCAAGGTAGGTGGTATATTCGTTACCACCCACAAAGTCCAAGAAGCTAGCGGATCTTCCACCACTAGTGCTAACGTTTTAGTCCCGTTGGGAACATTGTGCCATTCTAGTGGTGGTGATATGCCGCTTTTCGCACCTTTCAGTTTTAACAAAAAGAAAATTAATAATTATTAACGAGAAATGTTACACTTACAAATAAATTACATTGTCACATAAAGGTAAAAAAAACGGATAGGAAAGAAGAAGAATGTAAAACTGGGTGCGTTAACACGTTATGCTTCCAACTTTTGTGGTGCTATGTACAATCATTTTCTCTACAAACATTAAGTTTTTCGTCTTAAAAAGCCTATTTTATAAAATAAAAAATTAACCGAAACATACAAAATGCATTAGATCTTGAATATAATCTCAATATCGATAATGAGATCATAAGATCTCAAATAACAGATGCACTAACTTAATAATCGAATTTTATAAAATACTAACCGGATAACGAGTAAATTACTAACTAAAAATAATCCGTAGATAAAAGAGTTGTGTTATCAAAACTTCATCAAATCATCGATATATAACTTTATTGTATTATATGAAAGAAACTATTATATTTACAATACCTTGACCTTCATCGGTGTATTTTCGTGGTAGCCGGCCTTCATGATCGATACCGGAAGATACAAGTCTAAACTCATCACCTGCATTCGCCATTATTAATAGTTTTTTCGTTGCTTTATAAAATATATAAGTTTTGTTTTTAATTTTGAGATCATTTTTGTCATGGTTTTATAGATGATTATAGTTTTGTGAAGTGTAATAAAAAACATGTCGACATTTTGACAATACTCACGTTATTGGATTGGTTGTCTTTAAAATTTAATGGCCTGTGTTTTATTGGTGTATAATAGATATTTTTTTTTATTTAATAATAGTATTTTTAAGATTGTTTTTAGATAAGATCAAATCAAAGGAAATATGTCGACAAGGGCAGACCTAAGCGTAGTCAGAATCAAGTTTGTTAAGATTTTGATCTTAATTTTATAAACTTATAATTTTACGATCTTGTTTGCCAATAGCGATCCAATTTTGCGTAGGATCTTTAAAAGTAAGGGATCTTATTAGGATCTCGATCTTCGAACTTAAGATCTTTGTACGATTCGATCTAACCTTTCTTCGGTTTGACAACCAAAAAAACCATAAATAAATTGATTTTGTTAAAATAAACTAAAAAACAAATTGTTTAACCAGTTAAAAAGCTTAAAAAGTAATTTTCATAGAGTATTTTACTTCAACCAACGAACAAATGAAAATGAAAATCAATATTAACTCAATTAAGTAAATTCTATCTATATAAATTTTATTACACACGTTTCATGAACTTTAAAATTAAACAACCAATGATTTGAACATATTATTATCAAGTATATGAAGCATTGATTATATTTATCTATTTTAATTTTAATAGGGTTTTACGATCTCGATCCGATTTTACGATTCCAACCTTACGAACACGAAAACGATCCTAGGTAGAATCCCGATCTCAACAACCTTGGTCAGGATAGCTTTGGTTTTTTATAGACTCGATCCGAGGAAAGTAATTTATTCAAGAATTTCACTATTTTATTCAGATACTATTAATTAAAAATAAGCCCTTATATATCTTCAAAAAAAAATGTAACAAACCCATTGATAGAGTGTAACTTGTTGTCAATGTGACAATCCGGGTTCTTTGAGTCGTGGGTCCGTCACTACTCGTCGACATAGAAATCACTATTAAAAATATCTTATGAAAGATGTTTGTCTTAATTACATTAATGGTCTTTTTAGTAAAGGAAAAAAAAAGATTAAAATATCCATCACGTAACTTGTACATGCTTCAGTTAACAATAAAACTTGATAATTAGTTAGCGGATGATCAATCGTGTAGCTCTAATAGTTATGAATGTTATTTGCCGGTAGCATATTAACTTTAAAAGCAAGCAAGGAGCACGGAAAGTAACCGATAGAGTCGACAAAGCTACCTATGCACTTGGCGTGAGCAATGTGATAATTGAGATTTGAAATATCACAATCTATATATTTGTTTTCCCATAGTTACATATATTTTTGTACGTGATTAAACACTTTCTATCCAATTTAACGAACACATTAAGAAACGAAAGTGTCACAGTTAAAATCCATTACGCTAATTCAAAATTGTAGAATGCATTAAATTTAGTAGGATGAGATTTTCTTTGTTCATTATATTCGGTAAAGATGAGGATTTTGACTCAAATGTACGTGACCTAACCAATTCCAAACTCTATCCTTACCACTCCGAAGACGTTTATTTATGAAGGTTCAAAACTTAAGACCTCTTGTAAAAACATCATAACGCGGACATTTGATAATGTCTTCGTTTCGGACATTCGGTACAAATACATACATATACTTTCTATATCCAATCGAAGTATCACGTCGTCACACATTACATACATATACATTCTATATCTAATTTTATTTAACTATAGGAGTCATGCCCACCAAGTGTTCGATGAAATGCCTGAATAAATGTAATGATAAATTTTTTGTTATAATTATCCAACTTGTCAGCTATTGCTATTGTATGTATTGAACTTTAAAAGTTACGTTTTAATTATCCAAAGTTTTGGTTCGTTGCTATTGTATGTATTTGACCTTCTACAAATGTAACCGGTGCCGTGACAATATGGTTGCCACGTCAGCAAATAGCGGTGAGGTTGTCAGATACATACAATATACAGTTACATGACAAGTTGGATACATTTCTACGCAGTTAACTATAATCTTAACGAGTGAACGTTTAGGTGAAAAAACTGATTCATCTAGTTTTCGAATGTTGTAATGCTTGTGAAACATGCAACTAAGATATGGCAACATTCGTTTACGATAAAATTTGAGAATTAGCTTATTAAGCTAAAAAGATTATAGAAACTTTTAGTATTATTACTCCATTTTCGTACCTCGATAATTCGCATTCTGTATCTATATATACACATTTCAAAAAATTAGGAGATTTTAGTAACTAAAACTCACAGTTTAGTAAACGGAGATTCTACGCCTGCGTCTGAGGAAGAAGTAGACGAAGAACACGATAATAGTTTTGCTCGTAGAAAACAGGTGCATTTTGTATCATGAATAGCTACTGTCCTAGAGAAATCAAGTTTTGTACAGAACACACAATACCTTCCTTTTGACTGATCATATTCGGATTCAAATTCACTTTCGTCTGAGTTTTCGTCACTGACTTCTGTCTCGTTGTCTTCCGAATTATCATCTTCATCAATTAAACAATACGTGTAACTGATACCTAAAGCCAGACAGATCATTTTCACGAGTTTGTTTGTGTAATAGTCCCCGAATTTTCTTCCTTTCTTTGATAACATAAGTGGCCCGATAATAATTGCTGATCCTGCACCAAATCCCACCCCAGTGAATATAAACTGCCAATCATATCCATTCTTCGATTCGTGAAACATTCGTTCGTATTTTGGTTTGGGTACAGTTGAATTAGTACAAGTTCTGCTCAATGGAAACCCGCACAGATTCTTATTTCCTAAGTAGGAGCTCTTCTCAAACGTATTAAACTGGTTTCCACTTGGGATTCTTCCTTCCAGTTGATTGTTTGAAAGATTAATGACCGAAAGGAATGGAAGATTTGTGAGCGTTGATGGGATCTCACCGGTCAGTTTATTCCGCGACATGTCTAATGCTTCTAGCTGACTTAAATTTCCGATAGATGACGGGATTGGACCAGTGAATGCATTATGTGATACGTTGAAAAAGTACAATGCTTTGAGTCGACCAATTGTGAACGGTATTTCCCCTGTAAAACGATTACTTGAAATATCAATGGATGTGAAAAGTGTCAAGATTTTTACTAGCTCCAACTCGAGTCCTTTGACCGTGACTGTAACGGTATCTTGATAGTAGAGATCACTAAGCTGTAACACCGTGAAGCTGAGGTGTTTCTTACTTGGGGGATCTCCATTCTCATCTTTCATCATAGCGCCCCATTGCCAGAAACAGTCTTTCGGGATATCCCCACTCAAGTTATTCAACGCTATATCAAGAATCTGAAGCTTTGACCAAGTATTATGCTGGTTTTGAGGACATTGCACGGATCCATGAAAATTGTTGGATCGCAGAACCAGAACACGTAGATTTGTACTGTTACCCAAAGAGCATGGATACGTGTCGCTCATCTTATTGTTTCCCAGGTTTAAGACTTCTAGCATTGTGCAGTTGACTAAAGATTCCGGAATCTTTCCTTCTAACGAATTTCCATTGAGGTCTAGAGTGTTTATCCCGCAGGTAGTTGGAAATGTTCCCTCGATTCGACCAGTGAGACGATTGTTTGCCAAGTTTAGTACTCCAAGATTGCCACCAAATTCAACCAAACACTGTGGTATGCTTCCGTTTAAATTATTGTTTGAGAAATCAAGAACTTTAAGGTATGCTGCATTGCATATGGTTTCCGGGATCACCCCAGTGAGTAAATTGTTAGAAAACGAAAGGAAATAAGCGTAGGTAAGGTTAATCCCGATGCTTCCTGGGAGTGATGAATTGAAAAGATTGTTCGAGTAGTCAACGAAGGTGACAGTTTGTGGTGGAATCGGAATCTCCCCAGTAAGGCGATTGGAATGCAAATCGAGTACACTAAGATCAGGAAAATCATGGGGATATTCAAGGCCGGTTAAATCGTTTTGAGAAAGATTCATATATGAAAGACTTCCATTCCCAACTCTCCATATCCAGCTCGGTACTTCTCCTGTAATTTTGTTGTCTGAAAGATCAAGAGTAAGTAATTTTGTTTGGTTTCGTAAATTTGGAAACTTTTTAAGATTGCATGAAGCCAACTTTAAAGATGAGAATTTCGGAAGATGATTCACTAGACTGATGTTATCACTCGTTATAACCGTCAAGTTATTGAATGAAAGATCAAGAGTCGTTAGGTTGTTAAGACGATCCTGGAAATATACGGTTTTAACAATCCCACTCAAGTTATTCGATGATAATAACAAGATGCTAAGCTTGCCAAGATCATAAAAAGATCCCGGAATTTCACCTTCCAATTTGTTACTGCTTAAATCAAGTGTATCCAATAAAGATGAAGATGGCTTAGAGAAATCAGAAAGAAAACCGTTGAAATTGTTGTTTGAAAGCTGAATCTTTTGCACTCGTTGCAAAGAAAACAAAGATGACGGTATGCTTCCGTTGAAACCATTGAAACTTAAATCAACAAAAACAAGATTTTGAAGATCTTGGAAGTGAGCAGAAGAGATCATACCAGATAAAACGTTTCGTGACAAATCTACATGGGTAAGATTCTTGCATTTCTGAAATGGCGGAATTTCCCCAATGAATTTGTTTGATGACAAGTCCAAGTACACCAACTGGCTAAGGTTTTCCATAGATTTAGGTATTCGCCCACTGAAACTGCTCGTGGGCAACTCAATTCGTGATAAATACTTTAAATTTCCTATAGATTCCGGTATCCCTCCTGAAAAGTTTGTGTTGCTGAGAACTAACCTTCTAAGTGACCCGTTCATAGGAAACTCGGGTAAAGAACCATGAAGATTCGTGTTAACCGATAGATCAATAACCTCTAACATCTGCAACTGGAAAACCTTTTGTGGAAATGTTCCGGTTAAGTTACAAGCACCAAGATACATAACTGTCAGATTCTTGAAATTTGCAAAGAAATCGGGAACTGGTGCATTCAGTTTGTTCAATGCCAAACGAATTACAGTAAGCGACTGCAATCTCCCAAGAGAATCATCTAAAGGGCCCGAAAGTTGACAATTCGACAAGCTTAAGACTTCCAAATCAAGCAAATATGACGATAAACCCTGGCACCAATCGGATTTTTGTGCTGATATATTCACATTATCTAGATAAAGACCTTTTAACTTAGTCAAGTTTTGAACAAGTGTGGCTAGATTCGGGTTCTCGAGTTTTAGTGACCGAGCTAAAAAGGAGAACGGTTCAGAGAGATCAAGAGTTTCCAGCTTTCTCAACTGTGACAATTCTCCAGGAATCTGACCCGAAAACCTCGAATTCGACAAGTTCAAATACAACAAACTATCAAGACTCCCAAACCTTGAAGAAATCGACGAAAAATTTAAATTATTTCCAGCAAGATTCAACCTTTCAAGATTCTTTAACCCAAAAATAACACTAGTATCATTAACTCCACCCGATATCGTTTCGTTACTTAAATCTAGACCGATAACTCGACCCATTTGACCCGTTGTGCTGCAAGTCACCCCTACCCAGCTGCAACAATCTGTGTCATTTCTCCAAGAAACCAGTTTAGTAGAAAGTGAAGAATTGTATACAAGACTGTTTTTCAACTGGATCAAAATCGACTGCTGATCGTTTCGACATTGACCGGAAACATGTAACAAATTTAAGTAAAAGGGTATGAAAAAAATATGAAAACAGATATGGGTTCTCATTGGAAACTAGATTTTAAGACACCCATATGATGATTATAAACTATAGCCTTGCCGGTTATCAACGTTTTTAACGGAAATTTTTATGGGTATATAACAGAAATTTCTATGAAGTGATTTTGTAACAAAGAATTTAGACCAAAGAAAAAACATAGGTTTGAAAAATAATGTTTTGGGTGTGGTTGGCAATGACCTGTTTTGTTTACTAGTTCTTTTAGTTGACAACACTCTATTTGATATATGCTTTTCCTATCACATAATAAATGCGATTTGGGTTGGAAGATCTGGTTACGGGTCAAAACGGGTAATCTTTTTAATAAAAGTCGAAACAAATCATGGTAGTTTTTTTTTTTTTGACTCGGATATGATTTTTTTAATCCGTAATAAATATGATTTACGTTGAAAGAACCGGTTACGGGTCATATCGGGTAATTTTTTTAAACAAATCGGGTATGTTTATTAATCTCCTAATAAATGTTTTTTAGGTGTGGAAGAATCATGTTACCGGACAAATTGGGTAGTTTTTAATCTGGGCAAAATAAATCGGGTGTGTTGAGTTAACTCGGATATGTTTTTTAATCTGTCAATGAATGTTTTTTAGGTTCGGAAGAGGCATGTTATGTGTCAAAACGGGTAATTTTAGAACTGGTAAAAAAAACAAGAAGTAGGTTGTCGGGCCGAACATGTAAAAGAAAAATTATTTGATTAATGAAAATCTGAAGATAGTCATAAGTAACGAGTGTTGATAACTACAATTTTTATGATTATAGCTAAAATACAATGATATGCACACACAAAAAGATTGTACCTCGTAAATGTATGATCCCTAACATTTATTGATGTACAACTAAATAAAATCGTAATATTTTCTAAATTACTCATAGGGGTATTATCAACTTCCATAAGGAATAACCATTTTACGCTATTTTTTATTTTAAAAACTTTCTTTTTTTTTTTAGCATAAATTATGTTTTTTAAAATTTAAAATTTTTATTATTAAATAATATTTTATTATAATTGTTTTGAAACGTAAAGCATATAGTTGTTGAATAAAATTAATAATAATTTTGCCGTATATTTTGACTTTTTAAAATAGAGTGATGTGTACGTTAGTGGATTTTTCTTAACAAAGTTTACGTTAGCAACGGACGTGGAATTTTTTTTAATATTAAAAACCCTCATTTTATAAAAAAAGTAATTTGATATTCCAAATCTAATAAAGACATATTATAACAAACAAAAAAAAGATGTGTATAAAAATATATATATATATATATAGAGAGATTTTTAAAAGGATTGTGTTTGTCATTACACTAAAAGTTAATGTGTTCATAAGTCGTTTAAAAGATGTTTCAGACGACTATTAGATAGTATAAGACCGAAAACGTGTTGAACTTTTTAGTTATTCAAGTTTTGAATTGCTTTCAGCACGATTATGTTAACTTTATCAAGTAACAGTGCAATTTTGATACAAACTATTCATCGTAACCCATATGGAAATGTATTAGTCATGACAATATAAATTTAAATTTAGATAAAAATAATGTTTTTAGTTGAACACATATGAATAATATGATTGTAGAAACGATATTATCAAAATGATATAAAGATTGTAAACAATTAAATAGTTTTGTTTTATTCAACCATAATTTATTTATTATAAAAAGAAAAATATTGTGTAAAAAGAATCAAAAATCAAGACAATATTGGCTAAGTTTATTTTAATAAATTGTTTAGTGATAGTCGTTGACTAATGATTAAGTCACCACGACGACTTTGATTGATACATAAGTGGGTTCGGTTACTTCCACTTGTTACAATTATTATATCACGTTTCATCAATTTATTTCACGACTAATATTAAAAAGTAAATTACATGTTCAGGACATATGGTTACTCATGTGTCACATTAACATTGTGGGAGTCATTGGTTCGTATACGAGTAGACTTGAACCTTCGGTCTTAGTCATAACAAAGGAAGACGTCTTGTATACATTTTGATCGGTGTCCTTTCTTGTTATATAACTTTCTATTAACATACAAAAGATTATGCAATAACGGTATCAATTTTGATCAAACTTGAACTTGGATAAGTCAAATATGTTAAACTAGTTATACTTGTTACAACTTACAAGTGCCCCCGAGTGTATTTTTATGATATACCTCTTTAATTGTTTGTTTGTTTATAATGGTCATTTTTTCGTGTCTAAATTCGTTGATTATTATCTAGTTAATTAACTTGGAGTATAATTAGAAGCAAGTTGGTATCAATGAATTACATTCAGCTACTACACAATCGACCTCTTAAAACCGGCATACGGAAAACACATTTCGACGTGCCTTCTACCCTGTCACTATAAACACATATAAATGACATTATGGAGTAATGTCTCTTTTGTTTTTTCAAATAAGTTCTTAATAAGAGTAATTTCTCTTATTAAATCAGATATAAGTACATTAATACTGTTTAAATTTATTTGTTCTTAAGCTCTTATAATATCTTAATTTCTTCTTATTCGATTAGTGAAAATAAATGTCTGAACATTCTCTTATTAAATAACTCATATTAATATCATGTAGTCAAACTCAACACACAAGTCTTTACATATTTTGAAATTTATTTGTCATAATTTACTTCTTACAAATGAATAAAACAAAAGAGGAAAATAATACTTTTTGAAAAAAATGAAATCTCCTTATTATTTAGATCGTTTAAAAAAAATTGAGTCCGTTAATATTATATATAAATTTTAATTTAAAATCTCGTTATTTTAAGTTTGAACTAACTTATGATTTTTTTAATAAGTGTTACATACGTCATATATATAATTATTTACATTGATTTAAAATGCTAAAAAAAAAGTCAATGGTTTGAATAATTATGATTAATTTACGTGAAAAATAACTGGATAAATTATGAAAATGAAAAATAATTGATAGACAAGTTTTTATCATGTTAGTTTACGAAGAAAAAAGTACTACATTTTCCTCTTTCAATCGTACTTTGCTTGTTATAATATTTTCACTAACATTTTATTAATATTCGGTATTATTGTTGAAAACACTTGTTTTCTAATATAGAGATATTTTTTTTGTTAAATTTTACATTCAATTATTTGTTATTGTTTTTATGCAATTTAGCTAGTTTAATATCATTAAAAATGATAAGAGGAACCAAAAGAGAAAAGAAAAAAAAAATTAAAAAAAAAAATGTTCAGACTATTTTTCAAACAGTTAGGTTTTAGACCCTGCCTCTTATAATTCAAAACTAGTTTTCAGATTTCAAACTTAAGTATTTAGAAAAAACAAAAGACCCATATATCTTCATCAAATCAAACAAATATATCGTTGTAACTTAGCAGTAATATGAAAAATATATAATAAAAAAAAAAAAAAAAAAAAAAACAACAACAACAATATTACAAGTTTTGATTACAACATCCTTATATACCATTTGAAAACCAACGTGTATCATTACTTGTACAATATCAATAACAAGTCTTTGCATTTAAAGTTAGTTAAAGAGTTTGTAAAACAGTTAAAAAGGCGCCAAAAAGAAAAACAAATAAACAATAAACCGCTATGGAAGCCGACCGCCATTTTAACGGTTATTTCGTTCTAGTACTCATAATCTTAACTTTTATATTAAATCATATTTAGAATCAAACATAGGTGTAATCGTTTCGTCTCATTTACTCGATTGCTTTCGAAATGAATGTGTAGAATAAAACTTAGTTGTGTATGTACTCCAACTGCTTGATGAAATGCCTGAATGAACTTAACAATGTAGTTGTTTATCATAAGTCGAGTTCCGACTTAGCTGAAGCATACAATAACTTATTGAGCTTGATTACTTAATAATATTTGATAAATTAAGATACAAATTAATACAAATTGAAGACTTAAAACTCACAATTTGGACTTACAAGTTCTTTTTACGTTTCTTGGGTAGAGAACGCAAGATTGGTATCACGATGGATAGTACTAGCCCAACTCCCATTCCGTAGAATGTGGACTGCCAATTATACCCATCATCAGATGTATCGGAACTTGGTGAAGATGATGGTAGAGGTACAACTGAACTAGTGCAAGTTCTGAGCAATGGAAACCCGCACAATCCGTTATTTCCTAAATAGGAAGTGTTTTCAAAGGTCTGAAACTGGCTTCCTGTTGGAATTTTTCCTTTTAATCGATTGTATGACACATTGAAGGAAGAGAGGAACGGAAGGCTTGTGAGTGCAATTGGGATTTCTCCGGTTAATTGGTTTGATGTCATGTCTAGTGATTCTAGGTGACTCAGATTTCGAAGAGATCGTGGGATTGAGCCTGTGAACTCATTATGTGATACGTTGAGAAGATACAGTGCTTTGAGTTGGCCCATTGTGTTTGGTATTGACCCTGAAAAACGGTTACTCGAGATATCAATGGATGTGAAGATTGTCAAGATTTTGACTAGCTCGAGCTGGAGTCCTTTAACCATGACTGTAACTGTATCCTGATAATACACGTTACTAAGCGGGAAAACCATAAAGCTGAGGTGTTTCTTAGTTGCCCCATTCTCATCGGTCATCATAGAACCCCATTGCGTGAAAAAATTGGTCGGGATAGTACCGCTCAAGCTGTTGTGAGCTATGTCTAGAATCTGAAGCTTTGACCAGTTGTGCTGGTCTTCACCACAACGCATGGATCCATGAAACCTGTTGGAACGGAGAACAAGGACACGTAAGTTGGTATTGTTACCCAAATAGCATGGATAAGTGTCGTTTATCCTGTTGTTCCCGAGGTTAAACACCTCTAGCATCGTGCAGTTGACTAAAGATTCTGGAATCCCCCCTTCCAGAAAATTTCCATGGAGATCTAGAGTGTTTAACCCACAGGTGATCGGAAACGTTCCATTTATTCGACCACCAAGATTATTGTTTCCGAGGTTTAGTACACCAAGACTGCCACCGAGTTCAAACAAACAATTTGGTATGCTTCCGTTTAATCTATTGTTTGATAAATCAAGAACCTGTAGGTATCCAGCATTGCATAGGGTTTCAGGGATTTCTCCAGCAAGTGAATTGTTAGAAACCGAAAAGAAACTGGCATATAGGAGGTTTCTCCCTATGCTTTCAGGTAGTGACGAATTGAAAAGATTGTTCGAGTAGTCAATGAAGGTAGCAGTTTGTGGGGGAATAGGAATCACCCCACTCAGACGATTGAAATGCAAGTCGAGGACCGTGAGATCAGGAAAGCGATAGGGCTTTTCGAGGCCGGTTAGCTGGTTATAAGAAAGATTCATATACAATAACCCTCCATTCCCGATTCCCCATATCCAACTTGGTATTTCTGCATCAATTTTGTTATTTGAAAGATCAAGACTTAACAATCTTGATTGGCTTTTTAGATTCGGGAACTTCTGGAGATTGCACGAAGCTAACTTTAATGAGAAAAAAATTGGAAGGCGAGACTCGAGAGAGATGTTGCTGCTTGTTTCAATTGACAAGCTGTTGAACGAAAGATCAAGAGTCGTTAGGTTTCTCAAACTGTGAAAATCTTCGAGTTATATAATGCCACTTAGGTTATTTGATGACAGTAAGAGACTGTTAAGCCGTCTGAGTTCAAAGAAAGACCTCGGTATTTCTCCCTTTAATCTGTTATTGCTTAAAGCGAGAGTATTTAGCAAAGATGTAAATGAGTTCGAAAAGTTGGGAAGTAAACCGTCAAAATTGTTGTTGGAAAGCTGTATTTGTTGCATATTTTGCAGAGAAAACAAAGATGAGGGTATGCTTCCATTGAAAGCATTGAATCTTAGATTGACTGAAGCAAGATTTTGAAGACCTCGGAAGTGAATAGAAGGGATCATACCTAATAACCCGTTGCGTGAAAGGTCAATATGGGTAACATTCTTGCACAACTGAAATGATGGGATTTCGCCGGTAAAGTTGTTTGATGACAAGTCAAGGTACGACAATTTGGTGAGTTTTTCTATAGATTTCGGTATCCGTCCACTGAAATTGCTATTCGATAGATCAACTAATGATAAATTCTTTAGATTTCCAATAGATTCTGGTATCCCCCCAGAAAAGTTTGTGGTGCCGACTAATAACCTTTGAAGCGATCCGTTTATGGGAAAATCGGGTAAAGAACCATGAAGCTTCTTGTTAACCGAGATATCAAGAATTTGCAGCTTTTGCAACTGGAGGACCTTTTCGGGAAATGTTCCAATTAAGTTACAAGCACCAAGATTCAAAACTGTCAGATTCTTAAAACGTGCAAAGAAGTCTGGAACTGGAGCACTCAGATCGTTTCGAGACAGATGAATCACAGAAAGTGAGCGTAATTTTTCAAGTGAGTCATCTAAAGGGCCTGAAAGCTGACAATTTGATAAGCTCAAAACTTCCAAATCTGGTAAAGATGAAGACAAACCCGGACACCAATCGTATTTTTGTGCTGATATGTTCACATTATCCAAATAAAGACCTTTTAACTTAGTTAAGTTTTGAACAAGTGTGGCTAGATTCGGGTTCTCGAGTTTTAATGACCGAGTTGATAAGTAGAAGAGCTCAGAGAGATCAAGAACTTCAAGCGTTGTCAGCAGAGACAATGCTGCCGGTATCTGTCCTGAAAAGCCTGAATTCGACAAGTTCAGATACGATAAACTGACAAGATTACCAAATCTTGAAGGAATTTTTCTGAAGTCGAACTTATTTGCAGCAAGATTCAGGGTCTCAAGATTCTTTAAACTGAAGAGAACACTGGAATCATTTATTCCACTCGATATCGTTTCGTTGCTTAAGTCTAGCCCGATAACCTGACCACTAGTGCTGCAAGTGACACCTCCCCAGGAACAGCAATCTGTGGTATTCGGGTTCCATGTCACTAGCTTTGTTGATCGTGAAGTATCAAACAGGAGATTGTTCTTCAACTTAATCAAAGTCGACTGCTGGCTGATTTGACATTGTCCCGAAACAAATATTGTATTAACACAGAACAGGATCAGTTAAAAGGGTATCAAGGAACTAGGAAACCGGAGCTGGATTCTCATTTGGAACTACAACTTGAGACACAAATAAGGTTCAACACCAGAAAATGCAAAAGCTTGTGGTTTTTTAAATTGTTTAGTAAATAGTACTCCACCAAGATTCGAATACATAATATAATATAATATAATATAATTAAAAAAATTTAAAACAAAAAGATTCAATTATAACTCTTTATTTTAAAAACGCACTTAAAATTTAATTTTGTTTAAAATTTAAATATTTCAAAAACCGTAAATGTATTAAACGAATAAATTACACCATTGCAACGAAATTAAATTTTCTTTCTATACACTCGATATATACTTTTGGACGAAATGTTTTTATGGATTTTTTTTATGGGTTTTGAAATTTCATATTATAAAATCACGATTTTATCACATGTGATTTTAGTAGTTTGACATATTTTGTTTTTGTTTTTCTTTTTAATTCTAGTTGAATGTATATAATATAACAAATATATGTTTTGAAATTCATAGTTAGTGTTCAAATCATATGTGATTGTACTTTACGAATATCAATATTTGTTCGAAAACGGAAAAATAAAAAATCGTCATTTTTGATTTTTTTTTTTTTCCGGGCCTATATAGATTACATAATAAGTTTTCCAAATTTTAGATACCTAATAAAATCACATATATTATACCATACAATCACATTTGATATGCGTACTATCAAATGTGATATGCATACTGTCACATTTATGTCAAAAAAATATGAAAGGATAATAAAAATCGTCACATATGATATACAATACTATCATGTATATGCGTACTATCACATGAAAAAAAAAAATTGTCAAAATTCGACATTATTTCTAAATTTAAGTAATTTATACGTTTTATAGTAATTTTCTTTTATAAAGTTCTACGAATTGGTGCTAATATCACATGTGATATTATCGTTACAATTTCAATACCCACAAAAACAAAAACAAAAAGTTTTCCAAAATATATAACACCAATACACCATTGCTTTAATTGAATAAAAACGAGACGGTCGCAACTGTATAATTTGTTTTGTCTAACGATCAACGGTTTGTAAGATAAATTAATTTAAAAAGAAGAAAAAAAAGTGTTTTGATTTTAATCTTTGCCATTAAATGAAATAAGATGAATGGTCAAGATTATGTCTTTTGATCCTTCGAAAATTATGACTTCGAAGAGTACTTGGTTGTCAGGCACATGAATTATGATGCTATCGATTGCAACAAGTTCCGAGCTTTTCGATATTTTATAACAAAAAAGGTATGTGATACAGAAAAGAAACCAACTTTTGAAACAAATCTGATAAAGAACAAACAGTCGATACCTACAAAATTTAATTAACCGCTCAACAAAAGCAGTAAATCTAGCGGAAAAATCAGCCTCAGTTTGATGATTTTGCGTTGCTTTTTTGAAGATTTTTCTTCCTTTTCACGAGGATATCAACACTATCCTTTTTCCTTTCTTGAGAAATCTGAAAAAATTTAACGAAATATTTGGTTAGTAAATAAAGGAGTAGGTTAAACAAAGATCAACAGTAGAAGTGTCATTTTGGGTTGTGTTTTATCTCAAACGGGTTGAAAACCGCTTGGTCTATTTTTTTTTATCAAAAAAAGACATTTTTAATGCATATGACCTCCTAAACAGTTTTATTCAAACATAAAAATAAAAGAATAAAAATAAAAATAAAAACAGAATACTAACACAAACCGTTACCCAACCCGCTCATTTTGTTACCTCTTTTTTTCAGTTTCAAAAATGAATAAGGAGCAATAGAACTTACTTTCATAGCCTCACGAAGTCTTCTCTTTTTGCGTGACATTGTAACCATGGAACGGTTATCATCATCCATAGCAGCTTGAAGTTCTGTATCCTCGTTTGTATCTTCTTCCTCGATATTCTTCTTGCCCTTGTTAAGAACAGGTGTGTCCTGCGTCCCTTCGAGTTCCTCTTTTAATTCTTCATGATACTGCTTTTGATGCATTGCCATCTGCGACCATGATCCACCCAATAAGATAAATGTAAGAAGCAAACTTTTAGGACCGAAAATGTATTCAAAACGTAACAAAAATATGACCAGACCAACCTTTCGTTTTTTATCAGCGGCCTCTTTGGCTTTTGTACGGTCAATGATTCCTTCAACAAGTAGATTCTGGGGATCATCCTGTTCTGCACCTGGCATTGGAAGAATTTCTTTTCTTTCGGCAGCTTGAAGCCTTTTAATCGTTTCTGCATACTCGGGAACGTATCCCTCTGCTTCATTGTCAACAAATGGAGACAAATGTGGTGGTAGAACCCTAATTTGTAAACGGGATGCAAATTAGTCAAAAGTATTTACGAGATAAATAAGTAAAACTTAAAACTTACTTTCCAACCATATAATCCTCAGTTGGTAGTAAGATTCGTGCATTGATGCAATCAAATATCCATTGTGGCTGAATATAGTCTCTGGAAATAAACCGGTGACTTTGAGTTGGCCTATCAACAATCTGCAGAAAACACAAACATTTATATATACATTTGTTCTTGTAAGACAATACATTTCCGTTGTCAAACGTAAGTCTGTACCTGATAATCAATGTCCTGGTTAGATTCCTCAAACGGAGCACCATCCCCTTCCCATGAAACCACACCACCAAATGCAGTAATCACAAAAAGCAACGACTCTCTTGGAACCTGAAAACACAATACATTTACTTTAAAGCGTTAATTATGCACACACACAAAAAGTCATACTTCACAAAAGACAATAATTTACCTCACGACCCAAAAAGAATGACTTGTTTTGGAACAGGGTTTTACAGGCCTTTGTTTCTTCATCATCTTCAATCTCATCAGCGTCGTTCCCAACAAGATGCATCAGTGCACCAGGTTCATTAGCAGGAAGTTGGTCCTGAAGTTGGGCTAGTCTAAGCTCAGACTCCTCGTTACTTGCTCCAGGTGTACGGTCTTTAGCATCAACATACCTCGTTAAAGCATACAAATCTGCACAAAGTTAAAAAAATAATATTAAGCTTATATACACGTAGACTTATTATATACATTTACAAATTATCATGTGACAGCAAGTTCATACCTGCTGCTAGAGCTTTCAATCGAGGATCAAGGATAGGTGGATATTTCAAGTTGATCGAGTTATAGAGTCTGAGATTGACAAAACCAAGAAGAGTCTGTATATTGAATTAAAAAAAAAATTGTAAGCACAGGTAGTAACAAAATAACAAAATGAAACGAACATACGGTGAGTACCACATCCATAACAAAGTTATCGAAATTAAATTATCATAAACCTCGTAAAATTCCAAGAAGGTAAGCATGATCTTATAATCGACATCTTGAGGCATGACTTGTTGGAGTGCATGAGGAGTCAACCAAGTGATTTTTTGACCGTCAACATCAGCCTAAAAAGGGTAAAATAGTAACTTTTACAAAAAGTGAAATTACGTTAAGAAAACCAATAGATATATCATGAAAACTGTACCTGGTAATATATGCCTTTCACTGAGATGAAAGCCTTTCGCAATTTATGTGTACGAGAGATATATGCTTGCCACTCAAGACTCAACCTAGATAAACATGTATATACATTATATTGGTAGAAAAACAGACGATTAACATAACATCAGAAACAAATAAGAATTACTAGATAATTTTTGGGAACACATACCCTCGACAGTTATGGATTCGCTTTGCTTCAATCTTTTCCCTATCTATAGCAGGTAATGTAGCGAAAAGGTGAACCATGGTAAGGCAATCATCCAAATCTCGTAATGCATCAATAAATTTTGGATACCTAAATCAAATCAAAACGTACAATCAGAAAGTGATGATAAATGATAAATTCCCGTGTAAAAATGTTATAATTTGTAAAAGAGCAATAAGAAAAAACATACCTCTCTCGGATAAGCATATCAAGAGTGTAAGAAGGCTCGCGTGACAGCAACCGTTCAGCAAGATCCTTGTTCTTCTTAGACACAGCTTTCTTTACCTTTTTCTCATAAGCCCGCATTTCACGGAACTTATCAAGAAGTGGCTCATGTTTGAGAAACAGAATATCTTTCATGTGGTAATAGGTATGGTGGTTTCCCTTTACCTTCTTCTTTGGGTCCCGAGGAAAAACACCTTTGAAGATACATAATCGCCTATTGAAAACGATGACATTAAAAATATAGCAATACAAAATAACATTAACTCTTAAGAACTACTATATCTCAGGGTTTTGTAGTTCTTATCACATCAAGAAATAATATTAATTTGCGTTTCACAATAAGAAACAAAAAATGTAAGTATACAACACTTTAACTTGTAAAAGAGTTACTTTCAGTGAGTGTTTGTTTTAGCTTGTTTTTGGACATATGAGCATATTTGCTTCGCCTGAGTTTTCATAAGCCCATTTTTTCTAGCTTATTTTGTAACTTATGAGCTTGTTATAACAAGCTCATAATTCAAAAAAATAAAGCCGGAAAAATATGTCCAAAACCAAGCTAAAACAAACACTTGCAATACTCACTGAAAATAACTTTTACAAGTTCAAATGTCATATACTTACACTTTTTGTTTCTTATCTCACACCAAACACATTATAGCATAATTACTTTTAACGACTTGATTAGGTTAGCTTATTCAAAAATCCTTATAGCTAGTTAGCTAATTAAGCTCTTTTTTTAAAGCCAAGATGAAGACGCTTTTCCAAAACAGATTATTAAGACAAATTATAAAGCAATCAATCTAAAAAACAAAGAATCTTTAACGTAGCCAAACATCCCCGAAAACGATATTGTGTTCAGCTTGACTAGTCAAATGTCATATTATCTTCAAATTTAGCTATTCAATAAGCAACTTTGAGCTAAAATACTACATTTTCAGTTTCACATCTCATTTCACACGCATACGCACACGCACACACCTATACATACAACTTATACATATATAAAAAATGTATTACAAAAATTTCACATTTGGACAAGAAACTATAAATTTAAGCTCAAAATGTAAACTTTTTAGAACCCATATCTCATTTCACACACAAATAAACCTATAGATACAACATATACATACGTATACATATATAGATATATAGATACATATAGATATAAAACTGAAATTAAAAAAATACCTGAAAACAGATAAACTAACTTGAAGATACTTAACAGCTTGTGACCTAGTAATATATCTAGCTGCGTTTCCCTCTTTTTTCTTCCCCTAAATTCATCAAAATTAACCAAAAATAAACAAAAAAAATCTTCAAATTCAAACAATTAATTACAAGAATTGGTTACTGAGAGATTGAATTAAACTTACAGCAGGTCTGTAATGTTTCGGCATAATTGAACTGAAAACTGAAAACAAGAGGCGATTTTTTGGATAAACCCTAAAAAATGGGTTCTATAGTTGTTTTGCAGTAATTGGGTAAATTTATATACTTTATATTTATGGGCTCAAGATTGTAGGTAGGCATTTTTTGTGGTATCTAAGGCCCAATCATTATAAGCCCGGTACTAATTGCCCGAACGAAAATGAGTCGAGTTTGTTAAACGAATCGAGATCGAGCTTTTATCGGGTTTGAAGTTGACCGTAGCTTTGAAAAACGAGGTCGGAATATATAACGTGTTGAGTTTGAGATTATATGGGCTTTATTGAATGTATGCTTTTGACTCGTTTGGGCTAAGTTACTCCTTGTCAAATATTTTCTAGTCGAACTTGAGGTGATAAATTAAAGGTCGGCCAAGTATAGAGACGAGTTGGAGCTTCGGCTAAAGTCATTCTCGACTACATTGACTCTGAGTAAAACATAACTCAGAAGTAGGACTTATAATGGAATTTTTACATGTAGAAAACATTGATATTTTCAAGTAGATTAATTAATTATAAACGCTCTTTTGCTATTGATCACTTTCATATACAACACATAGTAACTTTTCACACCCCGCTAAAGCAAAAACTCGAGTTGCGAACGATATGATATCATGAGACAAGGTAATAACAAACACTAACATGTCATTAAATAATAAAAGTTTACAAACGTTTTCAACGAAAATAAATAGTACAAAGTCATCAAATACAAAATATCAAATGGATCATAAGGGAACTTAAAATAAAACAAAATAAAGTTCCACGGTAGCACAAACGATCCAAGCAAATACAATAAGGCATGTCTCAAAATCAGCATTCTAAATCTACTGAAAAGCGTTAAAAGCGACGTTAATAAAAGTTGATGAATCTTTCGCAGTTTTATAAGTAAAAACGACACAGTTTTTAAATAGTGAAAACATAGTTTATTTGTTTTAAAACATAGTTGATTTATATATGAACTCATAGTTTGTTCATATATATAAAATAAAAATATGAAATTGTTTATCTCAATTTAATAGTTCAAATATGTATAGAGCATTTGTTATAGAGTTTACGACCTGAGCCTGATATGACATTTATGTGCCTCCCCCACCATCGGGTTATCAGTCCAATGGCAATGTAATAGTAGTAAAGTACGAGTCATAACATCAACCGATAGTTTAGTGTTTTACCCAACTTCTATGAGATAGATGAAGGCTAGTCGTGCCTATATAGATCTATATATACGAACTAGGGCTCAAAGAGTTAGCCGGTGTATAAGTTTGGGGGTGTGTATACCACACATGTATACAGGGTGATAATAATAACTCTAGCACTTAATCTATAAATAGATCTACATAAAATTGAGATAAATAAGATAGTTCAGATAACACGTACGTTTTTCACCCCAAACATAGCGAAAAAGGGGTACGAAAAACTCAAAGTAAAAAGGTGTTGGGATAGAACCAATGTACGAAGCCGCCTCCTGAGTGCTATAGATAAAAAGCGAAATATAAGTACCTCTAGGATTAAGTTTAGCCGATTATAGTTATACGTTTGATATAGTTCGAGATAGTTCAATATATTATTGTTCGTTATTTCATAGTTCGAGAAAATTTATTATAGTTCGCAAATGAGTTAGGTTGAGACGATATTTCGTGTTACGATTACGTTTTTGAGAACAAAAACGTATATTTGTCAATATATACTACTTATGTATAATAATATATGTATATATACCTATGTTCGTTCAAAATTCGCAACATTTTAGGTTTTGGGGCTCACTGCGGTGCACCAAGACTGCATTGTGTCGCAGTGAGCTTGTGAACATAGTCATTGCGTCGCCATAGGTATCTACTACGGCGCAATAGGCCTGTAAGATTATATTTGGCTTAATGAATAATTACATTAGCAATAGGAAATATAAATAGTTACAAAGTGGGCCTAACCGACCATACAATAATTGGGCTATCTAATAAATACAAAATACATATATATACTAACATCGCCCCGCAGTTTGATCGACAGGTGCAGACCGGACGTTCAAACTGGATTTAAAATCTAGAAATAATGTAGTAGGGAGCCCCTTCGTAAATATATCAGCATACTGAAACCGAGAAGGGACATGAAGAACCCGAACCTGGCCTAGAGCCACCTTATCACGAACAAAATGAATATCGATCTCAATGTGTTTGGTTCGTTGATGTTGAACCGGGTTCGCTGTCATATAAACAGAGCTAATGTTATCACAGTAAACAATGGTAGCCTTTGGAGGCAGCGTATGAAGCTCAAGAAGGAGATTGCGAAGCCAACAAGTTTCAGCAACAGCATTCGCAACCCCACGATATTCCGCCTCGGCACTAGAAGGAGAAACAACATTCTGACGCTTAGACGACCAGGAGAGGAGATTATCACCCAAGAAAACACAGTAACCTGAAGTCGAGCGTCGAGAACTGGGACAACCACCCCAATCAGCATCAGAGTAAGCAACAAGACCGTCTGTAGTAGAAGCGTGAAGCTGAAGCCCATGATGTAAAGTGCCACGAATGTAGCGAAGGATGCGTTTTAACGCATTCCAGTGTGGTTCCCGAGGGTCATGCATAAATAAACATATATGTTGTACCGCATAAGAAATATATGGTCTGGTAAAAGTAAGATACTGCAGAGCACCAGCTAAACTGCGATATAAAGTAGGATCAGTAACAGGAGCACCCGAAGCCTCTAATTTGGTTTGTGTCTCGGCAGGAGTACGACATGGATTGCATGTAGACATATGAGCGCGCTCCAGAATATCAGTCGCGTACTTCTGCTGAGATAAAAATAAACCCGTAGGAGAACGCGTAGCAGAAATACCCAAAAAATAATTAAGAGATCCCAAATCAGTCATAGAGAATTCTGTACTAAGCGAGGCAATAACAGTCTGAAGAAACTCTGTAGAGGAGGCCATGAGAATAATATCATCAACATATAGCAGAAGATAGGCAGTTAAGGATCCCTGATGATAAACAAATAACGAGGAATCAGAACGACTGCGGTGAAAACACTGTGTGCTGATGAAGTCGGCAAACCGCTGATACCAGGCTCGAGGAGCCTGTTTAAGACCATATAAAGATCGCTGAAGACGACAAACATGATCGGGAAACCGAGAATCCCGAAAACCAGGAGGCTGATGCATGTATACTGTCTCCTGTAAATCACCATGTAAAAAGGCGTTCTTCACGTCAAGCTGATGGATAGGCCAATGACGTGAGACCGCAATACTGAGAACCGTACGGATGGTGGTCGGCTTAACGACCGGGCTGAAAGTCTCATCACAATCTATGCCAGGCTGTTGGCTTTTGCCATTGGCAACAAGTCGAGCCTTGTTACGAGCCAACGTGCCATCAGCATGAAATTTCTGCTTAAACAACCACATGCAAGTAATAATGTTGGCATTAAGAGGCCGGGGAACCAGAACCCAAGTACTATTAGAAATAAGTGTACGAAATTCCTCGGTCATGGCGGCGAGCCATCGAGGGTCCCTCAATGCCTGTAAATATGACCGGGGGACGGAGGATGTGGTGGTGGTATGTAAGTTAAGACGAGAAATGGGTTTATGTATACCAAGACGGGCACGTGTAACCATAGGATGAGTGGACCGAGGGGCTGGGGGGGTAGGAAGGAGGGTAGCGTGATGCACTGGAGGGGACGACTGAAATGAAGAACGAAAAAGAGGAGACAAAGGAATGTCATCAAGGAAGTCATAGGACGGAGGTTGAGAAGATGAAACGGAGCCAAAAGGAAAAAACGGTTTCATCAAAAACTACATGTCTAGATATAATGATACGACGAGATGATAAATCAAGACAACGATAACCGCGATGATTTGCGGGAATCCCGAGAAAGACACAAGGGGAGGAACGAGGGGCAAGCTTATGTGGTGTATGCAAGTGTGGAAAACATAGACATCCGAAGACACGAAGGTGAGAGTAAGATGGATGTTTGTTGAACAAACGAAAATGAGGAGTGTCAAAGTTTATGGCGGAGGAGGGGAGAAGATTGAGAAGATGGATGGCCATATTAAGGGCCTCAACCCAGAACGTGGGCGGAAGACAGGCTTGAAAGAGAAGAGTGCGAACGACATTATTAATGGTGCGGAGCATACGCTCAGACTTGCCATTTTGTTGAGACGTATGCGGGCAGGAGAAGGGAAACTGAATTCCGTGTGTAGTAAAAAAGTTATGAAAAGAGTTATTATTATATTCACCACCGTTATCACACTGAAAAGATTTAATGGTAGTGTGAAATTGATTTTTAACATATGTGAAAAATGAGAAAACTTATCAAAAACTTCAGATTTATGTCTAAGAGGATACACCCATAAATAATGCGTATAGTGATCAAGAAATATAACATAAAATTTAATACCACTAAGACTAGGAATAGGAGAAGTCCAAACATCAGAATGAATAATTTCAAAAGGTGCAGAAACATTTGAATGCGAAAGATAAAATGGTAATCGAACATGCTTGCCAGGTTGACATGGTTGACATAGCACGTTAGATGGATCCTTATTACAAGAAATAAAATTACGAGAAACTAGCATCTTCAAAGCTTGATCACCAGGATGACCAAGTCGTTGATGCCACATAGACGGACTGGAGGCAAGAAAAACTTCAGGTTTGGACTCAGTGAACGGGTACAGAGGACCAGTGCTATCACATCGGATTAGGGGAGTGCGGGTACGATAATCCTTCACAGTAAAACCAAAAGCATCAAAGTCAATAGAACACTTATTATCACGCGCAAGTTTACGAACAGATATGAGATTTTTAATTATTTGAGGCGTAATAAGAACATGGTTTAAATGTAAAGGTTTAAACGAGTTTGATAAGATTGCGTGCCCAGTGGTCGTTACAGGAATTGAGGAACCATTACCAACTAAAATAGAACGAGAATCGTGATTATTTAAAATAGTCTTAAGTATACCTGAGTCGGAATGAACGTGATCAGTTGCACCGGTGTCCATAACCCATCCTCCATTTGTCGGATCATCAAGTGAAAGAGCGTTGAACATTTGCGGAAGAGTAGTAGGTTGGTTGTTATCAAACCAAGTCCAAGGGGGAGGAACCGTGGGATCAGACGTTGCATTTGCTACTGGTGGACTTGGTCCATGGTGTTGGGCCGTGGCCTGCTGGACTCCAGGATCAGCTAATTGGGCTGAGGTATTAAAGACATGGGAGGGGCCAGGCCTGCTGTTGGGCCGAGAAGCAGGTTGTTGGCCCAGTATACCACGGTAATGAATGGGAGGTGTTAATGCTGGTCGTTGTTCTCGCTCCTGAGTATGCGGTTCTCGCTGCTGATTATTTCGTGGAAATTGAGGGGTGTTGCGTGAAGCTGAAGATTGGCGCTGCTGATTATTCGATCCCGTAGGTGGGGGAATATAAACCCATCCGTAGCGGATAGGAGGGTGTTCAAAGCGGTTTTCACTCCGGCGGTTATTGTTGCGACGGTTATTCGATTGAGATTGATGCCCCGTGTAAAGAATCGCCGACGAGGAGGAGTTATCCAAGTGAGCGGATTCGTTGTGGCGAGATAACCTTGGTTCCTCACCAAGTAGAATGAAACGTGTTTGAATCCACGTTGGGGGTGGGTCTCGAAGACGAATGTTCATAGCAACACTTTCCCAACGGCGAGGAAGACCGTTAACCGTATACATAACTAAACTCGCATCGGGAACAGATTGGTCCATATTTGCTAAAAGATCAGCCATAGTTTTAATCTTGGTGCAATAAGCATTAATGGACATATTGCCAAGCGTAATGGTGCGAAGTTCATTATCAAGTTGCATGAGTTTCACACTTTTGTTGATATGAAAAAGATCGTATAGATTAACCCATGCTTGACGAGCGGTGAGATTTTTCTGAAAGATATTTTGAAGAAGGGAGGGGGTAATGGTACCGTAGATCCATGATTTTACGATGGAATCAAGTTTGATCCAGTCAGGGGTTGTAGGAGGGGAGGCGTTCGGGTTAGCGGTAGTTGGAACATAGGTGGTGTCAATGTGATCATCCACTTCATACCCGATGCAATGTGTAGAGAAAAGTTCGGACCAAAGGTCATAGTTCATCTGTTCTAGATCAAGTTGTTGAGGAACATGAGCTTTGATGTTTGTAACCCCATACGCTTTGTGAAGAGGAGTAGGGCGTGGAGGAAGATTATTACCGTCGCCATGAAGAAATCGGCTAAGGACTGGAGAAAGGCAGCAAGCAAAAGGAGGCGGCTGAAGATTTGGAGGTTTAGAAAAATAGCGATAGGTAGGGTATCGACAAAAAAGAAATAGGGATTAGGGTTTTGGTCCAGGGAATTAATCCTCTGATACCATGTAAGATTATATTTGGCTTAATGAATAATTACATTAGCAATAGCAAATATAAATAGTTACAAAGTGGGCCTAACCGACTATACAATAATTGGGCTATCTAATAAATACAAAATACATATATATACTAACAAGGCCGTCAGTGGCCAAAAATGAGTTTTAGCATTTACGTTTTAGTATCGTTACGTTTATATTTTATTCTTAATATTAATATGTCCAGAATGTATATATATTTATATAAGTTTATTTACATGTTATATATGTAAGTTTGTATATAATAGTAACTAATAATACTAAGGGTTAATTGTTTGAAAATACATCGAACTTTACATCCAAAACTATTGTATGCATCCATCTTCTAAACCATCTATTGTATTCAATTATCTTTTTAATTTGTCTAATGTCAGCATAGTTTTACCTTTAACCGGCTATATGCTGACTTGTAACAAGTCATGTTTTTTATTAGTCCACATGGACCTCCACGTCATCTAGAATTTCCTTTACAATTATACTAATAATTAATATTAATATATAGGAGAAAATACTGTATATCTTTATAAAACCAAACCATTTGTATATGTTTGTTTTCAACCTCCAAACTAGATTAAAACATATTATTAAGAATTAAAGAATCAAAACTGAGATTCAAAACCATATGATAATGAATCAACCGCCGTATTCTCTTTCAATGGCAACCGCCGTCGCCGTCGCCGTCGCTACTGCCGTCACCGCCGCCGCAGCCGCTTCGTCTTTGATCGTTTGGAAATTATAATGAACAAGGTCACAGCGAGGGATAGAAGCAGCGACAACAAAATGGAACGGAACCAGTGATGACGAAATAAGAAGAAAACAAGGTTTTTAAGCTAGATCTGAAGATTTTAATCTATATTCCGGTGATGTGCAGTGAATCCGTTGATCTGCAACTTGCAACCATTTTTTCCGGCGAGATTCAACGTCTCCGCCATTTTTTCCGACGACCTGCAACTTCTTCACAATCTTGTTAGAATTTTGAAATTCAATAAAAGAAGGCATGAAAAAGATTTTAAATTTAAGAAAACCCACCAAACCAAAGCATCCAATCATGATCTTTTTCCATCAAATAATCAGCATGAGCTCCAAAAAAGTCAAAAATCTTATCATTCCTTCCAGATTGAACAGCGTAAATGATGTAATAAAGAAGAATTGAGATCTCTAATTTGGATAATGTATGAATGATGATGGATTAGGAAGAAAAACATTGTTCGAAAAAAGTCAAAAAGAGAAATAGATTGTGTGGCTGGAAGGAATACGTGGTAATAAAAGCATTGTCTTGTTGGTAAAAAATAATTTCTAGAATGTTGATAAAATAATATGGTATAAGTGGTGAACTTTGATGACATGGCATTTGACTATAGTAATATGATCATTGACTTTGTTGACATGTCAATAAAAATAAAATCAAAGTTAAAAGGTTACCTGCTACTTGAATAGAAGGTAAACTAATACATATAATAGATTTTTTTAAGAGTTCGTTATATACAATAGATGATTTAGAAATTGGATGTATACAATAGTTTTTGATGTAAAGTTCAATGTATTTCAAAACAATTAACCCATAATACTAATAAGAGTTTCAATAATCATTATATGTATATTTTTAGTCCAAATAGTCCAAGAGTCGAAAATAATTACTTTTTGGTTTAATTTCATTATGTATGCATATTTTACTTATAATTACTCATTTTATATGTTTATGTACATATTATACCATTTTTATGTTATAAATTACCAATAACTTATAATATGTAAATAATATGTATAATATGTTAATAATTATGTTGTCATCCAACTTTAACCATGTTCAACCATTTTATCTAATACTTAGGCGAAATTAGTGAGTTTTAAGAAAACGAAAAGGAGATTCAAGGGATTAATAAGAGATTACCGAATACCTCAACAAAATCACCAAAAACAAGCCGAAAAAGTCATGAATGCAAAAATCCGAAGTAAACTCTAAGTGATGGTGGTGGTGAGGATTCCAACTCCAACACACACAAAAGTACACCATTAGTATGAGAGTTTAGAATAGGAAATGTAGGGAAAATCGGTGGAAGATTTCACTTACCAAAACTCGAAATGTATGAGTCTTCAAGGTGGTAGCCGAAATCTTGATTATGAGAGATAAAAGTGGAAGGAATCGCCTTGTAATTCACACAAAGGAAGTATGTTAGAAATCTCTAACAAGATTATTAAGAAAATGAGGACTTAGATGAGATTTCATCATGAAATTACTTACCAAATTATGGAACTTGAGGAAGATGTTGATGAAAGTGATATAATACTCGTTTTAGCTCAAACACACCTATATATGTGATGCTTTTCTCCCATAGTTTTCTTGAAATGAGAGAGAAATGAGTGTGAATGAATGAATGAGAGACGGAGAAATGGGGGTAAAGGAATGAAAGTGCAAAGAGAGAAGGTGGTAAAAGGGTTTAGATCTACAAATTACCCA
The DNA here is from genome assembly GCA_910822075.1 of Senecio squalidus. Classification (NCBI taxonomy): domain Eukaryota; kingdom Viridiplantae; phylum Streptophyta; class Magnoliopsida; order Asterales; family Asteraceae; genus Senecio; species Senecio squalidus. Next base: position 12,295,400 of record CAJVGC010000001.1, read on the forward strand.
TTTTGGCTTCAAGATAGGTGAAAGTCAAATGGTAGAAGTCAAAAGGTAGAAAAGTGGCAAGATTCCCGCTTTTGTGTCAAAATAGCTAAATCCAAATTTCATCTCGGGTGCAGGCACTGCGGCGCAATCACTAGTGATTGCGGCGCGCGGTCCGTGATGCACCAAGCACACTGCGTCCTAGTCATGGTTTACTGCGGCGCAGTCACTTGCTGACCGACGATAGTTTTTTTCGCGGATATATGTTTAACGGATGATCCCCACGGACGGAGATCGTAGATTAGCCGAGTCTCAGAATAAAGTAAACGTTATCTTTTAGAGAAAGGATCAAATGAAGTGTTTTATGAGTTTGGAATTGTTAAGTTAAGTTTTGAAAATTTCGGTTTTACTTATCGCTAAAACGTACTAACTGTAGGCATTTAGGTATTACGAGCGTAGATCATTCGTACATTCCGACAAAAATATTAAAATTGAAATAATTGTTATGGAATTAATCTTAGATCAATAATTTCTCAATAAAAATGATAAAAAATTGTCGAAAAATAAATCGCAAAAATCGCGATTGTCACATAACTAAACTAATTTCATGACATATCCATTAAAACATAAATTTAATTTATTTATTACTCCGTATTTTATTTCATCTAACCGGAAAACATGTTAGACCTTGCTACGTATCGGATTTATAAAAGTACAAATCCTTTTACGTAAAATGCAAGCATTTTCACATGAAGGATTAAGCAAAAAGAAAACATGTCTTCCTCCTTTACTCTCGAAAACCTCTAGTCTTCCTTTCCATCCACTTTTCTCCATCACTTTTTTATAATTCAAACACCTAACTTTAAATTTATCTTTCTCACCAACACACATAAGTATTTTAGAGCACCCAAAATCCGATATATGTGGATCCATAGTTGGATTATATAAAATATCATCTAGCTCGATCCTTCCCGAACTTGCCAACTTCCATATTAAATCTGCAGATTCTTTGAAATCACGACCTTTCCCTAACTCGTCTCCAATTGGGTCTTTTCCTCCAAAATACGGGTGAAGCATGATAACACCTTTGAGGTTAATAACATTTTTTGAGCTCAAGCCTACCCGCATAGCCATGCTATGGGCAATGTTGCCCCCCGAACTATCTCCACCAATAAACACATTCTTAAAATCAGCATAGTCGTTTAACCATGGTTCATGACCGTTTTCTTTATCATGGTTAGCTACCCACTTAATCGCTTCCCACGAGTCCTCATATGCTATTGGGATAGGATATTCAGGTGCAAGTCTATACTCAACCGACACACTAATTACGTTGGATTCTGCCGTGATTAGGTTAAGTGTTGGGTGGTATATGGATGAGGTGGCAGATTGTGTCATGAATCCACCTCCATGAAAGTAAATTAAAATGGGTAGTTTTCTATCTCGGACAATGGTTTTGGGAATGTAAAGCCTTACGAGAGGTTGGTTTGGTGTGATATTACAACGTCTTTTGATTGAACGCTTGTTAACTGATCAGTTCCTGCAGTGATAATATTGGTTTCAACCAATCTTTCAAATTTGCCATCTTTGTGTATTCGGAAACACCCATTAACTTCAATGGGAAATTCATCCGAGGTTGAAATATAGGCGGAAGGAGAAACCTTAAACATTTCTTTGGGTATTGTTATGTGCTTTTCGTCGAACAACAATTATAACTTATATAAGGGGTTCTTTTTACACCAAACATAAAATTTAATATTCTTGTGAAAATGTCATAGATGATCCTATTCTAATGACCCAATATATCGACAAGTTGCTCTATATGTCAACCCAAGATAGATATTTCTTTCGAGGACTTCGAAAAGGTACTTTTAAAATACCAATAAACATTAAATAAAAGAAAAAAGAACTAAGTCCTATATTTTATTTGAGAAATGATATATCCTCCTACAAAATCCTCCTAATAATCCTCCTAATGTTATAAATATGTGACAAGTGTAATCCACTAATTCTCTTTCATCATCTCATCCTTTGATTTTACCAAGTGTCATGATCATGTTGTTAGGAGGATTATTAGGAGGATTTTGTAGGAGGATATATCCACTACTACACAAACTTCAATAGAGACCCCTCATAGAAACCGGTTTTGCCAAAAAAGAGGTACAACCGGTTTATAAAGGTTATAGAGACCGGTTATATAACAAGAAACCGGTTTCTAAATATGAAGACCGGTTAACTCTTTAGAAACCGGTGTCTATATATTTTTCAAAACCGGTTTAAAGTTTGTAACCGGTGTCTTTAAATAAAGACCGGTTTTCTGAATATAACCGGTTTCTAAAACCCCCCATATGACATGCCGTTCCGGATTTTATGTAACTAACTTATTTGGCAGATTTTTTTTATTCCAAATCCCAACAAACTCACCTCATTTAATTTCTGAATTTATGTAACTAACTCACCTTATATATTTAATTTGGAATTTTATCTTCATGCTACCAAAAAAACAAATTCCAAAAGAAGAGAACACCATTAATTTCAGAAAAAAAAACCTTACAAGTTTCGATATATGAGAAATATTTATATATAGAAGGTATATCCACAACGATATTCATGTTTATCAAGCTTCTTGTTATATATGTGGTTTTTTATTATATGTAAATAGGTCAAAATCATATGGAAAGTTAATTGTTTATTACCTTTTTTTATGTCAGTGACGATATATAGGCGCATTTAACGATATCATTTCGTATCATCAAGGAAACATACTCATCTAGCTATATTTTGGAGAACAGAGTTACATAAGGTATATTTTATGACAATTTAGGTCATTAATTATGTATATTTTTGTATTTATATTCATCATATAGCATAGGGTTTATTTCATACCCCATTATAGATTTATGCCCGTCCGAAATTAACCTAATAGAGATTAATTTCGGATTGTCCCCGTTTGGGACTGCTTTTTGAATACATTGTCTCATCTAGGATGTGAATGCGTATTAACATATTGAGTTTATAAGAGAAAGTTTTTGATATTATTTCCCTTTACTCCAACAAATATGCATCATATTTGTTGGAGTAAAGGGAAATAATATCAAAAACTTTCTCTTATAAACTCAATATGTTAATACGCATTCACATATGAGACAAAGTATTCAAAAAGTGGGTTAGGATGAACGACCTTCTAATACTAAAATGTGCGTAAACATATAAAGCATGCATGTATTTTATTTAAATAAGTTTTTCTTTTGTATGTATCTACAGATGGAAAGGAGTGAATGGATGTACGAGTTGGGTCGTTACACACAAGAATATCGTGAAAAATTAGTTGAATTTATGAATGTTGCTGAAGCTGATCGGGTGGCAAAAGGATATACTAGAATTTCATGTCCTTGTTGTGATTGTAAAAATTGTGTTAAATATGATGATGCAAAAGTAATATTTCAACATCTGGTAGTAAAGGGGTTTTTGCCTATGTATACTTGTTGGTCGTATCATGGAGAATTATTAAATGATAGTGCTGTTAACGAAAGTAACATAAATGATAATGATGCAAACATCGACAATTCATATCATAATGATGATCAAGATAATTTAAATGAGATGTATCATGATTTGGAGAATGATGTGGATGAAAATGATTATGAAAAATTACAACAAGTGTTTGTTGATTCAGAAAAACCATTGTACACCGGTTGTACAAAATTTTCAAAACTTTCTGCAGTACTTAAATTGTTTAACTTAAAAACAAACAACAGTTGGAGTGATAAAAGCTTCACAAGTCTTTTATAATTGTTACATGATATGCTCCCCGAAGATAACGAGTTGCCGGTTTCATTATATCAAGCTAAAAAGATGATGTGTCCGATGGGATTGGATATTGAAAGAATACCAGCATGTCCAAACGATTGTTTATTGTATAGAAAGGAGCACGAACATCGGCATGAATGTTTTATATGTGGTGCATCTAGATATATGCGTAAAAACCAAATCATTAACAAAGATACATCGAAGAATGGCCCTCCGGCTAAAGTTGTGTGGTATTTTCCCATTATACCAAGACTAAGACGATTATTCGCAAAGGCTAAAGACGCAAAGTTTTTGCGTTGGCACGATGAAGGGCGTAAAAAGGATGGAAAACTAAGACATGTGGCTGATTCTCCTCAATGGAGGAATATTGATAGTACATTTGAAGATTTTGGAGAGGAGATCAGAAATATACGTTTCGGACTTAGTTCAGATGGAATTAATCCTTTTGGAAACATGAGTAGTCGTCATAGCACTTGGCCCGTCCTTTTAAACATATTCAATCTTCCACCTTGGTTATGCATGAAACGAAAATATATCATGATGTCTTTGTTAATACAGGGACCAAAACAACCAGGGAACGACATTGATGTGTATTTGGAACCGTTAGTTGATGACTTGAAGACATTGTGGAACCCGGGCGTTGTAGTACATGATGGGTACAAGAATGAAGATTTTAGACTACGAGCCATGATTTTTTGCACCATAAGTGATTTTCCAGCATACTCAAATTTGTCCGGATATGGTACAAAAGGAGCTAAGGCATGCCCCCTTTGTGAGGATGATACGTCATCAAGATATTTGAAATATGGTAAGAAAACTGTATACATGGGGCATCGAAGATTTCTTCCGACCAGTCACCCATATCGCAACATGGATAATTTGTTTGACGGTTATATGGAGTTTGGGAGTGTACGACCACCATTAAATGGAGAAGCTGTTTTTTCCCGGGTTGAAAACTTCAACAATTCGTTTGGCAAAAAAAGAAAAAGAGGGGAAAAACATATTTGGAAAAAAAGGTCTATTTTATGGGAACTTCCATACTGGAAGTATTTAGATGTTCGTCACTGTATTGATGTTATGCATATCGAAAAAAATGTTTGCGATAGTCTGATCGGGTTACTGTTGAATATTCCAGGAAAAACCAAAGACGGAGTAAATGCTCGAAAGGACTTGGAACATATGGGTATACGGAAAGAGCTCGCTCCACAGGAAACTAGTGACGGAAAAAAAAACGTATCTTCCAGCAGCTTGTTATACCTTGTCGAAAGCCGAAAAGACTTCTTTTTGTGAATGCTTACATAGGGTAAAGGTTCCATCGGGATATTCTGCGAACATCAAGAGGTTGGTTTTGTTGAAAGACAATAAGTTACTTGGTATGAAGTCCCATGATTGTCATGTTTTAATGACACAAATGATTCCCATTGCAATTCGTGGAATACTTCCAGAACACATCAGACACACAATTACAAAGCTTTGCTTGTTTTTCAACATGATTCATTTAAAAGTAATTGATCCCGAGGTGTTGGATTCTTGGCAACGTGATATTATCGTCACTCTATGCCAACTTGAAATGTACTTCCCACCTTCGTTTTTTGATGTCATGGTTCACCTAGTATCTCATATTGTATATGAAATAAAGGCATGTGGTCCGGTATTCCTACGTTACATGTATCCGTTTGAAAGATATATGGGTTTCTTAAAAGGGTATGTAAGGAATAGATATCGCCCAGAAGGAAGTATCGTTGAAGGATATGCTTGTGAGGAGGTTATTGAATTTTGTACCGACTATCTCGAAGGTTCTAAAAGTATCGGGGTTCCGGTAAGTCGACACGAGGGTAGACTTCAAGGGGTTGGTACCATTGGAAAGACTGAGGATTCTCCACCAAGAGATTACATGCATCAGGCACATTATACAATCTTACAACACATGACATGCATCGGTACATATGTACATGAGCACAAACGGTATTTAAAAGCGACGAACAAGAACAAAAGCGAGAAGTGGTTAGCCCTTGAGCATTATAATACATTCGGGTCTTGGTTGAAGGATAGGTTAAATAACTTAGAAGATGTGGACGAAGAGGTGAAAAGGTTGGCGGACGGGCCCAACGAGAGTGTGACGAAATACCAAGGATACGATATTAACGGGTATACGTTTTACACCAAACAACAAGATGCAAAGAGTACATTGCAAAACAGTGGAGTTACAGTAATAGCCACAACCACAGGATTCTCTACAAGGTCATCGATTGCAAAGGAATCTTATTACGGTGTTATTGAAGAAATTGTGGAAATCGATTATCATACATTCACTATACCGTTGTTCAAGTGTAAATGGGTGGAAAACCAACGAGGTGTTAAAGTTGACAAGTTTGGTTTCACAATAGTCGACCTTTCCACAAATGGCTATGCATCGGAACCATTCATTTTAGCCAAACTTGTCACCCAAATATTTTACGTTAAGGACCCGAGTGATTCTAATTGGCACATCGTTCTCTATGGTAAACGATGCATACTCGGTGTCGAAAATGTTGTAGACGAGGAAGAATACAATCAATTTGATGAGCTACCTCCTTTTTCTATTGATACTCAATCAACAAATGATGTTGTTGCTGATGATATGTACCTAAGAAAAGACCACAAAGAAGGATTATTGATAGATAAACCTCGCGCTACTTGAAGATGCGAAAAATTATCCTAGATATGTTTTGTTACATTTCTCATTAGTTGCTAATAATTTGTTACATTTAAAAATAAATTATAAATTATTCACGACATTTTGATATTGTTATTTTTTTATTTTATTTTAATATATTTCTAACTCATGTTTCATATTTTGTAAATGCATGTTAATAAGAACGGATATGAAAACTTAATAAAAAATATCAAAAAGAGGACCGGAAAAGTTATATAATACAAACAAATTAAAAACCATTGGGAGACAATGAAGAAAGATTGGATACTTCACTATTTTCTTAAGGTGGCTATTTGAGCGAGTTGGGTAACGGGTCAAAATGAATATTTTTTGTATGGGTTAAAAGCGTGAAACATGTCATGTTGGCTGAAACAATTTATTGTTCTAATTTTATAGTTTTTTCATAAATATACCCTTAACCCATTTAGTACGTAACTAAATGGGTCTAAATGGGTATTTTTTTGTACGGGTTGCAAAAGGACAGGTTGTGCCGAAACACTTATTTCCAAAGTTCTTAGTTTTGCTTTAACTAATGGGTCACATTTCTCAGTTTTTTATTCATTATAAACACGCCCTGTAGGAAATTTTCGACCCGTCTCTTTATAGGTGTAACTTCTTATCTAACTCGTTTAATCACTTAGAGATAAAACATGAATTGAGTCGACTAATTTTTAACTAAACGGGTTAAATTTGCCACATCTACTATTTAATCATATGGAGTATTATTTTAAGCATGACTTATAACCAGGATTTCAAATAGTGGGTGATTTAGATCCCAGTGATCTTAATACTTGCTGTTGGAACGACACTTGATGCCCCAAAGAACATACTTTCTTCGAAAGCAGTTCAACAGGATCTCCAGTTGATAGTTAGGATGCAATCATCTATTGCAGATTCAGATACTAATTTCTCAAGGATTTGAAGTCATCTTGCTATCAGCTGGTGCAGTTGGTGCTGGTAGACAACGTCTCAGATACAGGAAACTAGTTAACACTAGGTACTTTCTAAACCGCTTTACATGTTTTCTTTATATGCTAAATTGACCTGTTTGTTCCACATAAATGTGTTAAAACTTTAATTAACGACTAATGTGTTGTTTTTCTGTCTTGAAGCTTTGCGGACCTCCAGAAACCACAAGCTGAACTAGATGGCAAGGCATGTGCAGCTGTTGGACAAACCGGTCTCATTGCACTTTATGATACAATGTTTAGCCAGGTGATCAATTCATGATTATCGCGTTTATTACTAATTAAAATGATATGTCTACTATTTTATTATTGCATCTATGGCAATTCATAATTATACTAGAATGAGAGATAATACGGATGACGCATTTCAAACGTATACGGCGCCACAAGAAACTTACAACCCAACCACTATAGTTTATGGTCATGTTGAAACATGTCTTTTTTGGTCATATTACCATTATAAGTTAAACCAAACACTATAGCTTATGAGCTTATAAAACATAAGCTAAGCCAAACACTAGGAAGGAGCTTATGTTTCATAAGCCATAAGCTGTTTATGTTTTATAAGCATAAGCCTTTTTAATAAGCTTACACAAACACCCCTTATCTATTCCTACTCGTAAAAAAAAACTATTTGTATTCGTATTGGAGTCTTAGAAACCTAAACGTTACTAAAAAAAATTATCCTTTTTTATTATAAATATTAATTTTCTTACTATTCTTTAATTAAAACTCCACTAGGTCAAACATATTAATATAATTTGCTATTGTTTTGTTTCAACTTTTTTATTAAAAATATAATATCAATTATCTTTTTCTAATCTACATCAATTACAACTTTCTAATCTTTTCATTTTTGGCGGGCTTCCCAAAATTTTCACCCCTCTAAATTCCCTTGCTCATCAGTTCCCAAAAATCAACCGAATTAAGTAAATAACCGATCAAAATTCCAATTCCACCACTTCAATTAAACAACCATAAGCAAATCCGCGGAACCAGAGACACACCACACCAAGTTTCCATCCGCCTCCGTTCACAAAATGGTTTTCTTTTCTCTGTTTTTTGTTTTAGCGATTTGATAATGTTGTATATTTTTTTTGTTTGATAGAGTCCTAATTGTCTTAGCTTGTTGTTTTAGGAGTTTCGTTTTACCATTACTATAGGTTTATTTTGTTTTAAATTTTTCGTTTGAGGTTGAACTAGTCGAGGTGTTGCTGAAAATGTGAAGTTTTTTTTTAAACCAAATGAATCTTTTTATTTGTAGTTTGGCTTAAGAAGTATATAATGTTCCGGTTAGATTCTCACAAAACTTTAGTAAAAGTTATACGATCCAGATACACTTTAGTAAATTTAGTTTTCGTGAAAGATCCTTTTAATGGTCGTTCATTCTTGTAAGCTAGTAGTCTCATAATTTTAATCAACACACTTTTTTGACACAAAAAGTAGGATCAGTGGAAAATTAATATATGAAATATGAGACACCGTAGTCATAAAAGCGACTTTATAGAATTGTAATTAAATCAAGAAAGGATTGTGTATAAAGACTTCACACAAAGCCAAAATAGTGTTGGTGCGTTGTATAGGATTTTAAGAATATATATCGAAAATGTTTATGTTTGTAGAGAGTAGAGGTGGCAAACTGGGTGGGTCGGGTAACGGGTCAAAACGAGAAATTTTTGTAGAGCAAGTTAAACATTTTTTTGCTTCATTTCTTTAAGTTTTAACATTAGTTTTGGTTTATTTTGTAGAGCAAATTGTCTTAGCTTGTTGTTTTCGGAGTTTCGTTTTACCATTAGTATAGGTTTATTTTGTTTTAAATTTTACTTTTGAGGTGTAACTAGTCGAGGTCTTGTTGAAAATGTGAAGTTTTTTGAAACCAAATGAATCTTTTTATCTCTAGTTTAGCTTAAGAAGTATGTACATTTTAAGTATATTTCATAATTCAATAGTTAATGTAGTTCTTGTAATTGTCTTGTTATATATGCTTTAAACTTTTGAATATTTCATGTTACAGGATCAAAACAATGGTATAGAAAATAGGGAAGATTATGATAATGAATTTCACGAAGAACAGGAACAACAAGAACAACCACAGAAACAAAAGAAAACGAGAGGACCAACAAAAAAAAAAAGACGTCTAAGACATTAGCATGGACAGCTCAGTTCAATGAACACGGGCAACCGATTGGGCATAAGTTTCTTGACTATTCAATCCAACTTGGAGTCATAACGAGAACAAAGGTTCCCATCACACACGAAACATGGAAAAAAGTTTCTCCGTTGCTTAAAGACCAGATATGGTTGGAACTTAAGGTATAATTGTGAGACTGGTTGTTAGCTTTTCTTTTAACTGATATATTTATTAGTATTTAAGTATTGTTATTCACAAATAACAGGCATACTATAGGATTACAAATGATGACGCTAAAACTCAAGCTATAAGACAAGCCAGTGAAAGATGGAAGGCTTTTAAGACTACCCTTCGCAATGATTTCATGTATCAAGGATTAAGTCCTTGCGAAGATTACAAATTTATAGAACCTTCAACATGGGAACAATTCATCATACAAGAAGATACACCACCAAAAAGAGTAAATTTATTGACTTTATATTGAATTCTTATGTCATACTATTTATGTTGCATTGTTTATGATACTTACTTTACTAATATATGAAGGCGAGACGTGAAAAAGGGAGGCTTAATGCGTTAAAGAAAAAAAACCCGCCTCGTTTAGGCCCATTAGGGTATCGTGGCAAAGAAGACGAATGGAATAAAGAACAGGAAAACCCAGATTTAGCTACACCAGTACACTTTTTTTGGGACCCTCGTTCTAGATGTTGGACGTTGGCTAGGATGCCTCCAGATGAAACGGGGAAAAAGTATGTGCCACCCGCTATTGCTGATGTTGTGGATGAGATGGTAATATCGTGTTCTGTAATTAAATGTCTAATAATTGTTTTACATGTCCTTATAATCTCTTTTAACTTGTAATATTAATAGGCATCATATAATGAAAAATTGGCTGATGGCACTTGGGAGCCTTCACCAGGAGAAGATGTGCTCATCCAAGTAATGGGAAAGGAGCACCCGGGACGCCTTAGGGTGAAAGGAAGCACTATTGGAATAAAAAAGGGCATGCCGGGGTTTATTAAAAAGCCAAGGAAGAATCGGAGTAAAGAAAAATATGCGGCTTTTGAGAATAAAATGAAAGATATGTTTGAACAGAAACTGAAAGAGAGGGAGGTGGAAATTCGTGCTGATTGTATGAAGGCTATGGAGGATAGGTTAAGTGGCGTGCAGATACAAATGCCATTAGTTGTAACCGGAGGTAGCCCAGTTGTTAGCCCAGTTGTTAGGAGTTGTGAATCGGCTTCAAACGTTAATGAATTGCCAAGTGTTATGCAGGTAATTGTACATTTTTATTTTTATTTTATCAACTGATAAAAGAAAAATTCTCTCAAGACCAATGCTTGTCGGAGATGCCTACAAGATTGTATGCCTTTTTACGACATGGTCTCTTACAACTTATTTATGTGAGTATACTGGTTACTGACTTTTGCAATTGTCTTTAAAACGTCATGATGCTTATGTTAATGGTCGTTTAGAGTTCTTCTAAGTGTGACTGCCATGTTATTTATAAGCTTTCAGCCTTTCACTTGCTAAATTTGTTTGTGGTAAAATATTTTGAAGTTTTTTGCATCCGATAAAGCTATATTTTGCAGTGAAATCCACTACAAAAAAGATTTGAGACACTTGACTGACTTATTGGATTCCGAAAGCAACAATTTTTCTAGCTGGAAACTTTTAATTAAAGTTCACGTTTTTTTAAAATCTGCTGATACACACACACACACACACTACATAACGTGTATTTTGTAGGAGCCTCGGAAATGCGTGTTGTTTCTTCCTGACAGTTCGAGTAGAATTAAATGTGCTACTGGTATGTTATATCATACTAAAGATAGGATCTTACATGGAAGTGTAATGCGACCATGGTGCGAGAAGGTTCAGGTTGATAATGTGGACAAAAAGTACTACAATTTAGATCTTCCATTTGCGCCTGAACCAGATATGGGAAAGCTTGGTCAAGCATTAAAAAGCTTCATTCAATGGCCATCCGTGTCAATTGCTTTATTAAAGGTATATTTTCTTACTCGTATAACCCGAATAGAGAACTTTAATTTTATCATGTATCACATGTTTACTTTGGTCCCTTATTAGAATTTTGGTTTAAAAAAGTCCGTTTTATATGCAACATGTTAAAAAATTTATGTTAACGATATTGGTTATAGCCTAAAACAGGAAAAAAAGTATCACCAACAACTCTTGAAGAAGGTACCAGTAACCCAACATCAAAAGAGAAAACGGATCTTCAAAAGTTCCATGAGAAACTAGCTAAAAGACCCGTGTTTATGCAAAACTTTCATAAAGGCCTGTGCTTAAAAAGGGCTAATGCTAAAGCCCCGATTATGGTTGAGGTCAGCCCCGACGTGTTTTTCTCTGAAGAAGTATTCCACTTTGCTATTCAGTTAGATGATATTAGGTTGTTATTGACGTGTGGGTGGCTTGACTGTGGGATTGTAGCTTTTTACGCAATGTAAGTACATTAATAATTACCAAATTGTTTTAATTTAATAATTACCAAATTGTTTTAATTTGGTGTTAGTAATTTTATGTTACACTTAAAATTGTCATGTTTTAGGTGTCTGCATAATCAATTGATGGCTCGCCAAGCACGCCAAAACAAATGTATGTTTCTGAACCCATACCAGATTCAAGACCATGCATGTGCTACTGAACCAACAAATGTCATGGATTATCTGTATCGTGCAATTTGTCCTAACCTTGAACGCAAATCAATATTTATCTTACCGAATTATCAAGGGTATGTATCTTATAGTACTATATACTTTATTTTAAGTTCTAAATGTATTTTAGAAAGTTGCTGACCTCTTCATGATTTACTAGCATTTGTTTAACCTTGTATATGTTAATTTTGTGTACTAAAAAACGCAAATATGTTTTTATAGGAATCATTGGTCATTATTTATATTGGTTCCTCAGCAAGGAATGGGGTTCATTTTGGATTCCCTTAAGAAGAAGGAAAAGACTGAATGGTTCTACAAACTCACAAACCTTGTCAATACGTATGAATTTTTATATTTTACTATATGATTCGCGGTTAATTTTTTCAGTAATTGTTATCACAAAGTTATTGGTTTTTTTCTTTTCAGGGCTCTTGGAAAGAGGTACAAATGGACGGTCGTCGATGTATGTTATTCTATTGTTTATTCTATGACAAAGTTATTGATTAATTTCGCATTTGTTTTATTTATATTTATTTGTTTAAATAACTTTAGTGCAACCAACAAGAAGAACATTGGGAGTGTGGGTACTATGTCATGCGTTGGATGTATGAATTTGTGATAAGTCAACAACATGACTTCCCGACAACAGTAAGTACTTGTTATTTTTTTTTATTTTTTTTATAGTTTATGTTGTGTTAAACCCTCTCGGTTGTTAAATAGCGTTTTTTTTCTCTCCTTTTCATAGGTTCCTTGGAATGATAAACGTCCGTATACAAAAAAGGAAATTGACAGTGTCGTTGGTGAATGGATTGGTCATTTTATGAAGATTAATGTTTCGGTATAATCTTACTAATGAGCAACTTGTCGTTTTGATGTAATAGTACTCATAGTCCGGTTAAGTATTTTTGCTTTTGATTAAAGACCCTTTAAGTAGTATCGCTTTTCATATTTTGTAAGTACTTTTAAGACCAAATTTGGAATGACAATGTTTCTTTATTTTGAGATTGAGTTTTGATGTTGATTTTGATATATATATTTACAGTATTATTTTCTTGAAAAAAGAGGATTAATAATTTTGTTATATACTTTTTTTTATAATAAAATAAATTGAAATCAGTCATCCTGGTTTTTAAAATCACATAGAAACCGGTTTTTAAAATCACATAGAAACCGGTTGTGTTGTATTGCACTGGTTATAGTAACTGAGAAAGAAACCGGTTTAATATATAGTAACCGGTCTCCATATGTAGCATAGAAACCGGTTAAATAACCGGTCTCCTTCTGTTTTCGAAAAGAAACCCCTTGAATAGAAACCTGTTGTAAAACCGGTTTCTAAGTCCTTTTTGACCGGTTTCTTTAGTGTTTTTTGTAGTAGTGATCATTTCTCATTTTATTTTGATATAAAAACGTAATAAAGCTTTTTCTCTTTATAATATTAGACTTTATCCTAAAATAAAGTTATTTTTTTTTTGTTACATCATCCATGTTTTAATATTTATTATTAAATTTAACTGTTTTTTTATTTTAGTACTTGACCCATCAAAAAAGTTTCTAATTACAATGTCTTTATATTTCTTTATATTTTATATTTAAAAAAAATTATACTTATAAAGATTTTGAAAAGTCAATATCACCGCTATCGAGAGAAACGAAGATGTATGAAAGAGTCGTTCACTTTCGTTTTGTTAGATGGACCTATGGGGAGAGAAAGGGGTAAAGGGGGATTTAGTTTGTTAATTATTATTTATATAAGAATTATAAAATTTAAAATTATTTATTTTTATTATATTGTTATTTTGGACATATATGAGTTTTTCATTGTTTGAAAAGATATTGAAGTAAATTTGATTTTTAGAAAGATATTAATGTAATTTTGATGTTTGCAAAAATGTAGATGTAATTTTCTTATTTTTAATTAATTAAAAGTAAAAAAAGGCTTGAAATGATAGAACGGGTAATTCTTATATTTAGTGAAATATAAAATTAAATAAAAAAAACCTTCAAAATTTTCAAACTAACATAATTTTTGCATAAATAGAAATATTTTTTTTTATTAAAAACTTATCGTTAAATCAAAAAATTTGATTCTCTTTAAAATGAAACCTGTCATATCATAGTTATTTTAAAAAACGAAAAAAATAAAAATTGGTAGGTTTTTTTTTAAATTATTATATCTTTTAAATAAAATAAAAAAACTGTGTCATGACTCGATTTAAGAATTATATATATATATATATATATATGTGTATATATATATACATATATATATATATATATATATATATATATATATATATATATATATATATATATATATATATATATATATATATATATATATATATATATATATATATATATATCATTAATCAAATTTTAACAACTTTTATTTTTTCGATTTTGGACAAATGTTTAAACTCATAAGATTATATCACATGTGATATTAACATAAAATGTGGATTTAAAGATCTAAAATCGTTGTATGATATATAATTAAATGAAAACTATAAAAAAAATTCAATGAAATCACATGTTGTAGTACTAAAATAATGCGATATTAACGTAAATCATATGTAATATTATAATATAAGTAAAACTTTAAAACAAATAAGCCAATAACACACACAATTTTAACTTTAAATATGAAATTTTAAACACAAAAATATTATATGAGGTATAATATATATAGATCCGGAAAAAATCGAATTTTGACGACTTTTTTTTCTTTCGTTTTTGGTCAAATGTTGATATTCGTAAGGTAAGTCACATTTGATATGAACACTAAATGTGTATTTCAAAACCTAAAATATATTATATAATGTTGATATTATTGTATTAATTATGAACACTAAATGTGTTTTTGGTCAAATGTTGATATTAGTGTATTAATTATTATTATCATTATCTAATATATTTTGGTAGAATAGTCCTTCTAGAAAATTACAATGTTATTAGTTTTATAATAAATTGATTTAATAGCCCTTCTATTATTTATTAAGCAAACATTAATAACACTTTTTACTATAAATATAAATAATTTTACATTTAAATACAAAATTTATATGTATAACTTTTCATGAACAACATATTTTTTTAAGGTTAAAATTTTGATTGTCCATATATTATATAAAACATAATATTATTAATTCAATTCTTAAACTAATATTTTCTAAATTATAACTTTCTTTTAATAATTTTTCGATTACCGTACATTATATGGATATTAAAACTAGTAAATATATATATAATTCTTAAATGTTTTAAATCCATACTCTTTACTTGTCATGACATAGTTTTTTTTTAAGTTAAACATAACAGTTAATATTATGGACTTGTGAAAGTATTTTATTAACCGGAGATTTTTTTGTAGCTTTTTTTCTTATTGTGTATATACATCAAGTCAAGAAAACATAATAAAAGGATGGGTAAAGTGTCAAAAAGGTAATATAAAATATATATTTTGACATTTGAGAATTTGAGGGTATGTAAAAAATTTTGGAACAAAAATTGATTAGAAAATCAAATTTTTCATAATAAATGATTATTTGCGAAAGTTAAGTTTTTAACTTGTTTTCAACATGTAAAAAATTAAATAACGTGTCTTGTTTTTATCTAAAAGTCACGAGGAATTAAAGAAAAATCACATCTTCAAAAAACGTTTTAATCATATCTTAAAATTTAGGCTTGAAACTTCATTTTAATGATTAATAATTTTAGAAAATCCTCTTTTAAAACAAATGAGATTTTATAATCCCTTTATAAAACAAATTAGATTTTATAATCCTTTTTAAATAAAATTTGATTTTATAATCTTTTTTGGTTCTAAATATTTTTACGTACCCTCAATAGTCAAAATTTGTATTTTATATTACTTTTTTTTGGCATTTTTCCATAAAAAGATTTATTGTGTACATAGGAAAAAAATGTCATGTATAAATAATCTTTGAGTAAATTACAAAATCGTTCTATGGATTGTCTTAAATTACATATTTCGTTCTAAAATTTAAGAAATTAATCATTTGTCCATTTATAAAAACTAATTACATTTTTTATCTATAAAATAGATGTATGTTAAAAATCATATTATAGTTATCATTAATTAATGACACATGTCGTCCCTAAAGTTAATTTGTTGTTATAATTTAGGGCTAATTGTTTGGAAATACATCGAACTTTACATCAAAAACTATTGTATGCATCCATCTTTTAAGTTGGTCTATTGTATGTATCTAACTTTCAAAAATCGATATTTTATATATATCCAACCAATGAAATCTTAGCAAAACGATGATGTGACAACTTACGTGACACATTATATGGATGACACGTATTGTTGAATACATACAATAGCAGATTTTTGAAAGTTGGATACATTCAATAGAGATTTTTGAAAGTTAGATACATGCAATAGACCAATTTAAAAATGGATGCATACAATAGTTTTTGATGTAAAGTTCGATACATTTCCAAACAATTAGCCCTTATAATTTAGGGACATAAATCGTAATTAGTTTCATAAAGTATGGACCCGTTTGGTTCGCGGAATGCTTTTAGAGGAATTGAAATCTGACAAAGGAATTGAAATCTGAACTGATAAAAACTTGTCCTGTTTGGTTGACAGAATTCAACGAAATTCAGTTTTCAATTTTTTGCATTTAATTCAGTTCGATTTGTAAATATTAAAATTAATTGAAAATTTTATATATGTCGTGAAAAACTATTAAGAAACTTATGAGCTTAAGCTAATATTTATAGGTTGGTCGACATTATTATTGAACCTTATTTAAAATAAATAATGAATTCTAAAAAATAAGTTGTTTCAAGTAGGTTATAAAAGTATTTTGAGATTATAATATGATAAATTACATAGTTACCTATAATTAATTTATCTTACTTTAGTTATTATGTATTATCATGTTTACATTTTTAAGCTATAAATTAAACTACATTGTCGAACACATCTATGAAAAAAGTTTGCGGTTATTGCAAATTTTCGTTTGAAAGAAGTTTGGGTAAACTGGTTTGAATTCCATGAAATCAAGAATCTTGAATTCCTTCCGAAACTGGAAGAATTATGAATTCCACAATGGAAGAAATCTTATGGAATTTTGACAGATTCCAATTCCTTCATTTATCCAACCAAACAAGATGCAACAGGAATTCATAATTCTAGTTCCATCAGATTATGCGAACCAAACGAGACCTATGTGTGTGGTGTAGAATCCAATTAAGGGGCAAAACCGTAGTTTGAGGTAACCATAAGGACGACTAATATAATTTACTCTTAGGGGGTGTTTGTTTCGGCTTATATAACCGGCTTATGAGCTTATGTAATTTTTCATAAGCTCATAAGCCCATTTTTTTCGGCTTATGAGCTTATCAAGTTGAGTTTATGACTTTAAATAAGCCATAAGCTAAGCTTCATAAGCTAATAAGCCGGAAAAAATGAGCTTATGAGCTTATGAAAAATTACATAAGCTCATAAGCCCGTTTAATAAGCTGAAACAAACACCCCTTTAATCTAACCTATTTGTTGAAATATGTCATAAATAGACAATCTTAACTCGGATAATGTGGTATTAACTTAAGTTTGTTTGTGTTTCTTTAAATATGTAAAAATTGGTGCTCGTGTGTCAAAGATTTATGGATCGAAACTAAGCTAGTAAACGGAAAATACGTAAAATATCGTTTGGTTATCATTTGTGGTATATGTCTTATAATTTGTGTGACCTTTGATTTATGTTTATTCATTCGTTATGTATATTAAGTTAGTTTTGGATTCATTTGGTGTTGGTTATTATACGATACCTTAGTATTTGGATGGGGATTTAACGATAATTTTTATCCAAAGTTAAATGGACCGACCATATCTAATGTGGGACTGTAAAATAAATTGATATTTTTTATTAAGTTTAAAATGAATTATAGATGATCATTAGGGCTTGTCCAAGTGGTTATAGCATGTTGTCTATCTGTGGGAGGTCTCCGGTTCGATAGGTAATTTACAGACACAAGTCTCGTACATGATGAGATTGGTGGGTATACAAACATATACTAAAAGTTAAGAGACATCTTTCAATAAACTTCTTTTTGAAATGAATTATAGATAAAAGTTCTACTATAGACATTTGAAATTTTCTTTGTAATTAACATAACAAAAATCATAGTAAATAACGACGGCGAAGTAATAGTTGTCTAGTATCTAGGACCATTATGTTTACATTAATCATAACATACTTTTGGTCAAAAAAGGCATAGCATAGCAAGTGAAAATAAATTTGTAGCCCAGTAGGATTATACTATTTCAATATAGAGTAAATTATATAATTTGTTTTATAGTTTTATATAAAATTACTGTTTTCATTCTTAAATTTTAAAATTGCACAATGATCTAGACATGGTAACTAATTATAAATTTTGTCTATGTTTATGTCGATCGTTTATTTTTCATACACGTAAAACTGTTGGTGGAATATAAGTGACAGTTGTCCTAGATTAATTAAGTCTGTATTTATAGTGTACGTAAATGAACATGGAACGAACATGATGTTAGTATTTATAAACGAACATCATTAATGTTCATGTTCATTTCTATCATAGTCCAACGAATATTGTATTGTTCGTGGACTAAGTGTTATGGGTGTTAATGAACATTGCATTGTTCATAAGCGCATTAGTAAATTATATATTTTGTTTTATAGTTTTAAATAAAATTACTATTTTCATTTTTAAATTTAAAATTACACAATGATCTAGACATGGTAACTAATTATAAATTTTGTCCATGTTTATGTCGATAGTTTATTTTTCATACACGCAAAACCTTGTAATGTTAAAAATAAACTCTGAAAAACTTAAAACCTTGTCGTCAAACATATCATGTAGCACCTCCACTTTGACATTGTTAACGTTCGTGAAAGAAGAGGCCGGATAAAGATCCCGATTAAGGTAAATAAATAAAAGTCAATATGTTAATTCATTAATACAATGTCTACAAAAGTTAAAAGTTAAAAAGCTAAAAATGAACATCCTTTTTGTCATGAGTTACTTACACGAATCCTCTCTATGTTATATTAAAACTAGCTTAATACCCGTGTGATACACAGATGATTTGTAAGAAAGTTGTAATAAAACGATTGAGAAACTATTTTTAAAATGATTCATATTGAAAACCATACTTTACAACATATCAAAACTAAAAGCAACATACAAAGATTTCAAAATAGCACATAGATTGGTAAAACATTCATGTGATATCGAAAAAATAAGTTGCATGCTCTTAGTGAGGCTGGAAAACAAAACAAAAAAAATACTTTCCGAACTAAACAAACAAATCAACATTTCTACTTTCATAGGTAGTACTTGACAAAAATGACACATAAAAAAGATGCTCTAAAGATTAACCCAATAACTCCCCTCCGAAGAAAAGATTACCCAATTAATATAAAACATATCTTTTAAATACGCACACAATTGATGAAAAATCAAATTGAAGGATTTGTTTGTTATAGCCACACTTCTACTTCTTGCTGTTTACAGCCATTTAAAAATAATAATAAAAAAAAAGTGAAAAAATAAATAGACCATATAGTGTAATCATTAACTTGAAAGAAACACAATATTTTAGTAAGATTGTTGCTTGGTTAAACATTCTTCATATTCGTTTCCTTTGAAGCCAGCTCTAAATTGACCGCAATTAATAAATAAAAAATGACCCGATGTGAAAAATATGAAGACAATGAAATTGGACCATAATTTTTAGAGTGGTTTAATCTCTTGTTTATTTATGAAATTGAAGAGAAAAAGAACATGCCTTGCAACTCATAAACAAAAGTTTCATCCCGATCAATTTTCCCTTGAAATCACGTGACCTCAAATGTAAGCTAACTTGATAAAATATGAATGTAACGTATCGATTATTAATGCATACAAAATTTGAAACTAAAAAAACAAAGATTTCTTCAAATTTATGAAATTAATCCTAGGGAAAGCTCATTGTGGATTATGCAGAATAATTTGCTTATCTCTATCTATTTCAATCGGGAATCCCAAATCGCTGCAGAGTGGCCCATATTTATTATTTGTCTTTTAATCATCTCAACACTATCCGGGTTTAAGAATTTCTAACTATATTTAACACATTAACTATTTAAGAAAATTAATTGTTATTTGTCCATTAATCATCTCAATACTACCTCGGGTTTAATATTTCTTATTTGTCTATTAATCATCTCAGCACTATCCGGATTAAAAAATGTCGTCGAGCTAAAAGATTTAATTAAAAAGCCATAAGCCATAAGATGATATACTATTATATTGTAAGTAGTTGCTAAGAATAGCATAATCATTAGCCAACTCATATAATTTTAAAAAGAAAAAATGAAATTCTGTAAACAAAATGACATAGTCCATTCAATATGTTCTAGAATGGCACGTTTCAACATGAACCCGAAGCCGATACTTAACCAACCTAAACTACAATTATGTTGGAAACATTTACCGACTGAAAGAGTCATTAGTGAATATATATATATATATATATATATATATATATATATATATATATATATATATATATATATATATATATATCAAGGTTATAGATAACGTAAGGCGTGGCGTGGCGGCATGAGCAAGCCTCAAGCTTTGCAAGAAATGGCGAGACATGGCGTTTTTCAAGGCGTGAAAAAGCGGCAAAAAATTAATATATTTTATAATTTTATATATACTTTTATATATATTTTTACTATTATTAAGTTATATCAACACCAATAAATTATAAAAAGTTAATAATTTCATATATCAATATACAACTAATGTAAAATATAGTAACCAAGCTTTACAAAGAAGTTATCCATCATTTCGTGTCGGCTACTCCAAGCCTTGAGAAACGGCGAGACATGGCGGCGCCATGGCGGCTACTCCAAGCCTTGAGAAATGGCGAGACATGGCGACGCCATGGCGGGTTATTTAGAACACTGATATATATATATATATATATATATATATATATATATATATATATATATATATATATATATATATATATATATATATATATCATGATAATGACAAATTTGAAGGAAAAAGAAATCAAAAGATACTGAGCAGAATTTAAGTTGCAAAAGAGTCCAAGTAAGATAAAAATAAGCACTCTAAAGATGACCAAATAAGCTACAATAAATAGTCTAAAGTTGTTTAAATAAACAACAACAAAAATTCAAATAAGTGTAAATAAGCCTTCTAGGGAGCACAAGAAGTAGCGTAAAGATGTTGAAATAGGAAGTAAATGAATAGTCCAATAACTTGTAAATAATCCATATGAAAAAAAAATGAAAAAAGTAATCGAATTTCAGTATGGATATAATGAATACCTGTTGGAGGAGAGAAGAAGGCGGTTGAATACAAAAGAAGGAGACTGTTGCTAAACCAAACCTTTACCCACCAGAAATGTAAAGAAACAACGTATCTGGACCATCTCCATAAACAATCTCTATTCAAAACATAATATCATGCAAATTAAAGTGCCCATGTAAGATATGATTTCGACACTAAATCCTTCTAACAATCTTTCCATGCAAAGAAACAGTGTATTCTATGAGAAACAAACTATTGAAATGAGGGATAGCTACAATCATCAACGACTGCAAGTTTGATCACGTAATATACATGCAAAACAACATATAACATCTTTATAACTTTAGCAAGCATAATCACATGTATATAACTTCATAAAAGAAACGAAAAAGGAAAAATATACCCCTTTTCGGCCAATATACCCTGCAACTTGACCATTGCGATAGCATCCACCACATTTGATAAAGAACCAGACAAAAAGAAGTGCAACCCAATACTTCAAATCAGTTCGTCTTCATTACAAGAAATCAACATATAAAAACTTTAAATACAAATTACAATGATAAATGCAAATATACATATTAAGATGAAGAAGCAGAGAATGGTTAAAGAACCCTAAAAGGGTCTTAGATTTAATGAAGCGTGCCTGATTTAAATAAAATAAAATTGATAGATTTTGGTTGGAATACACGGTCTCTTCAATTCCCAGCCAATGAAAGAAGTTTGTGGCTCCCAATAATTTCTAACTTATAAAGGAGCAGGTATGATTCGATAAAGTACATTTTAACCTCTATTAGAAGAAGATAATCACTTTTAAAATAAACAATCCCAAACGCACTCCTATACCTAAACGTAAAAAACTATTATGAGCATCTCAAAAACACAACACCAATCACCCTTATGAAAACACTAAAAGTAACAAAATCTTATTATCTATAAGGCGATAGCCAATTACAAAAGACTGCCAAAGCACCAACAGATGCCAAGAACAGAAACTACAATACTAACTTCTTAAAACTCATAAGCTAAGTCAATATCCGTTACCATATAATATTTGCATTAATACTCCACTACATTATTTGCAAAAAACATTGAAACGGGAAATAAATCAAAATTCATGAGTAAGGGCATAAAACTACTGCAAAACATACCAATTTTCAGAAAACGCGTTTTTATGTTGAAGATATTTGAACATAAGTATAACTTCAATTCTAACAACTAATTAACTAATGTCAAATTTAGATCTATACCTACCAGAGCTTCCTGCTCCACCTCCTCGCCTTCAACAGTTTCTGATGATGATTTCGATGTTGTGGCTGCTGACTTCTCTTTTGAGGATTATTTCTAATTGTTCACAGATAAAACAAAATATCTGATCCGGTTGAGAGACAACAGATATGAAATTTTATGTTAAAAACCACCTGTACAAAATCGGTATGTCGAGCATTATGTATCAGTACCTTAGAACAAAAAAAGCGCACACAAACTAAAAAAAAAAATGAAGAATCACCTCTATGTATGTATCCCAAAATATTTGATAATTTCATATCTATATTATAGATACTCTAGTCCACTAACATTCAACATGATCAAGGAATACAGAGTAGTGTTGGCAACTCCAACCCATTTACTTATATATGGGTCAATGTAGGTCGTTATGTCAAATGAGAATCTTATAATCTTCTGAAAGGGGAACACATTGAAAGTTGCCCAAACCTATTTTAAACTCGTCCAAATTCATTCAAATGTAAGATCAATATTGTATAAAAATAATTCATATAAAGTGTGAACGGGTCAACCCAACCCTCCATGATACCTTTTGACCTGTACAAAAAAAGACCTGTTTTTTCTCGTTTATCAAAACACATATAGATTAGACCAACGATTTTTATGAGGGTATGTAACAGTAAATAAAATTCAACACTACTAAAAGAATATAAATTGGCGTTGATTTAGAGCTTCTAATGTGGCCTTGATAACCAAAATTTCTCTTTAGTATAACATCAAACACATTATGTAAAGAAATTGACACCAGAAGATGTTATCATTCCATTATGACATAGGGAATAGATTTATACAGAGCTTGAGATATGATACAAAAGAAAGTAGTTATAATGAGCTGTAAATGAGGACCCTAAGCATGGAAGTGAATATATGATTGAGAGAGTATCACGGGAGAAAATAAGACTTTCCAATACTCCCCCTCAAGTTGGCGCATGTAAGTTTCGAATGCCCAACTTGACAAGTAAAGTCTGTAACGAATGAGAGCCAAGTGGTTTGGTGAGTAAGTCAGCGACCTGCTCTTTAGAGTTAATGTGTACGGGTTCGATCTCCTTTCGTTCAACACGTTCGCGGACAAAATAGCAGTCCATTTCAACATGTTTCGTCCGCTCATGAAAAACGGGATTGTTAGCTATGTGCTTAGCGGCTTGATTATCACATAACAATGGCGTAGGACCAGCTATGGCGGCATCTAATTCTTCCAGTAACCAACGAACCCATATAATTTCGCTTACTGACGCGGCCATGGCCCGATATTCTGCCTCAGCTGAAGAACGTGATACCACTGACTGTTTCTTCGATTTCCAAGAGATTGGGGCTCCGCCCAACTGGAGCACGTAACCTGTCCTGGATCGTCTACTAAAAGGGCATCCGAGCCAATCGGAATCGCTATAGGCAACGAGGTTGATGTCACCTGTTTTAGGCAGAAGGATGCCTTGTCCAGCTGTGGTCTTAAGATACCGTAACACTCTATTTGCAGCCTCCATGTGGTTGTTTCTTGGGTCTCCAACAAATTGGCTAAGAATATTCACGGAGTAGGCTATATCAGGACGAGTAACTTGTAGATAAAGCAAACGACCGACAAGCCTTCGGTATCGACTTGCGTCGACCTTTTGTTTTCCTTCTCCTTTGTCAAGTTTTAAATTTGGTTCCATGGGGAACAAACTGGGTCGACAACCTTTCAATCCGCTATCCTCCAGAATGTCCAAGGTGTATTTTCGTTGGCTAAGGACCAAGCCTTCAGATGTTCTTGCAACTTCTATTCCTAAGAAGTATTTCAAAGGACCAAGGTCCTTTATGCTAAACATGTTGTCAAGATGGGTTTTTGTTTTTTCAATCTGTTTCATGTTGTTTCCAGTAAGGATCACATCATCCACATATATGAGGGCTGCCACATACACATCTCTATCTTTGTAAATGAATAGCGAATGATCGGCTCTTGATTGTTTATAACCAAGATTAGTGAGCGACTTTGTGAATTTGTGATACCAATTTCGAGACGCTTGTTTCAACCCATAGATTGATTTCTTGAGTTTGCAGACCCTTGTCTCATTCTTGTTGGAGAATCCTTGTGGAATCTTCATATAGACCTCCTCCTCTAAGTCTCCATGCAAAAATGCGTTATTCACATCGAGTTGTTGAATCTCCCATCCTCGTTTCACAGCGATAGTGAGGAGGGTCCTTACCGTTACAAATTTTGCAACAGGAGCAAACGTGTCATGATAATCTACCCCCTCCCTTTGCGTAAAACCTTTAGCCACGAGTCTTGCCTTGTATCTTTCAACCTCGCCACTAGGTTTGAACTTAATCTTGTAAACCCATTTCGAATCGATGGCCTTCTTTCCCTTAGGTAACTTCTCAAGAGTCCAAGTCTCATTTTGTTCGAGAGCACGGATCTCCTTTCTCATAGCTTTTGTCCAATTCTTGTTTTGAGCTGCTTGCGAAAAGGATTTTGGCTCATCATGATTATTGATGGCAGATAAGAAAGCTTTGTGAGTGTTAGAAAAATGTTCATAAGAAACATAATGAGATAATGGATGTACCGTCGAAGACTCTTGATTGGAGGCGGGTTGCGTGTGATCGATCGACGGGGGGATCTCTACTTGATAATCACTTAAATATTTTGGTTGCATTCTTTGCCTTTTTTGTCTCCCTTCTTCAACTTCCTCAACTTCCTGTTGAACAATAGGTGTTTCAACGTTTGTTTCCATGAGGACATCTTCAGCATGAATATTATTTTCATTATTGGAATCTTGCATGATTTGCCCAACCTCATTGGTTTGCATGGAAACTCCCCCAGTCTCCATATTTTTGACGGGTTCTTCATGCAATTCACGACATAGGGAGATTGGGTTCAAGTGTCCAAATATCTCTTGTTCGAGGTTCTTTGGTTCTATTTTTGAAAAAGGAAAAATGTCTTCGAAGAATCTGACGTCTCTTGTCATCACCATCTTTCTTTGTTCAAGATCATATATCTTATATCCCTTTTTGCCAGGTGGATAGCCCAAAAGATACCCGGCTTTCCTCTCGGTTCGAACTTGTCCCCGTTTGTTTCGGTGCTTTTGTAGTAGGCCAAACAACCAAAAACCCGCATATGATCATATTCGGGTTGACTTCCAAATAGAATTTCATATGGAGTCTTGTTGTTTATGACCTTGGATGGTAACCGGTTCATTATGTATGTTGCCGTTAGAACACACTCAACCCAAAATGTTGTAGGGAGGCTTGCTTCAAAACGCAAGGCTCGTGCAATTTCTAAAAGGTGCCTATGCTTTCGCTCAACCACCCCATTTTGTTGCGGGGTATGTGGGCAAGTGGTTTCAAGGATAACTCCATGTTCCCTATAAAACTGGTTCATAATGTTTGACACAAATTCTCCACCATTGACACACCTAATCTTTTTAATATCTTTTCCAAATTGTGTTTTGACCATATTATAAAAGTCAATTAAACAGTTGCTTGCTTCGTGTTTATGTTTAAGCAAATAAACCCATACCATTCTACTGTAGTCATCGACTATCGTTAGGAAATAATTTGCCCCCGTAAGTGATGGTCTCCTATATTTTCCCCAAACATCACAATGAATTAAATCAAAACATTCACCAGTTTTAATGCAACTAACAGGAAAAGGTAACCGAGTGAGTTTGGCCTTGTTACATGAGTCACAAACTCTGTCTTTGAATTTTAAAGAAACATCTTTAAGGAAACTAACGCTAGATAACTTCACATTGGAGGCATGCCCAAGTCGTTTATGCCATGAATCAAGTGTCACCATCATTGCTTGCCTCTCTTCTTTTATTCCCCCCATCCAATATAGACCATCATGACAATCACCCGCTCCAATCAAGTTCCCCGCTTTGAGATCCTGTAAAACAAAAAAATCAGGAAAAAATGTTACGGCACAATGAAGATCCTTGGTGAGTCTCCTAACCGACAAAAGGTTGCACGTAAAATTTGGTACAAAGAGAACTCCTTTGATGTTCAATCCACCCTTGAAAACGACTTCACCTTTCCCTTTTACGGGAATGGATTCCCCATTCGGGATGGTGACTGGCCTTTCAATGGTGTTCATGAATAAATTTTTAAAGAGATGTTCTTGGTGGGTTATGTGTTCGGTGGCACCCGAGTTCACAACCCAATTGTCGTTAACACTTATGTTACCTGCCATGTTAGCTATCACAGGCCCTTCTCGATTCTCACCAAACAACTTCAGAAACATTGCATATTGATCCTCCGTCATGCCCGGTATAGGACACGGTTTCGTCTCAACCATTGCTGCCCTTGGCTTCGCCTTGTCACCTTTTCCTTTTCCTGGCCACCACTCCGGGTACCCAATTATTTTAAAACATCCACTTCTATCATGCCCATCTCTTCCACATTCACTGCATTGTTCAGTTTTGTCGACTTGAACACCCCTTTTATTATGTTTCCAATCTTTTTCTTGTTGATTCCGAGTTTGTTCTCGCCGCCCTTGAAACTTTGCTTGGAAAGCAGCAACGTCGCGAATTGGTCCCTTTGATGAGGCAATGGTACGTTGTTGTTCATCATCCGCCACTAGGTGATAGGCTGCACTTAGATCTGGTGTTGGCTTCATGGCTAATATTTGGGTCTTAATAACACTAAATTGATCATCAAGACCCATTAAGAACTCGTATGTTCTTTCTTTTCCCTTTAGCTCAGTTAGTTTCTTTCCGAGCCCGCACTCACATCCATCACATATACACCGAGGAGTAGGTAGAATCGATTCCATCTCATCCCACAAGACACGTAGTCTCGTGTAATAAGCAGAAACGGTCGTACCATCTTGTCGAGTTGCAGCCAATGATTGTTTTAGTTCATACGCCTTGGGGGCGCTCTCTTTCCCAAACCTTTCCTTCAAATCTTTCCAGATTTCAGCCGCCGTTTTGGCGTATTTCACACTATTTCGGATCTCCTTTTCCATGGCCGTCGTTAACCAGCCTTTAATCATTGCGTCGCAACGCATCCAAGGTAGGTATTTGTCCGATTTTGTCTCCGGCTTCTTGATGGAGCCATCGATGAAACCGGTTTTGTTTTTCGCGAACATAAAGTTCAGCATTTCTTGTTCCCAATCACCATAGTTCTTGTCGGTAAGCACATCATTCGCGTGCATTTGTTTTGGATAGTCGGAAGCGTGTAAGTAAAAAGGAGAGTTGTGGTCGATTGTCTCTCCTTCATTCTGGGTTTTCTTTCCATTGTCTCCTGATTGGTTTTTGGCTGAATCGTCTCCTGACATGAAGAACAATTCGGGTTTTTCTTTTTTTGTTTGTTTTGTGTGTGTGTGTTTTAGGATCGATATGGCTCTGATGCCATAAAGAAATTGACACCAGAAGATGTTATCATTCCATTATGACATAGGGAATAGATTTATACAGAGCTTGAGATATGATACAAAAGAAAGTAGTTATAATGAGCTGTAAATGAGGACCCTAAGCATGGAAGTGAATATATGATTGAGAGAGTATCACGGGAGAAAATAAGACTTTCCAATATTATGGGCGCTCACAAAAACTACCCAAATTAGCAACATCTACATCGAATAAATGTAAATAACATAAAATTTAATGTGAGGGAGATCTCTTTCAAACATCAAAATTCATTCAAATGCATCATTAAAATCCAAAATTGAATCCTTGGATAATAAATTAAACTCAGATTTACCTTTGAAAGAGATATCTTTAAGCCAAATCAAACCTTCGATATCACAATCTTCCAAAAACGAATTTCTATAAGCTGGATTGTAGGGGAACGGTAGAAATACCAAACTTAAAAGATGTAGTAGCAAATTTAAATTTCTTCAATACTATTGGTAGGAAAAAAGGCAGCGGGATTTCCAAATTGTGTAGCTTCCACTATACACATCAAGTCTTTTTATATTTTTTTATTTTATAACAAAAAATATAAAATTGAATTAGGTGGACAACCTAAAAAGGTGACACGTAAGCCGTATGATGTCAGCCTCAACCCCCATTTATTAGATAAAAGAGATTTTAATTTTCGTCGCTCAAACAATATTTTTTTTTTGACATATATAGATCTTTATTTTGAAAACTATACATGTAACTTGTCTATACCAGTAATGGATGTTAGATAAGTTCGTTAAGTTAATCACATAAGCTACTTTTCCATCACCACCATTCCTCCACCACGCGTCACCGACAAATGTCTGAAACCACCTCTACCCGCCTTAACCATCAACATTATCCACGAGTTCATGACCTATAGTTCTTTTCAGTCGCTAAAGTCACGAAAGATTATGTTAAAATAATACTTATTAAAGTCACGAAAGATTATGTTAAAGTAATACTTATTAGTTCATGACGGCTAGGATGTGTTGGAGGGAGGGGCGGAGGCAAGACGAGGATAAAGTAGGCATTTTCACTCACAACAATTTTTCGCAATGCAAAAAATAGTTATATTTATGATATTTTTTAATATTTTGCTCTATAAAAATCAAAATACTCTTATTTTACCCCCGTGAGATAAGTATTTTGGCTCCGTCCTTAAAGTAAATTAACGTCATTAAACTTATATCGAAACAAGTCTTTATCATTTCTTGTTGATTGTTTTAGAAATAGAAAGAGACTGTTGAAAGAAGAATAGAAGATGGGGTTTGTGTAAGCTTATCTAAGGAGCTTATCTGAGGCGATATACTTTTCGTAATGTTAAAGTTTTCAAAATCCCCTAATTTAGGAACTCGCTACAACGCAAGAGACCTAAACCCCGTAATCATAATTAGCATATGCTTTGGCTAAAAGGAACGTAATATTCATTACAAACCAGATTAGAAAGTTTTGTTGGTTGCCTTTGATGACAGTTAAAGATTAGTATATATGAGGTGAAGTGTGACAAAGAAAATAGAAATATTGGCTTTTGGAATTAGTATTGATTCTTAAAGTTTCTCAGGCTATATATTCTTTTCCTGTTACGAATCCATATCAACCTCAATCGAAAAACACACTTTCCATATACAATCCTTTTGTGTCGCCATTGTTAACAAAAGAAAAGTTTTGTTCCGATTCATAGCTTCTTTTTGCGGATTCTGCAACGACTTTTCAAGAGTAAATAATCTCCTTCCTCCCTCGTATTCCTTTAAATATGTTATTTGATAACATGTTTTTGATATCGACATTATAAACTAACCAAGTTTGGTTGAATTTATACTATGTAGACAACCAACGTACTTTCTAACTTTATTAGCTAAATGATGACATTGTAGTTTAACGTATCGTTAACTTTGACCAAATTTGAATTTTTAACCTGGCGTTGACGTGATAATGGAAACCAAAAAAACGGTTATACTTGAAAGATTACCTTAAATATTGAGATTAAAAGCCCTAAATTGTGTGTGATTGTTTGTTTTGGTCGACAATATATAAACCTTTAGCACTCGAATCAAAATTTATTAAATAGTTTTGAACTTATGCTAATGTATAGAACCCTTCAATCTTTGTGTACATAGTTAACTTTATCAGGTTCAATATGGGAGGAAATGAAAAATCCGTTCAACTAAAAGTATTTGTCGACAAAAAGAAGAAAAAGGTGATGTTTGCGGAAGCAGAAGACGATTTTGTTGAAATCCTCTTTAGCTTTCTCACTTTGCCACTCGGAACAATTGCAAGACTCTCAAGCAAGAATGAACATCCAAAGGATACAAAAATCGGAAGCTTGACTTCTCTATATGAAAGCGTCGAAAATCTTGATAATAAGCATTTCTATAATGAGCATTGCAAGGTTGCACTCATTAATCCAAGCAGTTCATCGGTTTCTCTTTGCCAGAAGTTGAAAGTAAATTTAAACGACACTAAGCCTGTTGATGGCCGTGTTGGTGGTAATCAGGGTGATTTAGTGTTTATTGGGAAAAAGGCTTCTTTCATTATCACTGATGATCTTAATGTTATACCCGTTATGCTCGATACAAGCATTAAACTCCTGAATTCTCTTGGTGTCGAGTACATTGATTTGCTAGAGGAGAGAACCGTAAATTTTGGTTCTGAAGAGGTATGGTTTTACTTCTAGTTATATTTGTGTAAAAGTAATTGTCACGTATTTAGTAAAGCGATTTTTAGGAGAATTATGGCTTTGATATTCGTATATTTTTTCAGTTTTCGAACCTACTGAAGTGGTCGTTGGTGTCAAACAATCCTCTAACAAATATGGTGCTCGTGGGAAGTAAACCATGCTCGTGCCTTTCGTGCATACAAAAATCCACATTGAGTAACTCACATTTGATTTCGAGTTATCCAAATCAATGTCAAACAATAAAATTACTCGTTCAAAAATCAACGAAGAAGGTATTATGTGCACAAGTGGAAAATTTCTTCGTGGAAATGCTCTTCAGCTTCCTAACCATTCCGTTGGGTTTTGCAAAACGTCTAACAATGAGTAATTCTTCTTCAGTCGGTATAGATAATGTGTATAATAGTATTTCAAGTTTGGGAGACGGAAAATACTTGAAATCCGAGGAGATAAAGGCCATGTTACTTTCTCCAAAGCTTGCATCTAATTATCTTCGCGTGACTGAGTTGCTCCCAATTTATGAGAAAAGTATAAGTTCGGGTAGTTTCCTTAAGGAACAAGCGACGTTTATTGTGTCTGATGATCTCGAAGTAACGGTCTCTCCATCTATTTCTACGATTTCAAAGTTTAACACACTTGGTGTTCCTGTTGGTGATATTGAAGTTATGGAAGTAAGCATTGGTGACCAAGAGGTAATTTTATATAAACAGTTCAGAATAATTAACTTATTTTCAAACTAAGCATATAGTATAGTTTCTAACTTATAGTGACACCCTTAATATGATTATGCAGGCTCTTTTAATTCTCAAGGCTTCTCTTACCTCAACATCGGCTTTAACTGATTGCCTCAACGCGTTTAAGAAGACAAAATCATCGACTTGAAGCACTGATTTGGTTATGATATTAAAGCTTATGTCTACATTCGACATTGTGTACATATGATGTTATTTGTATTGCATTCGTTATATTTATCGTCATGATAATAGTCGTTAATCGTTATGCCTTATGAGTTTGAAATGCAAGTAACTAAAAGGTTATGTCATAATTTCCATAAACCTTATGTAGTGACAATTGCTACGGAAATATACAATTTGAAACAGTTTAAGGTCGTCTACGTATAAACGAAAAAATTGTATAGTTTATTAATAGGGTTATTACCTATATTGACAACTTACGTTTGCTTTTATCATTTTTAGGTAGTGTACTTTGTTTTATATTTCTTTTGATCATCAAAATTTGATCCCGATATTTCTTGTTAGGAACATTTTGTTTAGGAAAATCTATTTTTAAAACTTATATTGCAATTTCAAAAACTCAAAACATATCATATAATACTCTAATCTCTGTTCTCGAGTCTAAAATTAAAGGGAAAGAAATAATGTAAGAAAAGAAAAGTATTTATTTTACTTTACGATCACCCCAAATATGACCGGATTGTTTTATTGAATAAAATGTATAAACTTTACATTCTAATCATTTCATTTTCTTTGTTTTTCTTCCTAAAAAAAAACTTGAGAACACGACAATTTTTTCTTTTTTTTTCCTTTACATTCCTTTACCCTAAAAATAAAACTTGAGAATACAGTTTAAAACTTGAGCTCCACTAAGGTTATTTTGAACGAGTCAAAATCAAGCTCCACTATTTTCATATCAATTTAAAATTAAATAAAACTCTTTTGTAAAATAAATTTATATGATACACACACACACACAAACACAAACACACACACACACACACACACACACACACACACACACACACACACACATACATACATACATACATACATACATACATACATACATACATACATATATATATATATATATATATATATATATATATATATATATATATATATATATATATATATATATATATATATTCCTATCGAGCTTTCAAGTTTTGACATTATTGTTGGAATGGATTGGCTATCTCGCTTCCGAGCAGAAATCGTTTGTTTCGATAAACTTATCCGTATCCCTCTTTCGAAAAAAGAGACTCTCGTTGTTCAGGGAGACAAGCCTGGACGACAACTTCGCATCGTATCTTCCATCAAAATGCGCAAGTATCTTCAGAGGGACTATGACACATTCCTTGCCCACGTCGTCGAGCGTAAACCATCGAATCCAAGATATTCCAGTTGTCAAGGATCATCCCGAAGTCTTTCCCGAGGATTTTCCAGGGCTGCCACCTCAACGACAAGTGGAATTCCGAATAGACCTCATTCCTGGCGCAGCACCGGTTGCCAAGACACCGTACCGTCTGGCACCACCCGAAATGCTAGAACTGTCGAAACAGTTGCAGGAACTCCTAGACCATGGTCTTATTCGCCCGAGTTCGTCCCCCTGGGGAGCCCCAATCCTCTTCGTCAAAAAGAAAGACGGATCCTTCCGCATGTGCATCGACTATCGAGAACTGAACAAGCTGACCGTCAAGAACCGATACCCTCTCCCGAGGATCGATGACCTCTTCGACCAGTTGCAGGGTGCAACTTACTTCTCCAAGATCGACCTTCGTTCGGGTTATCACCAAGTTCGTGTCAGCGAGACCGACATTCCGAAAAACCGCATTTCGCACTCGATACGGCCATTACGAATTCCTCGTCATGCCTTTTGGTCTGACCAACGCACCAGCAGTGTTCATGGACCTAATGAACAGAGTGTGTAGACCATACTTAGACAAATTCGTAATCGTATTCATAGACGACATTCTCATCTACTCGAGGAACAAGGAAGATCATGCGAAACACCTTAAGCTTATTTTAGAACTCCTTTGAGATCAGAAATTGTACGCCAAATTCTCGAAGTGTGAGTTCTGGCTCCGAGAGGTACACTTCCTTGGACATGTGGTCAACCAAGAAGGGATTCATGTAGATCCAGCCAAAATCGAAGCGATCGAGAAATGGCAAGCCCCGACGACCCCGACGGAAATCCGTCAGTTCCTAGGATTGGCGGGCTATTACCGAATATTCATTGAGAATTTCTCAAAAATCGCAAAACCCCTCACCGAGCTCACTCAGAAAGATAAGGACTTTATCTGGGGAAAAGATCAGGAGGATTCTTTCCAGAAACTCAAGTACCGATTATGTCACGCACCGATTTTATCTCTGCCAGAGGGCACGGACAACTTTGTAGTGTTTTGCGATGCCTCCCATCAAGGACTTGGGAGTGTTCTAATGCAGAAGGACAAGGTCATCGCTTACGCTTCCAGGCAGCTGAAAATCCACGAGCAGAACTACATCACGCACGACTTAGAGTTGGGAGCCGTCGTGTTTGCTCTAAAGATCTGGAGACACTACCTATATGGCACTAAGTGTACGGTCTACACTGACCACAAGAGCCTCCAGCACATTTTAGATCAGAAAATGCTCAACATGAGGCAGCGTAGATGGATAGAATTGCTGAGTGGCTACGATTGCGAGATCAAATACCACCCAGGTAAAGCAAACGTAGTAGCAGATGCCCTGAGTCGGAAGGAAAGGGTAAAACCATCTCGAGTTCGAGCATTGGGTATTCAAATTCAGACGAGCCTTCGAGCGCAGATTGCAAACGCACAGCTAGAGGCGTTAAAACCCGAGAACATTAAGGCCGAAACGCTGCATAATCATGAGAAAGAATTCGAACGCAAGTCGGACAGAATCTACTACTTCAAGGCGAGCATGGATTCCAAAATCTGAGGATCTTCGCAAACTCATTTTGGACGAGGGCCACCGATCTAGATACTCTATCCACCCGGGATCCGACAAGTTGTACAAGGACCTCAGAGAGTACTACTGGTGGTCGGGCATGAAGAAGGATATCGCCTTGTATGTAGCTAAGTGCCTTACTTGCTCCAAGGTCAAGGCGGAATATCAAAAGCCCTCAGGTCTACTTCAGCAACCGGAAATCCCCATGTGGAAGTGGGAGCAAATTTACATGGACTTCGTCACCAAGTTGCCCCGTACGACTAAGGGTAACGACACGATTTGGGTAATCGTGGACCGTTTGACCAAATCCGCTCATTTCCTGCCGATTAAGGAAAATCATTCGATGGAGAAGCTCGCTCGAGTCTACATCAACGAGATCGTCTCTCGTCATGAAACCCCTCTCTCCATCATCTCCGATAGGGATAGTCGATTCACTTCTGGAATGTCCTTCATAAATCTTTAGGTACGCGACTAGATCTCAGTACTGCATACCACCCTCAGACCGACGGCCAGAGTGAAAGGACAATCCAAACACTTGAGGACATGCTGAGAGCATGTGTAGTAGACTTCGGAGGAAGTTGGGACACTCACCTTCCCTTGGTCGGGTTCTCCTATAATAACAGCTACCATGCCAGCATCAAGTGCGCACCATTCGAGGCTCTCTATGGACGTAAGTGTCGGTCACCGCTATGCTGGCTAGAAGCTGGCGATCGACAACTTACGAGACTCGACATCGTCCAGGTGACAAGATCACCACTATTCGTGAAAGACTGAAGGCGTCCCGTACCCGACAGAAAAGCTACGCTGACAACCGAAGGAAACCCCTCGAGTTCCAAGTTGGCGACAGAGTACTCCTCAAAGTATCGCCCTGGAAAGGGGTAGTCCGCTTCGGAAAGCGCGGTAAACTGAGTCCAAGGTACACCGGTCCATTTGAAGTCATTGAGCGTATCGGTCCAGTTGCTTATTGTCTCCAGCTCCCCCAGACTCTCGCGAACGTTCATAACGTATTCCATGTCTCACACTTGAAAAAGTGTCTGTCTGATGAGACCATTGTCATCCCCCTCGACGAGGTCAAAATCGACAACAAGCTAAACTTCATCGAAGAACCGCTCGAAGTTGTTGACCGCGAGGTCAAACAACTCAGGCAGAGCCGTATTCCGATAATCAAGGTTCGGTGGAATTCCCGACGTGGTCACGAATTCACTTGGGAGCGTGAAGACCAATTCCGTCAGAAGTATCCACAGAACTCTTCTTCATGATGGACGAACTAAATTTCGGGACGAAATTTCTTTCAACCCGGGGAGAATGTGACAACCGCCTAATTTCCAGGTGCATTTTATAATCTATGTCTCTTTCGGTCTATCTAGTCTTTAACTTTTCACATAATCGGAACCGCTACAACGTCGGAATCACAACCGGAATCAAATTAAATAAGTCCTAATACCAAGAAAACCCCTAATGAACTTTCCTAAGTTCATAACGTATCATACTTTAAAACTTTAGTTAACGAAAAGGTCCAACGAAACACTTGTACAAAATCAGCCAAAACACAAAATTTCTTACAAAAATGGTCCAGGACGACGCACAAAGGCCATGTGCGCCGTCCTGGAGGACGAATTTTGTAAGAAATTCAAATTTCTTGCATGTCTCGATTTACCAACCTTTTCAACCAATCAAGCTCGGTTTTAAACACTCATTTACTGCATTTCCCTGCCCCAAGACTTCCACTTTATTACTTTTCTTTTATTCATTTCATATTTTCATTTTAACAAAACAAAACACACACAAAACTTGTTTTCTCTCAAGATCTCTCTAAACTCCCTCTAACAAACACCATTTCCAGAAACATTTCACCATAAAAATCCACCTTTTATCCATACAAATCGTCCCAATCATCTAGAGAAGCAAGGGAGTGTCGTTTATATCAATAAGGACTAGTTTTGTAAAGATTTTTGGAGCGTAAATCCGACCAAAACTCACCATCCGAGCTTTTCCTTCGGTAGAATTCTTTCTTTTTACTAGTTTTATACAAATAATCAATTGCATGTAAGATCTAACGGTTAAAAATGTGTTTTTATACAAATCTATGACTTTTTATGGTCAAAAACGTTTTTAACAAAAAGAACCTTTAGATCCACGGTTTTGTAACCAAAAATACTTTATAAACTGTTAAAATGATGTTTTAATAAGTTTAAACCATTTGTATGTTGAAATCTATGGCTTAAAATACGTTTTGCAACAAAAACTCGAAAACCCGCGATACGTG
>CAJVGC010000001.1:12332387-12406756 GCA_910822075.1 Senecio squalidus
ACTTCTTGCATCGTTTACAAACCCAACAAGCCACATTTACTGCATGCGCACTGCCGCATGTACCACACTTCGGGCGCCTGCCCTGATAACCAGCTCCAGAACCTGTCAAAGCATACACCTGAGGAAGTTGGGGTCTCTGATCATGACCACGGCTTCTCTTCCTCGAATTTCCCATGTCTCTCCTAACAAATCTTCCAGAATCTCTCCGGCTTACAACTGGCTGCAGAACACCACCACGAATCATACTTGCGGTCAACCGACCAGCGATGTCAACCACACTCATGGGTATAGCTGCTGCAATCTGTGCCACAATCACGGGTATAGCTGCTGCAATCTGCTCCGCAATCAACTGACTGATGTTCGGAGTAGTGGTATTAGCATTGGGGGCAGCAGCGGTATTCTGAGCTGTAGCACCCGCTCTCGTACTGGCGCGACGTCGCCTCGACGACCTTCTCGTAGCAGTGACGGTCGGAGTAGACCTAGTAGAAGCTCTCTTTGGCGGCATCTTCTTACGAATGTCAAACAGAATAAATCAGAACGATAACCGGATGTGCGACTAAAACGAGCAGGCCTCAAAGCATAAAAAGCAAAATAAAAGCACATAAAGCATACGAATCACATACAGGCCCACAAAAGAAGGAAATGCGCACATAGAGTAAATCAGATAGGTCCAAAAGCCTAGGTCATAGTCTAAGTGATTCCGTAAGGTCACTTAGTTCACTATAACCATTGGCTCTGATACCAACTTCTGTCACACCCCGCAAAAATGGCGGAACCGAGGTGTACAGTGTATACGGTATCAGAGATTCAAAGGTTACATAAACATAAGTAAGCCATACATCATCAACATAGATAAAGAGTTTGAAATAGAATACTTATTACAATCATCCGAAATATATATCAAAATACGGCTACAGCGTTTGGGATACTAAGGAATTACAATAGCAAAACAAATTCCATGCAAAAGATCCACGTAGCCAAGCAAGCATAGCATCAAAATAGAGTAACCTCAAATCCCTGAAAAGCGTTAAAATACGACGTCAACATAAAGTTGGTGAATTATTCGCAATAGTAAATAAAAACATAATAAGATAAGAGTTTCAATACGTTTTGACCCAAAAGTGTTATGATTTGAAGATAAGTCATTTGAAAATGATGTTTCAAAAATATACGTGAGGTATACAAAACCTTTTGATAAAATACTCATACATATACTATAAAATACCATAACCATTTCATAAAAAAAATAGCATACTGTATAGATAATAGCTTTAGGAACATACGATACACCTGAACCATAACAATACTGGCAACTAACCCCACCTAGTGTCTTAAGCTAGGTTGTCCTCGAAAATCATCGGTCATAACATTACTAACACGGACAGGGCGCATCCATCATCCATCGTGTTAGAAATGAGGGTTTGTTAGACCCATATAGCGCTATATATACGAACCGGCGGCTAAAAGCTAACAGGTGTGTATACGGGGCCTTGTACTACCACAAAGGCGGTACAAGTTTGGGTAAGACCATCTAAAGCATTCATATCCATAATACATACCATAATACATATACATAAAATACCTTTATACAACGCTAATCATGCCCAAAAAGTGTAAAAAGAGTAAAAAGGGCAACGAATAACTCACAGAATAGCAAAGCAATCCAAATCACAATATGTCGGGAAATAATATAATACCGTCAAGCTTCCACGTCTAAGTGCCCTAAACATCACGTAAATAAACATGTCTAAGTATCTCTAAGTCTAGTAGGGTATGCCTTAACGATTAACGTTTTATACGGGTTTTAAAATGACCAAAAGGAACATCGATTTAATAGGATTACAAACGTTTCGGAAAATCAGCAAGCTAGTTACGTGACTAAGACCAATGGTCTTAGTTACGTGATCAGTTACGTGACTAAGACCAGTGGTCTTAGTTACGTGATCAGTTACGTGAATAATTACGGAACTCAGGGACTAATTACGTGAATAACACCATAGTTACGTGATTATGAACATCAGTTACGTGATTTGGGCATCAGTTACGTGATTTGGGTCAATTACGTGCTCAGTTACGTGCCAGTAACACAGTTACGTGCCGTAACTGGGTTTTTACGAAAAATAGCATTCGGGATTCGATTTCTAAGTGTTTTAGGCATCTAAATGATCCCATATTGGAACCCTATGTCCAGAATACGATTAGGAACAATAATCCTCAACAAAATCCAAGTTTTGATGGTGAAAAGTGGTATTTTCGGTATTGAATCAAAATAACAAAGTTTAAAACTAAAACCGAGAAATACTTACGGGATCGTAACGAAAATTGGAGGATGGATGAAGATGATAACGGTGAACAATAATCTAGTCTCGGATTTGAATTTCAACGGTCGGATCGCCGGAAAATGTAGAGAGAAGGAAGAGGGTTTGTAGGTGTTAATTCTAGAGAGAGAAGTGATAGGGATGAATGGTGAAGATAAGACAAAAAAGGTTGGTATAGATAAGACAAAATAGGTTGGTGGGATCCCTTTAGGACGATTTTTGTAATAAAAATCTGGAAAGGACTAAAATTGTAATAGAATTTCTCCCATAGGACTAGTTTCGTAATAAATTTCCGAAAAGACTAAAAATGAAATACTTTTTAAACGTTAATCTTAATCGTATAAATAAGGCATAATTCCCCTAAACTTATCATAAGAGCATACTAGACTTATACTAAAGGCACTTAAGACTACACGTTCCCGGCATAAAGATCCGAATCACATAAATACAAATACGATACTTAATAAATACGAGAAATACGGATACAATACTCATAAAATACGAATACGATAAAACATAAAAAGGAATACAATAGGGTCAAAACAATAACATAAATAAATAAAACGAATACGGTTCGATAGAAATATACCTAGAAATTCGCGAATGTCACAATCGGAACAATGGATGGCAAAGAAATAACACACACTCCCCACCACGACAAAGATACGATCCACCGAAAACCGAAGATGAAGATCCAAGCATTAAAGATCTTTTGAAATCGTTCATCAACACCCAAAAATCAACCAATGACGATGTCCGTAACCAATTTAACGATGTCCGTAACCAATTTAAAGTTTTAACTGAGCAAATCGAGCAAGGACAGAGAAATCAGCAGGCAGCACATCAAGACTTAGAGAGACGGTTCGATTGGATGAACGAGCGGAACTCAAATCGGCAACCGGGCCAAATACCGAGCAACACTCAACCAAATCCACGACCACAGAATCAAGGAAATACTTCCAACAATCAGGGACCGAAATATCAACCTCCTAACATGAGAGAAGAGCATGAAAATGCAATCACTACACGCTCGGGACATGCTTATGGAGGAGATCAAGACGAAAATGGAGGAAAACAGTCAGGTGGTGCGCAGCACCAACCTACCAGTGAGCAGCACCGACCAGAAAAGATGCCCGGTGCGCAGCACCAAGGCACTGGTGCGCAGCACCCAGCCTCTGACCAAAGTGGTGCGCAGCACCTAGGTACTGGTGCACATCACCGATCTGCTGAACCGATTATTGACGATTTCGAGATCGAGGACGATGAGGATGAGGCACCACAAGTTCAACCCAAGGCCAAAATACCTGAGCCAGTGCAGGAAGTTCCAATCAAAGCTTATAAGCCACATGTTCCATATCCTCAACGATTACGAAAAGCGAGAATGCGGGAGCAGTACGGTAAATTCTGTGACATGATTAAATCTGTTAATATTAACGTTCCTCTTGTTGATTTGATTGCAGGGATGCCAAACTACGCTAAATTCATCAAGGAGTTGGTCACAAACAAGGGAAAGTCATCGGAGGAGCAAGC
Organism: Senecio squalidus; assembly: GCA_910822075.1. NCBI lineage: Eukaryota > Viridiplantae > Streptophyta > Magnoliopsida > Asterales > Asteraceae > Senecio > Senecio squalidus. The sequence goes on from CAJVGC010000001.1 coordinate 12,336,236, forward strand.
CGCTTTCTTAAACGCAGAATGTTCGGCTTTGGTGAAAAATTCGATACCACCAAAGTTGGATGATCCAGGGAGCTTTCTTATCGAGTGTAATTTCAGTAACACTTATAGTTGTAGTGCATTGGCCGACTTAGGAGCTAGCATAAATTTGATGCCACGGTCATTATATGCTAAACTTGCTTCGGGAGATTTAAAACCTACCAAAATGAGTATCCGATTGGTCGACCGATCATTTCAATATCCGTTAGGAATTGCTGAGAACATGCTAGTAAAAGTAGGAAAATTCACTTTCCCTGTTGACTTTGTGATTCTAGAAATGGATGAAGATGTCACTGTGCCACTTATTTTAGGTCGACCATTTTTAAACACTGCGGACGCAATTATTCGTGTAAAAGACAGGGAAATTTCATTGGGGATTGGGGACGAACGAATTTCATTTTCTGTTAATAAAGCCCCAAAACACTCATACTCCACTGATGAAACCTGTTTTCGTATTGACGTTTTTGATGACATTTTTGATTTAGATGTGCAGGAAATGCTTGGAGGACAAGTTGCAGTTGACGATGAGGGAGATGAAGAGCTCGAGGACTTTGATCCAATCTTGAAAATGGAGTTGGAGGCATTTGAGAAGAATTCTACAAGCATGACATTTGAAAAATCCGACCCGGATTTAGACTTATTAGAAATAGAATTTTTAATAAATAATCCGGGTGCAACATTTTTGGTTGGAAGAAGTTCATTAGAGGAAAAGCTCGAAGACTCTGACTCGATGTCGACAAAGGGGCTCGCGAACTTTGACAAATCGAACCCACACATGAAGCGTACAATATCCGATTCAAGTTTGGGGGAAAATGGTCACGGTATCTCTCATGACCCTTTTGATTTATTTTCTTTAACTTGTCGAGAAAAGGAAAATATTTTGCAGGAATTTGAGGATATCGGAGATGACACCGCATTGGAGGAATTTAAGAAGACAAAATTCAATGGAAGCAAATATGACGATGTTTGGGAAATTGAAGATGCTTTATTACTGATTACTGAGGCTCGAGAGTGGCATGACGCTTGGGTGAAGTGAACCAAGATGTTCGATGTCATGGAGGAAACGTTGACTTTTGGAGATCATGACGGATATGAGTCGAGTGAGAAATTCGTGGATGATGGAAAGCTCGTGGGAAAGAAAGGCTAGAGAAATCTCGATCTTATAATGAAGGCATAAGTTGGAGCATATCGAGTCAAGCTAAGGACTCGCTTGAAAAACAAGCGCTTCTCGGGAGGCAACCCGGGTTTTATTTTCCCTTTTTCGTAGTTAAATTTTTCCATTTTTATCTTTATTTCTTATTTAGTATTCGGTATTTTTAACATTTTCTTTTGCAGTTTCAGTTTTTAGGTACCAAGAAAACCAACGAAAAAACAAAAAAAAATATAATAACGAAAAAAAAAAAAATTGTAAATTTTTGTAAAGTTATTGTTTACCATTTTCCTCTACTAGACTTTAAAAATAGTCTACTATTTTTTTATTCCGTCGTAATTTGGAATTTTTATTTTTATTTTATTTTTCTTTTATGATTTTAATATATGTGTTTAGTTTTTCTATTTTAGTTTTTATAGATGAGAAGTAAGTTCAGCAATCGGTTTTGGGACTGGCATTCAGTTCAGCACATCTTTTCACCGAAGATTTTTCGATATCTACGACCGGGTTCTACTTTCTTCTTTTCTTATTTTTGTATTATTTTTTTCTTTTTAGATTTTATTTTTGTAATTTCCCTTAGTTTTTAGTCGTTAACACATTAGGGACAATGTGTTACTTAAGTTTGAGGGGGTCATCGGGAAATTCCAAATTATATTTTTCGACCCTTAGCTTAGTTTCCATCGTGTTGAATTGTGTTATTTTTGTACATTTTGAGTCAGAAAAAAAAAACAGAAAATACAAAAAAATTGAAAAATTGAAAGAAAAAAAAATATATAACGTGCCTAGTCGGTAATACCTTAAACTTTAAGCATAACCAGACGCATTTGATACCCTACTCGAGGAAATAGTGAGAATTTGAGCCTATTGAAAGCATTTATTTTTAATGCTACGTTTTCAATTTTTTGAGTGTGCCGACGGGGATGACTTTAGAACTTGACATTGTTATACATTTCGAGACCACATATGAGCAATTGCATTAGGGTAACTTAGTGTGATTTGGTACAAGTTAGGGGCATTTAGGATTAACCATTTTGTTAGCCTTTTCGTTTCTTTTTTATATATTTTCCGCCTAGCCCTTGTAACACTTACTTTTAGTGTTAGAAACTCTAGTTAAACCACTTTGCGCCTAAACCGTTTCGTTTCTAAACATCATTATATTATTTTGTACACTCGCCTTATTTTCGTTTCTTTTTAGATTAAGTCCGAACTTAGATTTTTGATTGCTATTATTATTGTATTAAGTGAAGTTGAAGCTTATTAAGGCAATGGAAGAAAAGTAGATTATTATTGCCATGTATTATTATTGTATTTGGAGAAATAGTTGAGAAAAAAATATATATACAGTGTTTATTAGCCTTTTGAGCATGTGTACTTACCACGAGAAAAATTATTTTGTAAGACATGTACTAGGCTGAAAGAGAAAAGAAAAAAGTGAAAAAGAAAAAAAATCGGAAAAACAGAAAAGCGGAAAAAAATTAGTTGTAGATTTTAAGAGAAATAGTGTATTATGAGTCGTGTATTTTTACGATACATGTATATTTCGAGGAGAAAAAAAAATATAAGTTGGAGAAATTAAGCAATCCCGTACGTTAGAGATTTTATTTAGTTCGGATTTAATCTAAGTTGTATTATTTTATTTAACCCGTTTACACTCCATTATATATTTTCACATGCCTTTACATGTACATTATAACCCGAATAAAAGTCCCCGTTTAGTTGTATCTAGACTCTAGTGGTGGAGAAGTGATACATTATCAAGCCTATGATAGAATATTCACCATGACTGAGCAATTGAGCAATTCTACAGAGATATTTTACACACCCTTTTAGATTAGTTTGAGAGATTGTGTGATTTTACTTCCAATAAAAATCGTGAGGTGTTTGGTTATGTTATTTTGGCTTTGATAAATTACTTTTAAAACAGTTTTTGCTTGAGGGCAAGCAAAAAGGCAAGTTTGGGGGGATTTGATATCGCATATTTATATAGTTATTTATATGCGATATTTGGTCGTTTTTCATATTAAACATGATGGATAGGATAGGTTTTTTTATATTTAATTATGTGGAAAAGTGTTTTTGTCCATTTTACAGGTTTACATGATCGGGAAGTGGAAATGGTGGAAGAAATGAGCTTAAAAGACGAAAAATAGTGATTTCTGACGAAGAGAACGTCGCAGTAGCACCTCCACCGTTTTGATCATAACTTCTTCATACGATGTCCGATTTAGGTGATTCAAATTGGAGAATGAAGAAGAAAGAGAGAGCTACATCTTGTAAAAATTAGAATATGGAAAAAAGCCCTGTGCTGCGCACCTATGGACATGGTGCTGCGCACCTACCTGATAAACACAAGGAATTTGAGTTCGAGTCGAATACGTTTTCTGTTTTGATTTTGCCTATAAATACAACATCAAATCCGTCCAGAAATTCATTCCATTATTATTCTAAGTCTCTGGAGATGGTATTTACGTTTAGAAGCAAGATTCAAGCTAGGAAGATCATCTTTTCGGCTAACGGCGGTCACGACACGTTCGACAAAACTCTTCGTTTGTTTCTTTTTAGTTTTAAACTATTTTCCAGAATGCTTTCTAACATTTTATTTTCTGTTTTAGACTTGATCATGAGTTGCTAAATTCTCGTTATGCTTGTTTGAACAACGGATCTTATTTGAAGTTTATTTAACGTTTTCGATTGTTTATGTTTTTGTGTTTAACCGGTGATCCTTATTTGCTTAAATTTTATTATATTATCAGAGTTGTTTATATATAATTTGACTAATCAATATTCTAGGTATTCGGGAGGAATCTAGATAGATTTAACAAGTTATATGAATTAATCGGTCGGTCTATAACTGATTTGAAATTATTAAGATTCGGGAGGACTTAGTAATAACAACTAGGTAATTAAATTTAAGTGAGTAGGTCTAAGTATTAAGATTCGGAAGGACTGGATAATTAGAGGAGTTATTCGGGAGGAAACTCTATAAGGTTAAATCACTAAAACAGGCTTGTCACTTATTGCTTGGTTATTAATAATTATTACTGTATTCGGGAGGAACGGGGTAATTAGAGATAATTAAAGTTAGTAAAAGATTCGGAAGGACTTTTATTATATCTTAGAAGTTTTATAAATAATCGAGTTCGTAAACTTAAACGGAAAATAGGTGAAGTGTCAAACAAGTATATTCACTCATTATTTGATTTAATCAATTACTTTTCGCTCGATTTTAATTAATCACTTGTTACTAATTACTTGCAATAAATCTTTTGGTTACGATAAAAACCTCCACAAATACTCAAGTATTATTAATTCGGAATATTAAAACAAATTAGTCCCTGCGAACGAACATTTACTTACCTTTAAACTATATTATATACGGATAGGTCCACTGCCTAAAAGTGTGTAATTGCGTTACATAGTAGGTTAATTTTAAGGCTACATTTTACACATCAATGCCTTAATCTGACATAATACTAAAGCTAAATTTTGTTGTAAGTTTTAGTATAACGAAAAACTGATTGATCGTGATTTAAAGTTTTAATAATAAGGTCTCTAGGTTGTTAACTTAATTCAAGTACAATTTAACTTTTCTGTCGAGTTCCATTAACCGAATGATGATATATAAACATATCAAGAAACACTCCAACAAAACATTATCATAAAAACAATAAGAAGATGCAAGTTTCTCGGACAACTAAATATTATTTTCATTCAAATCTTGACGATGTGTGTCGATGGTTATGTGATGTTGATCAAGAAATGAAAAAAAAAAATTATTTTTGAAATATTTTTCTAACGGTTATATTCATTTTACATAAATATATTCAACATTGGGAAAGAAAAGCTATAAGTGTCATTTGGGAATTACAAGTTTAAATTAATATTTCGTGTTAACAAGTAAAAGTCATTAATATATATTAAGTTTCATTTAAACCCATGCTTATATATATATTATCATACCAAAGTGAAAATATTGTATCATCAGTATTTCAGTACTAGTTCAAGCTTCGATCGTTACGTGCAACGACATTTCAAGGTATGATCTCTTGTTCATGATCAAAGACAAGTTTTTCAAGTTACATTCAGTCTGTTTTGTTATGTTTGTTTATCTAATGTTGTTATATTATTTTATCTCACACCAAAGGCCATGGTACGTGTGAACGTAAGTGTGTGGGTTCAAGTTTCGTAGAAAACAAGCGTAAATAGTGTGTAAAATAAATTGTTCTCTAACTTGTGGTTTATAACGTTCAAAATATAAAGTTATAATGCTTATGATGTGCATAGTTTACAGTTCGTAAAAAAGAAGGGATCTTTCATTATCACCGATGATCTCAATATTACACCTTTCGTGCTTGAAAAAAGTATCGAGTTCCTGAATACTCTTGGTGTTGAGTACACTGATCTGGTAGAAAAAACTATAAGCTTTGACGTAGAACATGTAAGTTTTTAATTTTAACAGCGGGTAGATCGTTTAGTTTACAAAAGATTATTAGTTAAATGTACTAACGTTGCACTATTGGTACTTTTTTCAGTTTTTAAATCTACTCAAGTGGTCATTATACACAAATAATCCTTTGACAAATCTGATTTATGGGGCAAGTATTAATCCGTGTTTAAACTCCTGCTCATGCTTCATCTCAAACGCTACCCTGAGCAACACAGGGCAGCCTCAGACGATAAAATTGCTAGTGCAGAAATCAAAGAAGAAGGTTTTATGTGCGCAAGTTGATAATTTTTTCGTGGAACTACTGTTTAGCTTCCTAACTATCCCCTTAGGTGCTGTAAAGCGTTTAACAATGGATGATCATGATTTTAAAGTCGGTATAGATAATCTATATACTAGTATTTCAAGTCTGGTAGATGGAAACAACCTCAAAACCAAGAATGTCAAGCGCAACTTACTTGCCCCAAAGGTTCCAAATTATAATTGTACGACTGATTTACTGCCGATTATTCATGTTACAGTACGTGCAGGTGGTTTTCTCAAAGACCAATCATCATTCCTAGTATCCGATGATCTGGAAATAACACTTTCACCGTCTATTTCTACTATATCGAAATTCACTTTTGGCATTCGTAGTGACGATATTGAAGTTCTCCAAGTGAGCATTGGTGAACAAGAGGTAACGTTAGCCTTTTTTGAACGGTTTATTACGCTTATTTAACTTTGCCAAAGCTAAAGTACCTTGGGTGTTTTCAAACTCTATCCATGTTTTAGAATTTTATTAACACGATCGTTAATACTTTACAGGCTCTTCTGATTCTCAAAGCGTGTTTAACCACAACGTCGGTTTTAACTCATTGTCTCGGCGCATTAAGGAAGAGCCCAAAGGTAGACACATCAACTTGAAACCCGGATTTGGTGGCAGACTGATTTAGTTACGATATTTATGTTTTGGTAGGATTGAAGTGTTCGCATTGTACTTTAATTATGGTCATTGAATGATTTTGGATCTTTTTGTCGTTGAAATATCGACATTGTTGTCCCTCAAACGACACCAATGTGGAAAACAGTATGAACTCAATGCCGTATTCATAACATATAAATCTGTACAAACACTAGTAGGAACAAGAATCGATTTTTCTCCAACATGCCATGGCATCTATTAAAAAGGATGATCTGAGCTTAACCAATCACCAATCTACTTAGGCTTGAGTTGTGGATAGGCTGATATAAGCTGGATTCGGACCGACTCTATAAGCTTGGTAATTATAAGGTCTTACCAACTCGTAAAAAAGACCTATTAAAGGTCTGCAAGAAGCTAAGACTGAAGGGTTATAAAACGTAAACCGAATCAAATATATCTTATAACCTCGTTACGGTTATCAAAGTTGACGGGATTATGGAAAAACAAACTCGACTAATATTTGGTTAGTTTGGCATTAAGCTATGGCCAACGGTCACACCAAGGTCTGGCAAACGTATAGTTGCACATATAATCAAGATCTATATAGTTGATTCTGTTCATATAGTTGACTTTGACTTATGTGAAGGAAGTCAATGGCCTCCGGTCGTTGAGGCCATAGCACGAATGAAAAAATCATTAATCATCACAAGCGTTAAACTTGATCAATATCAAGACTCGCAATTCAGACAAACAAAGATGCATCTTTGTAATTTTGCAAGAAGTTTCGGTCTAAATTTGAAGGTACAAGAGAAGGAATTAACTCAAATGGTGATGGAAACGAAGTGTTGGTCGCCTAATCCGGAACCCCTTTGAACCCTAATACCAAACTAATTGCGGAATAAGTAGTTTGTAAGTAAATATGGTGAAGAACAATCAGAGATAACCAAATGAATGATTCTATTAAGCTTACGTGTTTGATTACAACCACGAATAGAATCTAAACAATCGATTACAAGACTTTAACACTTAAGAACACTTAGTTACGCTCACAAACCCTAGCTCACGTAACTATTCTCGATATGAATGCTCTGACAACTTTCAACAACCACATTTATGATCCCAAGGCTGCTATTTATAGTCAGCTCGAAACCCTAGAAGAGTTACGCGCACGTAACTGTCTGGGAGACAGTTACGCGCGTAACTCCCTAGTTACGTGACCGTAACTCAGTTACGCGAGGGTAAATGTTAGTTACCCTCCGTAACTCACGTAAATGCGTATTGGACTTTACAACTCGATCTAATTACATTCTAACTCGACGACACATTCTAATGAATACAACTACAGACAATAATGTTCCAACAAACTCCCCCTTGGATGTAGCTTGTATTCTTCAAAATTTGTCCTCTTAAATACAACATAGATATCATACAAAAAATCTTCCGATTATTTAAATTACAACTGTTTATATGGATCCCACTTATATTTACACTTAGCTAAATCCGAACTTCCCCCAAAGCGTCATCAAACCTCCAGTATTTATTTAGGAAAACTGTCACCTTATTCCTATTTTATTAACTACTCTAAGTATTGAAAAAGCATACATATAGTATTAAGTTTAAGCACTTATGCATTTTTCATTATTTATTAACTTTATTTAAGTTTTTACAAACTTTATCGAAGCTTAATAAGCTTTATTGACTCGTGAATTCCTCCCTCTGTCTCTGCCGTTTATCAAGTAATCATCAAGAGTTATGGAATTCTTATTTGACTCTACTCTCCCCCTGTCTCTGCCGTTTATCAAGTAAGCATCAAGGGTTACGAATTTTACTTAGATTCAATTATTTATAACTCCTCAACCTTTATACTAACTCCAGTAAACTATGATTTCGCAACCTTATAGAATCCAGGAGCGCCTCAAGGTATTTTTGAGTTTTAATAATCATCTAAACTCTTTGAGTTTTAGATAAAAGCGATTTATTATATTTTTTTTTTGTTTTTCTCTCAATTTTTCTTTTCCTCGCTTTTTCTATTACTCTCAGATACTTATTTATATATATAATAATATCCTATGGTGACAGATTCCAGGCACACCAAAATTTTTCAGCGTATCACTGAGATGAACAAACTTAACCGTGTTACCCATTAGAAACAGGTTCGGAAAATTGTTTATATGATATTGGCCGTACCTACTAATACATCGAACAAACACTTATGATTCTGATTTTTAAAATCTGCGATGTACTATCATTTCCTAGGTTTTTACAAACTTTCTCCCCCTCTTTTTATGTTTTTCTGATTTTTATTGTTTTTATGATTTTTCATAACTATACAAATCCTAAAAACTTAAAAAGAAAGATTTCGAAGTCACGATCAAAAGATTTAGGTTTTTATCATTTGGACACTTTATACTCAATTGAGATTATTAAGCTTTGACTCAATGAGTTTCAAAAACTTTAGACTCAGTCGAGATTATTTAACTTTAGACTCGACGAGTGTCAAAAACTTTAGACTCTTTTGAAAAGAGTTTTGCATTTAAGCAAAACGGTTTTTGCTCGAGTCCGCAACTGTTATATGTTGCGAAGTCTAAACACTTTAAACTTTAAAATATAAGCATGTAAATTAAACTTGAAAGTAGAAGTTTGAACGCAAACCGGACCACGTAACTCAAATAGGAATCAAAAACCTACCGAATCACGCATCACACACATTACAAACAATCATTCAAGCAAAATAAACATTGATATATCAAAAGATGGTAACAGATATTACAGACATAAGAATATTGTTTGAGCTGGGAATTTAAGAAATACCAAAAAGCCAGCTAATAATCTGCAAACAAAAATCTACGCCGCATCCGCCAGCACCAACGGCAAATTCTTCGAGTGGTACCCCTTTTCAACACATATGTAGACCACATGAGAGAAGACATGGCCAAACGACTTCTCATTCCACGCTGAATAAATCGTCTTCTGATTCAGTCGCTTCAGATCTTCTTCGGAGAGGCAGAGAAGATGGATAGGATCATAGATCCTTAGCAACACTTTCCCATCGATATCAGTCATCACTGCCTCCCGAGTCTTCTCATCAAAGAACCAAGAATCAAGCGGTTCCAAGAAATCATGAGGCAAAGAAGGCATCCTGATGCGCTTAAGACTCTTCACCTCTGGATATATGTGTTGCACCTCGCGCTTCCCCGTCTTGGGATTCTTCGTCTTTAACTTCTTCTTCACTGGCGTGGTAAGGCTAAAGTTCACATACTTTTCATAGTATATGTCTGCCCGCAACTGAATGTAGAAGAGCTTTGAAGCATCTGAAGTAAGATTCGTCGGTTCCATGTCCGCGAGGCGCCTCAATTCATAATAGGGCAGAGAGTTGAATGTGGCGTACTTCATCCTCATATACTGTACCCCATCTATCCTCAGCAGGGCAAAGAAGTCGGTGTTATCGATGTAGCGCCATGAAAGAATGAGCTTTTTGCACTGGCCTACAAGATTGCAACTCGCAATAACACCAACTTTGTCAAACACCTTGTGATCTATCTCCCGCCCTCGGCTATCAACATAGTGAACATGAGTCTTCACTGGAGGAGAGGGAACTGCTGGAGGCTCCGGTTCACTTGCTTCTTTAGACTTCCTCTTTGAACCAGAAGAGGAAGCAGACTTGTCTTTCGCTCCAGCCTGAGATTGTGATGCAATGGCTTTCTTCAACCGTGCTGAATCGACCTCGTCCTCGGAGTCCTCAAACATATTACAACTCCCGTGGACCATAGAGGCGCCATCACCCTCCTGCATCGGAATCGCATCGAACCTGGGAACTACAGTTGTAGAACCTTGAGCAGACATAGCAGGTCGAGCTGGCTGGATCGGATGAGTATGTGTACCTGCAGTAACTAAAACAAGGGCAAGATTAGGGTTAGTGGACTCCCCCTGAGTGGGAGCGTCCTTAGCAGGAGATCCCTGATCCTTAGCAGGTCCGGAGGCAGATTCGCCGTGTTGTTTCGGGCCTGAAGGATCTTCTTTCCCTTGATCTTCGGAGGTCATGCGAGAAAGAGCACCGGCACCACCATCATCATCAGGTTTGTTATCCTTGTCATCCTTCGGTGCATCGTCCTTCTCAACATCACCATCCTCATCATCGTCATCCTCATCATCGTTTTTATCTTTAAACTTTACTGAATAATAGAAAGTCACGTTTTTATCTTTAAACTTTACTGAATAATAGAAAGTCAAGTTTTAACCTTTAAACTTTATCCAAGAGATAAAACGACTCTACACTCAAACCTTTACACTTTATCACGAGATAAAGAACCTTTAAACTTGACGGGAAAGGCATGTGATCAATCGAGCATGTTTAAGCACTCGGAGCCTTCCAATCGTCAAGAATGTTTCCAGAAACCGTCTTTCCAGGAGAATGTGATCCATAACGCGTATGTAAGCTCAAAATATTCTTCCTGTCACTGCAAATCACTTAAAAAACACGAGAACCGTAAAATTGAAAAGAAAAGCTATAAACCTAAGAAAGGGAAAATGCACCAGATGACCATTGTACTACACAAAAATATCCGTCTAAGTCATTGTACAAAGTTTATGTCTATTTACATCACTATACTACATTTGACCGTTTAAATTATAACCTTAACTTTTAAAAACCGTTTAAATAAATCATTTTGGTGACCTGAAACCCTTTGGTAACCGCCACGTCACCCTTTTCTATAACTTTATATTTTGAACGTTATAAACCACAAGTTAGGGTTTATGAATTGGGATTTTTGCAGAGTTCAATTGGGGAAGATGGATTTACGAGTTTGTAATTGTGGAGTGAATGCTAGATGCTGGACGTCGTGGACATCAATCAATCCAGGAAGACGATTTCTAGGTTGTCCAAACTATCTTGTAAGTCCCAAATTTTCTTCTGTTTTTGTTCATCTCGATTTTCTTCTGTTTTTTTTCATCGTGGATATCTATTTAATAGGATCCAACAAAAAAATTGCAACTTTTTTAAATGGTTTGATTCGGAGCTACCAAACAGATGGTATAATGCAAGGATGTTTGAATTTTACTCGAAGGTGAAGTCGTTGGAAGCTGATTTAGAGATGGTGAAAAAACAAGCTGCAAATCGATTGTTTTATTTAAGATTGTTGTTTGTTGTAGGATTTGTAACACTTTGTTTTCTATTCCTATTGTAATGGTATTTCTGTTTTCTATTGTAATGTAACACTCTGTATTTGGCAATGACCAATTTTTCCCAATTTGCTGTTTACATAACCAACCAAAACAACCCATTTGAAACAACCCATTTGGAGATTTTTACTGCATAACTTACCCAATAACTTACCCAATTTGCCAATTTGCTGTTTACTGCATAACTTACCCAATAACAACCAAATTACCAAAAGAGATTTTTCCCATTTTGGTGTTAACAAAACCAACCAAAACAACCTAAACAAAACAAACCAAATGACAAATTACCAAAAGAGGCATTCTTTACCATAACTTACCAAAAGAGCCAACATAAAGTGGCATAATTTACATACAGTGGCACAAAGTTAATAAGTTCCTACTACATCATACCTTAACAGCCAACATAAAGTTACCAAAAGACAACATTCTTAAGTTCCATTGATATACAATCATCAGACATACTACATTCCTAATCAAGTGATATACAATCATCAGGAGTTAAACCAGGACCTGGTTTCAATGGTTTCTTGAAATGAGCAATCTTGATCCTTTCTGAAGGTGGCCTCCTCTTCACCTGCAACTTAACCTTTTTCTTCCTTTGCTTGGGAGTGACATTGACTGCAGCTTCACTACATCCCTCACTTTCTTGAGTTGCCAAAGGAGGCTGAGACACTGGAATTTCCTCAGTACTTCCCTCACTTTCTTGAGTTGCCAAAGGAGGCTGAGACACTTGTTTATTGACTTCCAATTCAGTATTTCCCTCATTTTCTTGAACCTCATCTTCAGACACTGGTGGTGGCCTCTTCAGAAGCCTTTTGAACCTCCTCTTAGGAGTGACAACTGGTATTTGCTCAGCTTCTTGAGTTGCCAAAGGAGGCTGAGACACTGAAATTTCTTCAGGTTGTTGATCTTTGTAGTGATGCAGAATGGCATTCACATCTTGACCTGCCTCTAGTATGCAGTCTTCTACAGTTATCCCTGGTGGCCAAGCATACCTTGGAAGTCCATCCTTGTTCTACAACACACAGATTAAATTGTTAAAAAGAACAATAAAAAGAACAATAAAGAGTACTTACCCCTAACATTGGCTCTCCATCAATAGGATCCCAGGATACGCCATAACCAATTGGTTTAATACCACCTGGATATGCACTACCATCTAAAGCATCTCCTGGCCCTATTTTTCTAACCACCTTCCCATTAATTGTAATCTCTTCTTCCACATTCTCTTCCCTGAATAATCTCCTTCTAACACTTTGTTCTTCCCTCTCTTCTGAACTTCCCTCTTGTTCATTAAGGGATTCTTCTTCCACAATCTCTTCCCTTTGTTCAATCCTAACAGCCTTACCCCCACCTCTACCACCCCTAACAACCTTACCCCCACCTCTACCACCCCTAACAGTCTTTTCACCACCACCTCTACCACCCCTAACAGCCTTACCCCCACCTCTACCACCCCTAACAGCCTTTTCACCACCACCTCTACCACCCCTAACAGCCTTTTCACCACCACCTCTGCCACCCCTAACAGCCTTGCTACCACCACCTCTACCACCCCTAACAGCCTTGCTACCACCTCTATCACCCCTAACAGCCTTGCTACCACCTCTAACAGCTTCACCATCACCTCTAACAGCTTCACCATCACCATCTCTATCCACTGTGCAAGTGGCCCTATTGTGTCCCTCTTCCCCACAATTTTTACAATGCATTACCCTCCCAATCCTTCTAACCTTAGTCTTATCTTGATTACCACCCTCAAAGGCATCTCTCCTTCTTTTGTGTTTGGGTCTACCAGACATTCTTCTAGCAATGGGGGGTAATGGTTTTTGGTTATTAGATGGTGGCCATTGTTCAATACCATTCAAGGGATTTATGAAATGGTTATATGTAGCTACAAACATGGGTTTTTTGAAGTAATGTGACACATAATGGTCTGGATTCTTGTGTAAATGAAAGATAACTGCATACCCATGTTCACAAGGAATACCTGACAACTGCCACAATCTACAACTACAAGTCCACTTAGCTTCATCTACTCTAAATGCAGTATAACCATTCCTTACCTCAAACAAGCTGTTTCCACATGGAAAAACCTCCCAGTGCCTACACATTAAAAGAAATATTAGCCAAAAAACATTTAAATAGAGATAAATTTAATGGGAAAATCATACCTATGCAAGTCCTGAATCTTTGCAATCTTCTTCCTAATGCTTGGGCAAATTTCATGACTCCATGATTCATGAATATCTCTCATCTTCTGCATCCTTACCATCATATACAATCTGATATCCTCCAGCATGTTGATAATTGGTTTCCTTCTAGCATCCACTATAACAGAGTTGAAGCATTCACTTATTCCATTCTCCACTGCATCACATGCCCTATCTGTAGTAAAAAAAGCCTTGCTCCAGCTACTTGGTTGCCTTTCCCTTAGATGTTTTTCTGCTTCTTTGCTTGTCCTTTTCAAGTCCTCCATATATCTCTCAAATCTAGCAGGGAAGGTGGCCTTTGATGCTTTCCAGAATATGTTTCTAAACAATACTCCTGTAAACTTCTTTCTGAAGTTTGCATAGATGTGCCTTGCACACTGTCTATGTTCTGCTAAAGGTATGACCTCCTTGGCTGCTTCCAAAATACCCTAAATAAAAATGAAGCATAACAAAGTTAATTGACATAAAATTACATTAAGAACTGATATGAAAGTTAATTGACATACCTTGTGTTGATCTGAGATGATAGTTAGACCTTCACCAAAGTTTAACTCCAAATCTGCCACTAAACATTCCATAAACCATTTCCAGTTCTCTTTGTTCTCAATGCTCACAACTGCCCAAGCCACTGGAAACATATGGTTATTCCCATCTCTTCCTACAGCTGCAAGCAACTCTCCTTTGCATATAGTTTTCAAAAAACACCCATCAATCCCTAAAACCTTCCTACATCCTGCCAACCAACCATCTTTCAGTCCCTTAAAACAAACATAAAAGCTTTTAAAGTAATTTTTCCCATCTGGCATTGGTTCAACACTCATTAAGCAAGTACTTCCTGGGTTAGATGTAATGATCTCTTCTGCATAGGACCACAATTGTCCATAATGATCTTCTAAACAAGTCTCATATTGTTCCAAGGCTTTGATCTTCCCCCTTCTAGCCTGACCAAAAGTAACTCTACACTTCTACTTCTTCAACGTAGCTTCCTGTATCTCCTTAACTTTGATATTAGGTCTTGCCATGATTTTTTTAGCATAGTTCCTAGCTATCCAGTTGCAAGTAATCAAGCTTCCAAAGTCATAACTCTTTGAACATCTATGCTCATCTTGTAAACTCTTTATCTAAAAGGACTTTTCCTTCTGCATCCAAGATGCCCACAGTCTAAAAGTGCATTTGGGACCATTACCTACATTTTTACTACATTTAGCTAAAAGCCTCTTACCATCATTAACTGTGTAATACAACTGGTATCCATTAGCAAGAGCATAGAAAGCCAAACACCTTTTCAATTGTTGTGGATTCTCATACCTTTCACCTAATTGTGGTCTCATGTACTTCCATTTAATGCTAGGATCATGCACTGGCCCTCCCAATCCATCATTTTCATCTGCTCCATGTTCACTTTCAACACAAACATCCCTCTCAAACCATTTTTCAGTATCTAAACCACCATAAATCTTAGACAAAAATGTTTTATCAAACATTTTAACTGCTTTCTTCTTAGGTTTAGGCATACTAATTTTGCTACTCCTAACTTCAAAAACCTCATCCTCACCTTCTGAAAGGTGATCTACAGATGCAGTGTCACTCTCATCCGAAGAGAACATATCATACATATCTTCTTCCTCATCTTCATTATCACTATCTACTTCAACATTATCTATCCTATCAGTTACACCACCATTTCCTATCAGTTCCCTAGTTATCTCACACTCAGAGTGGCCAATGTAAACCTCAATCAAACCTCCATTGTCTTCAGCATATTTTATAAAACTAAGTATATCATTATCAGATTTCATATGCCTCAATCCAGACTCTAAATCTTTACCAGGAACAAGGAAAAAGATAAAATTGCATAATGCAGATGATGATTCTTCTAAAAAATATTTAAACTTACTGAAATTCATGGAATGTATGTCCACATCCTTCAAAACGGTTAGCATATCGTACTCATAACTAAAAGGATCTTTTTCAAACCTACCACCACGATGAAAGTTGATCGTTATCATACTTGCATGCTCCACGATTTCCAATTTGATACTTGATCGATGATTTAGGATTCCAGGAAGACGATTACGATTAGGGTTTAATAAAAAATTAAAGTGATGATCCCAATTAGATTTGGTATTATAAAAATGAAAGAGGGAGAGAGAGAATTAGTGGGGAGTGACGTCACCGGTTTCTGACCGGTTGAGTGAAAAAAAGTCGTTTATTTAAACGGTCGGGTTAATGCACCCGAGGGTCACTGTACTATTCGTGAAAATCCAATTGGGTGATTGAACAAAAAAAAGTTGTAAAGTTTTCATTATACTTTCAAAAAATGTTAAAATGATCACTCATGCTTTAAAAAAAGTTTAAATTCGTCATTTGGATGACTGGTAACCTGCTGAACCGGATAACCTTGTTGACTTGTGACTTGTTGACTAAACCCTTCTTTTGTATGTCAGACCCCTGGTGTCCTTTATCTAATTAATAAAAAAGAGAGTATGAAAAGTCTTTTAAAGAAGCTACACATGAAACCAGATCGATCATCATCAGAATCTCAATCACGTGAAATTAATAAACCTTTATTTGGGATTTCAAATTGGTTCAATTCAGTAGTAACAAATAAACGAAATCAAACCCCACGGTTTGACTCTGTTAGTAGTAGTCAACTAGATGCTGCTATGGATGAATTAAGGATTTGGGATTCCGGTTCAGGTCATTCTAGGGATCCAGAGCTAGATAAAGAGTATCAAATTCATTTATGAATCGTCTCTTTCTTCCCGCAATCAACGATCATGTCCTACTCCTTCTTTTGAATTATTTTACCTCCAACGATCAGGTAACACCTCCGGCAACACCTTTCACTCTCCGACGACATGTCGCCGAAGAAGAAGCAGCAACAGAAGCAGAAATCCGGTTCAACATCCAAAAACAAGCCTCAATCCAGCGGTCCCAAACTCCAAATAACGGCGTAAAATTGAGAGGAAGACCTGTTAAGAAAATTGACGGCGGTGGATTACGACGGCCGGAGAGCGACGGCGGTGGATTACGGAGGTGGATTACGGCGACCGGAATTTGTACGGCGGAGATATTATTAGCTGAATAAAAAAGAGAGCGTGAGTTGGAAAATTGATTTGGATGAGTGATGGCGAATTACCATGGGGATTTCAGTCAAAAAATTGATTACGTGTTTAAGATCGTACTGATCGGTGATTCCACAGTTGGAAAATCTCAATTGTTGGCTAGGTTTTCTAGAAATGAGTTTAGTTTGGATTCCAAAGCAACGATTGGTGTCGAATTTCAGACCAAGACTATGCTTATTGATCATAAAAATGTTAAGGCTCAGATTTGGGATACTGCTCTCTCTTCTTAGTATTAATATAAAATTTATTAGTATTAAACTCATAAATAATAATTTTATAAAGGGTATTTTTGTCTTTTCATATGTCAAAATAACAAGTGTTACCTGATACTATAAGTTGGTGTGGGTCCCAATGACCAAAACAAACGGTTTTATAAAGTAGATTGAAAATTATGTATATTTTTTTAGTTCAATCACCCAATTGGATTTTCACGAATAGTACAGTGACCCTCGGGTGCATTAACCCTTAAACGGTCAAATGTAGTATAGTGATGTAAATAGACATAAACTTTGTACAATGACTTAGACGGATATTTTTGTGTAGTACAATGGTCATCCAGTGCATTTTCCCACCTAATAAATGTTAAAATCTTTTTGAATTTTTAATTTTAAAGAACTTAGAGATTAAACTACAACTTAAACCAAAAATCTTTTTGAGTTTTTTTTTTTTTTTAATTTTAAAAGACTTAAATATTTACAAAAATTGTGGTTCGTGTCAAACGATTTCTAAAATGGTGAGACGGTTTAACTTGATCAATTCTTCAAATCGCCCCTTATGAAAAGCTTTTGTCAAAAGACCGGCCTTTTGATTTTCGGTGGCGATTTGAAGTAATGTGATCAAGTTCTTATCATAGCAATCCATATTATTAACAAGCGTAATGTTTCTAATAACAAGTCAAACTAGAAGTGGCAATTTCAACCCATTTATTTAAGAACGGGTCGAATCAGGTTATGTTTAATCTATAACGGGACAAATGGACAATAGTAATTTATAACCAAAAAAACCTGTTTTAGGTCAGCCCAACCCGACCGTTTCAACTTGTACCAGAATATAACTCATTTGACTAGAACCGTTCTAAAGTCTAAACTGTTACCCAACCCACCGACCCGCCCATTTTTCATCTTGAATCAAATGATTACTTAAACGAATGTTACGGACTTGTGGGTCCCACGGGCAATAAGCAGACACAATATCACTCAACTCATCAAGTTAATACCTAACTGCAAGTTTCAACACTTGACTTGAAAACAAGAGAATAACAACACGTATAGATTCGTGTACAAATTGTGAAGTATGGCTGGAAGATAAGTTCTTCATTTTTAATTCGATTCCCATGACTTTTATCAATCATACGGAAATTAGATATAAGTAGTTATCTAACAAGATTCTTGATTGAGAATTTAACAGTATAATATAACAGCAACGACTAACCATCACGAAAATTCCAAGCCATGAAAGAAGACGAAAATGATTTTTTTAAGTAGTTAATTTACATCAAATACTAATATTATGAACCCAAAGTTTTATATTATCTGTTAACATTATCTATGATTATCAAATCAAGATATTATAGTTTTAAGGAGATACCGAAAACAGGATTAATAAGCATATCTTAAGAAAGAGTTTGTAAGAAACCAAAGACCATAAAATGAAGCAAAGATCGTAAAATGAAGATTACGAAAGACAAAGTATCGTTCAACCAACAGGTTAATGCCTTAATATGACATAATACTAAAGCTAAATTTTGTTGTAAGTTTTAGTATAACGAAAAACTGATTGATCGTGATTTAACGTTTTAATAATAAGGTGTCTATGTTGTTAACTTAATTCGAGTACTATTTAACTTTTCTGTCGAGTTCCTTTAACCGAATGATGATATATAAACATATCAAGAAACACTCCAACAAAACATTATCATAAAAACAATAAGAAGATGCAAGTTTCTCGGCCAACTACATATTATTTTCATTCAAATCTTGACGATGTGTGTCGATGGTTATGTGATGTTGATCAAGAAATGAAAGAAAAAAAAATATTTTTGAAATATTTTTCAAACGGTTATATTCATTTTACATAAATATATTCAACATTGGGAAAGAAAAGCTATAAGTGTGATTTGGGAATTACAACAGTTTAAATTAATATTTTGTGTTAACAAGTAAAAGTCATTAATATATATTAAGTTTCATTTAAACCCATGCTTATATATACCAAAGTGAAAATATTATATCATCAGTATATCAGTACTAGTTGAAGCTTCGATCGTTACGTGCAACGACATTTCAAGGTATGATCTCTTGTTCATGATCAAAGACAAGTTTTTCAAGTTACACTCAGCCTGTTTTGTTATATTTGTTTATCTAATGTTGTTATATTATTTTATCTCACACCAAAGGCCATGGTACGTGTGAACGTAAGTGTGTGGGTTCAAGTTTCGTAGAAAACAAGCGTAAATAGTGTGTAAAATAAATTGTTTTCTAAAAGATAAAGTATTTTTTTTTTGATATTGTTCAAATATTATTTGATCTCAAAGGATTTAGGTGGACTAGTCTAGGGTCTTTCAGAGTTTTTGGTGTTATTTGACGTAGGTGCTTGAGAGATATTTGGTGTTATTTGGCGTAGGTGCTTGAGAGATATTTGGTGTGTTGTTTTCGGGTTGTCTTTGAATATTTGATAGAAGTTTTTAGGTTGTTGGTTTGGTTTTTTTGTTGTTTTTTATCGGTGTATTGTAATTCTAGCTAAAAAAAAGATTATTTCATGTCATATATTGTTCATAACTCTTACTTTGATAAATCGATGATGTGTGTCTCGATATGATGTTGTTAACTTGATTAGATACGATGGCAAGTAATGCAAAATCAGTTTCATTGAAAGTATTTGTGGACGAAAGGAAGAAAAAATTGGTGTTCGCAGAAGCAGAAGAAGACTTTGTTGAAGTACTCTTTAGTTTTTTCACATTGCCACTTGGAAAAATCGCGCGATTCTTAAATAAGCAAAAGGGTTCAAACAAGATGAAACTTGGAAGCTTTACTTCTCTTTATAGAAGTGTTCAAAGTATTGACGTACAATTCGTTCGCGGGAAGTCTACGAAAAACCTACTGCTGAATCCATTTAGTTCATCCTCTTATTTATGCAGGAATCTGAAATTAAATCTATATGACGCCGCCGATACTTATGCTGTGAGTAGTTTACAGTTCGTGAAAAAGAAGGGATCTTTCATTATCACCGATGATCTCAATATTACACCTTTCGTGCTTCAAAAAAGTATCGAGTTCCTGAATACTCTTGGTGTTGAGTACACTGATCTGGTAGAAAAAACTATAAGCTTTGACGTAGAACATGTAAGTTTTTAATTTTAACAGCGTGTAGATCGTTTAGTTTACAAAAAATTATTAGCTAAACGTACTAACGTTGCACTATCGGTACTTATTTCAGTTTTTAAATCTACTCAAGTGGTCATTATACACAAATAATCCTTTGACAAATCTGATTTATGGGGCAAGTATTAATCCGTGTTTGAATTCCTGCTCACGCTTCATCTCAAACGCTACCCCGAGCAACACAGCGCAGCCTCAGACGATAAATTTGCTAGTGCAGAAATCAAAGAAGAAGGTTTTATGTGCACAAGTTGATAATTTTTTTGTGGAACTACTGTTTAGCTTCCTAACTATCCCCTTAGGCGCTGTAAAGCGTTTAACAATGGACGATCATGATTTTAAAGTCGGTATAGATAATCTATATACTAGTATTTCAAGTCTGGTAGATGGAAACAACCTCAAAACCGAGAATGTCGAGCACAAGTTACTTGACCCAAAGGTTCAAGATTGTTATCACCGTGTGACTGATTTTCTGCCGATTTATCATGTTACAGCACATCCAGGTGGTTTTCTCCAGGACCAATCATCATTCCTAGTATCCGATGATCTGGAAATAACACCTTCACCGTCAATTTCTACTATATCGAAATTCACTTTGGGCATTCGTGGTGACGATATTGAAGTTCTCCAAGTGAGCATTGGTGAACAAGAGGTAACGTTAGCCTTTTTTGAACGGTTTATTAAGCTTATTTAATTTTGCAAAAGCTAAAGTACCTTGGGTATTTTCAAACTCTATCCATGTTTTAGAATTTTATTAACACGATCGTTAATACTTTACAGGCTCGTCTGATTCTCAAAGCGTGTTTAACCACAACGTCGGTTTTAACTCATTGTCTCGGCGCATTAAGGAAGAGCCCAAAGGTAGACACATCAACTTGAAACCCGGATTTGGTGGCAGATGGATTTAGTTACGATATTTATGTTTTGGTAGATTGAAGTGTTCGCATTGTACTTTAATTATAGTCATTGAATGATTTTGGATCTTTTTGCCGTTGAAATATCGAGCCATATTTCCCTTTCTATGTGTCGTATATATAAGACATTGTTGTCCCTCAAACGACACCAATGTGTGCAAAAGCGATTTTTCTCCAATGTGGAAAACAATATGAACTCAAAGCCGTATTCATAACATATAAATCTGTACAAACACTAGTAGGAATAAGAATCGATTTTTCTCCAACATGCCATGGCATCTATTAAAAAGGATGATCTGAGCTTAACCAAGCACCAATCTACTTAGGCTCGAGTTGTGGATAGGCTAATATAAGCTGGATTCGGACCGACTCTATAAGCTTGGTAATTATAAGGTCTTACCAACTCGTAAAAAAGACCTATTAAAGGTCTGCAAGAAGCTAAGACTGAAGGGTTATAAAATGTAAACCGAATCAAATATATCTTATAACCTCGTTACGGTTATCAAAGTTGACGGGATTAAGGAAAAACAAACTCGACTAATATTTGGTTAGTTTGGCATTAAGCTATGGCCAACGGTCACACCACGGTCTGGCAAACGTATAGTTGCACATATAATCAAGATCTACTAGAGTTATCAACGAATGATAAACCCGCACACAAACAACGATATCAGCTAGCACCGTGATGATAAAAAAAATATGTAAAAGAAACGTCAACAGCAGGATTCGAACCTGCGCAGGCAAAGCCCAACAGATTTCGAGTCTGTCTCCTTAACCACTCGGACATATTGACTTTTTTGTTTCAGTTACATTTAAAAAATTATATATCAAGTGTTTTAACTTTATTAAATTTGACAAATTAAAATAAAATTTTTATTTTTAAAGAAAAAATAGTAGCAAACTTTCGATTTATTTTGTTTCAGACAACAAGTTACGATAAATGTAGGGTACATAACGTAGACGTATTTGTATAAACACATGAGACGTTGGACTTGTCTACGTAAGGATTGTTTAAAGCATATATTGTCTGTCATCAGTCTCTAACCGCATCATCCTGGACTAATTTCTATCTTTAGTTTTATCGTTAGTCGATATGATGTAACTTAGTCATACATTTAGAGCTTTAGATATGCTACATTCATATTCCCTTGTACTCCAATCGATTAATCATTTCTCAAAAGCTACAATGTTTAAATCAATAATAGTAACTTATACATTTTGCGTTAAAAGTTATAGTTTAATGGTATGGCGTGATCATTTTCACCACGATAGCAAACACGAAAGGTAGAGTTTGCTTCTTTGAAAGAATTGGCCTTGAGTACATGCTGCTCACAACCTTTCGGTTTGTATTGCCCCTTGTAGGCTTTGCATACATATGCAACGAAATTCTGGTAATCCTGTATCATAAGTTTGATGGGAGCGAAAATATTTAGATATGATATAGTGTAACAAACCAATCAAATTTGTTAAAATAGAATTAGACGAAGAGATAGAGGGACTCGACCTCTTGAAGTGGATTATCGTTAACAAGAACCCATGGTACGAATCTATGAGGTGGATTGAGATGGTTTGTCTCGTCCGCAAATTTTAGCTCAAGCTGCATTGATCACATTAAAAAACGGATCATATTTACGATGAAGTTAATGTAATAATCTTTAATATATAATAAAAGAGAGGCCTTAAATGCCACATGGCGAATTAAGGTCCCTTTGATGAGTTAACTTCTTTGATCGCAGCCGTTAGATCATATTGATGATGTCATCAAAAGATTATTTTCATTTTACACCCTCTTACAATACATAATTACATTTTCTCTTTCATTCTATCTTTACTAAAATAAAAAACATAACTATAATTAATTTATAGAATCGTTCAATTTGTACTATGATTTAACTTATTATTATTCTAAAATCTCCTAATATAAATATCAAAACATGTGTATAAACGTAAAAATGTATATGTTATTATGATTATAAACATCATGTGTATAAACGTAAAACTATATATAATATTATACATATAACATTATTTTTTCATAATAAATTAAAATCTACATAAACATAAAATTTACCATTCAATTTTTATTTTTTTCCGCGTTATCGCGGGACAATAATCTAGTTAACTAAATAAGATTTTAACACATGTATTTAGACATTAATCATATTTCTTTGGGTTAATTGTTTGAAAATACATCGAACTTTACACCCAAAACTATTGTATGCATCCATCTTCTAAACCATGTATTGTATTTAGTTATCTTCCAAATTAGTCTAATGTCAGCACAATTTAACCTTTAACCTGCTGCTTGATGACGTGGATCAGGTTTTATATAGTTTAATACCTAATATATGACGTGGCAGCCATATATCATCAAACCAAAAATTTAAAAATCCTAATTTCTTTGTGATTTAATCTTCATTTATACCTATATTATTATTATTATTATTAAATTAAATAATATATTAAAGATAAGTTTTTTACTTTTTAGATTTAATCTTCCTGTTGTTGCTGTTGAGATAACCTTAGATGAGCTCAATCTCAATAGTGGTTTCAATATTCATATCAAAATCACTTGTGTTCTTCTATAAATCATGGGTGATTTTACCTACTAACCTGAACTTTTTACCTACTATGTTCTTCTGGTCCACTTTACGTGGTACTACGGCACGAACTCAAAGTAACAAAGAAATGAAGTCAAAGCCTGTTCAGGTATTTGATGGTGGTCTTTATCCAAGATTGGTGATACTGCGGCGGGTGTCGTCCACGCGCGCGGCGAAGTTGGCGGTTAGTCGGAGGAAATGGTGGTGGAAGAAAGCGAAGGGATTAGGGGTTGGTGGTGGCTGTCGGAGTGGTGGTTTTTTGCCGGATTTTTTGGCTGCCAGAGTTGTTGGTGGTGGTGGTGGTGGTGGTGGGATGGTGGCTGCCGGATTTGTTGGATTTAGTGGTAATGAAAAGTTGTGGGGTTGTGTGGTGTGGAACAAAAGCAAGATTTTGAAACTCATAAACAAAGTCAACAAGTGGGTTAATTTATTGAGAAATCCTACGTGGCATGACACATATTATAAAATGATTATTAAAAATAAATAATTACTGGTTACCTAAAGAGAAGGTAAACACCTGCATACTATAGATTAATTTGAAAGATAACTGAATACAATAGATGGTTTAAAAGATGGATGTATACAATAGTTTTGGGTGTAAAGTTCGATGTATTTTCAAACAATTAACCCTATTTCTTTTGTAATCTTGGACCCAATTTCTAACATTCTTCAACGAATGTCGAGTACAAGATTGAACTTTAAAGCCAAAACTGTCAAAAGATATATGTTCCTATTTTATAACCTTATCAAATCATCGGTTAACTATGTAACAATAGCAAATAGTTTTGTGTCAACATTTAACTCAACCTATTTTTTCCCAAATAAAAGAATTTGAATATCGAAAAATCAAGTGTTTTTAAGTATGTTTGGTTAAAGTAGTCGTAACCAAAAGCCTCGTTTATAGTAAGCTAGATATATCACTCATAATCTTGAACCTTACCCAAACAAGATTTTGTTTTTGAGTTTTTCTATCAAAAATAAAATAAAATTGAACCCTAATATCTAGAAGTTTTTCTAATAATAACTAGAGTTAATTACCTAAATCGTCCATATGGTTTACTCAAAATTATGGATTTCGTCCCTAAATTTAAAACGTTACATAAATTGTCCACTTTTGGAAACTAATTTCGTTTTTCGTCCCTAATTTCTAACGGACGTCCATTTTAGGGACGAAATGTGTAATTAGTTAACGATGATTTTAGAGGAAAATTTTAACGGACATCCATTTTAGGGACGAAAAGCGTAATTAGTTTCAAAAAGTGGTCGATTTATACAACATTTTAAACTTAGGAACGAAATATATAATTTTGGTTAAATCACATAGACGATTTATCTAATTAACTCTAATAACTAACATCTTTTTTTAATTAGAAATAAGTCTATCTTTTCACTTTTTTTCAAGTCACTACCTCTATAGCTTTTGCAATGGTAGTCACATGTTAAAAGGTAAAAAGGTAAAAAGGTAAATGACATGATAGCATAATGGGAATAGAAGTACTTACATCAAAACCCATTTTACTTTGGTAACAATCCAAGATAGGTTTTGGGTATATATTAAGTGAATTCATACAAGATTTCCAAGCACCATATCTTCCTTCCAAATTCAACTTTTCAATACACTCAATCAACTTAAACCTTAGTACCTGTTAAAAAAAACATGTAATAATCATCTATACATTTGTGATAAAATAAAAATACGTCATAAAAATATGCGCAAATCGTCAAGAAAGTTTAGTTTATAATAATTATAGTACAATGTAATTAACAAATCGAACTTAAATCTTACTTGTTGAGGTACCAGGTTGATTGCACAAGCTTCAACTATGTCAAGCGTACATTCATCGCGACCATGCTGCAAATTTAAGTAACATAATTGCCGCACTTTTTTACAAATTAATTATAAAAATAAACAAATATGATATATGAATGATTGAGTGTGGTAAACACTTAGGATTCTTTGAAAGAGGTCTCATGTTCGATTTTTACTAGTATCAACTCGTTGAGTATATTGTTTTTTTTTTTTTTTTTTAAGTTGTTGGTTTAATAAGGTACAATAATTCTAATCAATTTAAACAAAAAAAATTATCTCTAAATATTATAATGGTAAACAATTTAGTTAGAAATGTAACACATCATACAAAATGGTTATCCGAAAAACTCAAAACTATAATGATATTTGAGCTAAACGAGTTTTAACAAGGCTACATAAAAACGGGCTTAACCTTCTTCTTTTTTTAAAGAAAAACGATTACACGCACAATATTTAGATAATATGTACTTTTAAAAGAGATTGGTTTCTATCAAGCTAACATATACGATAACATGTACTTAATTTACGCATAAATATATATACTTACTTGACAAATCCAAGCATTGTTTGAAGCCAATTGAGTATTACCCCAAGGAACCATATGGAGATCAACAATGGAGAAAAGATTCCCTTGAAACAATGCTTTACTAAGTTGATTGACAATGAAATCAGCACAATATGGACATAAAGATTCATAGTATAATGACACTTTCACTTTGTCTTCAACACATTGTGTTTTTGAAATGGTCAACAAGAAGATCAATACTAAAATCTTATGACAAGAATCCATAGGTTTTGGTTGGTGTTTTTGAGATTTGATTACAAGAAAACCATGTTGTGTTTTTGCCCATATATACAAGTGGGTCTCACTTTTCTTACATAACTTTTTTTTTTTTTTTTTTATTATTATGGTGTAAATTGTAGCTTTTAATGTAGATGGGTGTTTGTTTTGGGTTATTTATAATCTTTGAGTTTAAATTGTTGAACTTATTTTGTTTAAATCTATTTTTTCGGCTTATTTTTCAACATATATATTCAATTCTCAGTTTTAAGCAAAGTTGTAAATAACGTTAAGGTGTGGCGTGACGGCATAGTCAAGTCTCAAGACATAACGAGACATGACGTTTTTTAAGACGTGACAATACCACAAAATTTTAATATATTTTATAATTGTATATAAGATTTTATATGTTTTTACTATTTTTAAGTTATATAACTATAAAAAATCGTTGTTTTCACGTTTTAATATACATTTAATATAAGATATAGTCACCAATATACAATTAAATGATTTTTGTAGTCATTTTAAACTATTTTTAGGTTTTTTATTTTTGAATTTACCTAACGCATTACAAAAAAAACTCGCGTTAAAGCGCGCCATGGCGCGCCTTGACACGTTTTTTGGACGCCACGCCTAACAAAGACGTTTTGCATTTTTCGTGAAGGCAAGTCACGTCATGACGGACTTTTTAGAATCTTGATTTTAAGTCATAATAAGTTAATAAGAAGACAAAATGGCGTACAAAAGATAAGTCAAACAAAATAAGCTTATAATCTACATAACAAGCTAAAACGAACACTCTTACGACCGAAATTCTTTAATGTATATATTACGGGAGGTATTTGGGTTAGCTTATATACATAATGTATTTTCTCAACACGATAAGCATTATTTAAACCCTAATTGATAAAAGCTTATTAGACACCAAAAATGTAATAAGCTTTACCCAAACACGTACCCTTTCTAAGACTCCTATAAAGCAACTAACATGTAGTAAGATCATCACAAGTGATGTGTTGAATAAGTGCTTAAAAACGTGTGTGGTTTTCTTAAAAGACGGCATTTATAATACGAGTTAAAATTTACTATTTTTCTAGGTTGATTGATAACACATATCGATAGGCTAGAAGTCATTTAGCTCAAAATATGGGTATTAAAACACAAAGAATACTATATAACATCATCAAAGACTTACAATTGTAATAGTTTGTAATCCATATAATAAATGTTTATAGTTCAAATCTCAAAAAGTATATATTTCTATAAGGATGCATTGATGAATCACAAGCTCTAGAATTATAACATTCAATAACGTTTGGTAGTTGAGTAGTTACCCTCATTTACTTTCCAACAACTTGTATGTGGTACTATTAAGTTGAATATTTCCTTAAATTCACATATTCAAATTTTTTACATTTATACACAAATATATATACACAAGTACAAACATATATACATAATACATTAATGTTTGGACAAAGTCCAACGGTGGTATCAGTTGTGTTTTATCGTATTATATTGTCGGTTTACTAGTTAGTTTAATCCTTCTTACATTACATGTTTGTTTTCTCAGTTTAAGTCATAATAAGTTAATAAGTTAATAACAAGAAAAAATGGATATAAAAATTAAGTCAAACAAAATAAACTTAACCTAAACAATAAACTGAAACGAACACTCTTATAACAAAAATTTTTAGAGAAAATCATTAAAATACTTTTCTTACAAAATCATATTCCGAAAATAATTATTAAATTCACGAAAAATTTTCACGGCATTTTTTCGGCACGAGAAATAAATATGTTGATAAAATGGTGTGATAACATATAATATTTGTGCCGAATAAAGTGACGTGAAAACTTTTAACGAATTTTGTAATTATTTTTGAAATATATCAATTTGTCAAATGAATATTTTCGTAATTTTGTGAAGTTTTAATTAGACAATAATGTATTTTTGTGGGTAAATGGTAACAACAAATGGTAAAATAAAAGTTGTTATACACATGTTAACATTTAGTATTAGTTGATTTTTCTTGTTATAGTACAAACAACAAACGGATAATATCGAAAAAAAGTGGTAGAATGGAAGTCCATACAACCACATGCATGTACAGACTTTAATAGTGGGCTTATGCTTCTTCACCTTTGAACGAAACTAAAGTGCTTTTGCAGAAAACTTGAAAAGCTATATGAAACCGTTAATTTAGTGATTGAGGACATGAAACATAAAATGGATATCAAAAAATTTTATCCTTGTTTATGTTCTTAAAGCTTTGTTGCTTGATTTACCTTTTCATGTTAAAAAGATCGATTGATATGACCCTATAGGGTGGGATATGGAACATATATGGTCCGGTAATAAATAAATAAAACATTACTTATTAAATACTATTAAAAAGTTATCTTATTAGAGACAACATACTCTTATTTGTCGTATATAATTATATAACTTACTATTTTATATTTCGGTGAGCAAAAAAATTGGGATATTTTGTCTCTCGTGATCTGAAAGAAATCATAAAATGATCTGAATCGGTGAAATTTTTACAGACAAAGTTATTACGTTGCAACATATTGAATCTCAGGTTCTACATAAAGTAATGTTACAAGAGGAGGAGTCGATGAGCCATTTTCTTGCCAAGATTTTGAATCACATTAGGACTAGTGATGATTGATCACTTTCATTTCTTGACTAATCTTTTTCGAAAGCAAATGTTCAAAAGTATTACAATGTAACTATTATTGTTATAAGCAATTGTTCAATCTTGCATATGTAGCATTCGAGCCATATCAAATTGAACCAAGATTGTCTATAAATGGACTCTAGACCCTATTAGTTCAATTTAGTTAGAAAGTAGTCGTATCACCTCGTTTACAAATCGTTTCACTGTTGAATGACAATGAAGCTTTTGACTCCTAATTCAACTCTTTAGTAGCGAACTTGTTTTTGACCCGTTATCTAAATTGTACATTTCGGGCCTTGTTCTTTAACTTATTTTTAAGTTGCTCAGTGAAAGATAATGTACGTTGATATGTTCTCCCTTTAGCTAATTTCTTTTAGAGTAAATTACATAGATCGTCCCTAAGGTTTATATGGAATTATGGATTTCGTCCCTAAGTTTGAAAAGTTGCATGGATCGTCCCATTGTTTAAACTAATTACTCATTTCGTCCCTAATTTGGACGTCCGTTAATTTCCACCGTTAGCCTTCCCTCACGTGTTAAACACGTGAGGGTATTTTAGTCATTTTACAGTCTTCTCCCCCAAAATCATCAAATAAACCCTGTAAATTCTTCATATGTCCATTTTTTTATCTCACTCCAACAACATCAAACCTAACCCCCAAAACCACAAATTCTTCACAATCTACACTATTGTCTGGGAAAGCAAATCGTGAAATCCGATTTAGAATCTGAGATCCAAACGATACAATTACATAGTAGGTCGTTTTATATCTCATACGATTCAGATCTGGAATTTTTTTGTTACAACAAGGAAATCGTTAATCATTGTTGAAGATCTGGATCTTTACATATATTTGAATCAAACACGTGAGTTTATCCCAAATATTAATCTTCATGTTTGGTGATGATTGATGAAAACTGATGATTTTCACGGTGACCAGTAAAGAAAAAAATGGATCTGCCGGTGATGGTGATGATTTGTTTAAACCGATTAGGTGATGGTGGTTGAGATATGTTGGAGAGATGATGGAAGTGTGTGTGTTATGGCTGGTGAGATTGATGTAACTGCACCAGCGGTGGTGCCGACGGCTGGTGGTGGCTCCGGAGACTGGTGGTGGCTCCGGCGACTGGTGGTGGCTCCGGCGACTGGTTCGGCTGTGGTTATCGAATCAGGACAGGAATGGTTATTGAAGGAATGAAGTTATTGTTTTGATTTTTTGCGTTTTGTAACATATGAAGTATTTAATAGAGTTTATTTGATTTTGGGGGAGAAGACTGTAAAATGACTAAAATACCCTCACGTGTTTAACACGTGAGGGAAGACTAACGGTGGAAATTAACGGACGTCCAAATTAGGGACGAAATGAGTAATTAGTTTAAACAATGGGACGATCCATGCAACTTTTCAAACTTAGGGACGAAATCCATAATTCCATATAAACCTTAGGGACGATCTATGTAATTTACTCTTTCTTTTATTTGACATTGTTTAAAAATAAAATACAAACGAGGTATTAAGCCAAAATGTTTAGTTAAAATAAAAAAGAGAGGACACTTATGTAACTTCAAAATTTGAGTAAACTATTAGGATATCTTCGATGTAGTACTAAAGATTCATATAATTTTAGTGTAAAATAAGCATTTTTTTTAGAATATACTCATATTAAAACTAAATCATCTCCAATATATTATACCAAATTTCTACACCAAATTATTTTGTTTATCGATTATATCTTTTTAAATATATCAACTTTTGTTTTGTTTTAGTGTAATACTAGTTTATTTTCCGCAAATACGCGGAGAACCCCATTGAGAAAAAGACATAAATAATATATAGAAACCGAAAAAATATTATGGGTCATTAATAATGTATGATAATATGAGTTGTAATTCTACTTATTTGTCGTTTCATTTATATATGTATATGTTTTCAGTTTCACTTTTAACTCTATATACGTACAGAAATCTATCGAATATATATAATACAATAATAACATATAAATTTATTTAAATATGTATTAAAGGGTGTTTTTAAATATTATGTAGTTTCGTTTATAAGTATGTGGTTGACTTTTACTCAAGCTTTAAGTTAGTATAGGTGCGCGTTAAAGAATGGGAAAAGTAATGAACTATACGTATTAGGTTGACTTCAACATCACATTTAATTCATATTGATATAGGTTAACAAATAAATTAAATTTAGTTGGTATGGTCTAAGTAAAATATAAAAATATAAAACGTAGTTAATAATATGTATATGTTAGGAAATGAGAGTTGGATAAAAAGAAATTAAAAAAGATATTATATAATGTTTTTTTTTAATACATTTCGAAATTTTAATATGTATTTTTTTCTTTGTTATATGTTTTTTTTATTAGAAATTAAAATCGTATATAAAAAGTACCATTTTAAAAACCAAGTTAAACTAATAATCTTTATGAAAATAAATAATTAATATATGACAAATATTTTAGATTTTAAATAATTATGTCAAATTAATTTTATTCAAATATATATATTAAAGTTAAAGGATTAAAATTTGTAATTAAAATTGAAGGATTAAAATGATAATAGTAAATAATGATGTCATATGACATCATCATTTTAATCTAAGGATTCAAAACTAATCTTAAAACTCATCTAAGGTGGAGGCTTCGTCATATGGCTTTTAATGTATCTCTTTTAGTATATATTATAGATAGATTTGATGGTTATGATCTCTATTATTATTTAAGAGGAAGCGGGATGACAGTTGAGGGGATTCCGAATAATTTTGAAAATTAATTAAGAGTGAATCTTTTAAATGATTATATATTTAATCTATTTTTTTGTATTTTTTCGTTGTATTTGTTTAAGTTAGAAGGAGTTTAAAGCTTGTTATATATTTAAATTTTTATGAACATTTTTCTTTAGTTTTATCATTTGTGTAGTTTGTATGTACACTTGGTTATCTAAAAATACTTAATATATATTTTAAAAATAGTTATATTGAAATAATACATAAAGTAAAAAAATAATAATTTTTTTACTCATTTTATAGTTCTCAACGAGTTTGTTTCAAAAATATAATTTTTATAAACTAATTTTAACTTTTTACATTAGTTATGTAACAAATATATAAATTTTATTAATATGGAAAGGATTAAAAGATAAATAAACATAAAAGAAAAAGGATTAAAATGAAAATTAAAAAATTTAATAGTAAAACAACAAATTTGGTATAAAATGGTAGAAAAATGATGTCACACCAAAAATTTGAAAAATAAAATAGTGTTTTTGTTAGAGATAGTTTACACAGTTTGTTGCAACAATTTGATGTTTTAATTTATACCTTGAAGATGACCTTAAACTTATATATCTACCTATAACTACTTTTACCAAACAAATTCGAAAATGAAACACTTCTATAAATAACTTTCCATTTTCGTTTACCAAAAACAAATTAAAAAAAATAACAAGCAATGTCCATTACTTTTGGTTATGGTTATGAACATAAACCGAACTATAATTTATTAAAATGATTCTTAAGTTATATATAATCAAAAATATGTTCCTAAACAAGCTTTCATATATTTCTATTTTCTAATCTTAAATATATACAATGTTGTGTTAGAAATGATGTAGGACTAATAGTTTTAATTCCATGTCTCTAAGTTTGTATTGATATAACATAAAACTTGTAATATTTAACAATTTGTGACCACAAAATATTAAAGCTATCATTGTGTTTAATTGTTTTTAACTTTTTACTTTTACTTTTCGTTGTCATTAATATATCTATACTACGGGGGTGTTTGTTTCGGCTTATTAAACGGGCTTATGAGCTTATGTAATTTTTCATAAGCTCATAAGCCCACTTTTTCCGGCTTATGAGCTTATGAAGTTGAGCTTATGACTTATTTAAAGTCATAAGCTCAACTTGATAAGCTCATAAGCCGGAAAAAATGGGCTTATGAGCTTATGAAAAATTTCATAAGCTCATAAGCCGGTTACATAAGCCGAAACAAACACCCCCTACATGTGTTTCTTCTAAGCGAAACCCAAAAAATTATTAATCGAATTGAAATTTATATTTAACCGATTAACCAAAATGTTCATAACAATAACTAATTAGTTACTAATTTCAGATAACCGAATATTTTTATTATCAGATTGGTTTTAAATCAATCGAATCAAAACCGAACCGAACCAAACCATATTCATCCTTTATCGACCAATACTCCAAAATCCAAATAGAGTCAAAGATAAATACAAAAGCCCATTAAACAAAAACCCAAAAACCTCACTGAAAATTTCTTCTCTCTATCTTCTTCTTCTTCTTCATCATTTCCATCAAATAAATTTACCTTTTTTCCCCATTTTTTTCAAAAACTTCTCAAATTCAGTCCATCAATGGCATCAATTAACTTCAACCCATTTGGTGAAAACTGGTTCAAAAAACCCCCAATTCCAATCCAACCCATAAACCTCCAATTCTTAACAGAAACCCTAAAACCCAGATCAAATTCTCACCCATTTGCTTCAATTTCAAACCCATTCACAAAAAAATCCGAACTTGAACCCGACCCAGAAACCCAACGACCCAAACCTGGCACCTACAAGAAAATGCTCGAACAATTCTACTACGAATCCGAAACCCGACCCGATTACCGTCACACACCCGAAGTAGAAAAGATTCTAAACGAAGACCCGTTTTTTATCCGGAAAGATAACCCGACCCAGGAAGAGATTGAGGAGAATGAGAGATGGTTAACCGGGTTTCGAAACAACCCGGTTGTGAAGTTTTTGACCCGGGCAGAGGAAGTGGCGGATGAGTTGAATGAAATGGAGCTGAAAGCGAATTCGGACCCGTATCGAATGGAGGATAAGAAGTACTGGAAGTCGATTCCGAATGTGGTGGGATTAGATGGGAGGCCTATGGTTAGGAAAGCGATTCGGAGTAAGAAAGAAAGTGATGATAAGTTTTGGGATTTTGCTAAGCAGTTTTTTTTCGGGTTGTGGGGGTTTAGGCAGAGACCGTATCCGCCTGGTCGCCCTATTGATGTTGCTCAAGCTATTGGGTATAAAAGGCTTGAGAAAAGATATTATGATTGTAAGTTTTTTATATTAGCGCTTTCGTGTTAAATTTGTTGATTATTTGATGTATGATAATGTCGTTGTAGATTAGTGACATAGTTGTACTGATTTTGTCTTAGTTTGTCATTTCTTATGTCGTAAATAGGTAGCTTGTAGCTCTAGCTTTAGATTATAATGTAGAATGATAATTTAGGGCTGTAAAAACCATACCTTGCCCCACTTTCACCTTTTGCCGGAGGTCTCCCCGGAAGCGGTGTCTCTACCCGTGGGTAGAGGTATGATTTGCCTACATCCTACCTCCCCCATACCCCGTCCTCAACGGGATAGGGTATTGTTGTTGTTGTTATTTTAAAAGCGTATAATTTTAAGAAGCTCAAAGGATATACGTGTAGCTTTTATTTGTATTGACGTGTTTGGCAAAGTAGCTAGAGTTGTAGCTTATAATGTAAAATGACATATAAGGGATACAAAAGCTTATGCTGTCAAGAAGATCAAAGGGTATTTGTGTAATTTTGTTTATCAAAAGCTCAAACCTATTATTATGGAGCTTTAATTTTCGAGAAGCTTAAAACTAATTGTTAACTAAATAAACCTTTTAGCAGAACTTTTTTAAAAACAGAAGTTCAAGCACTCAATAGCTCTCGTAAGCCTTGATCCAAGTTTAACAATTATACTTTCAAAATGGATAAATGGAACATTTTTTTGTATGTTTAATGACTAAATTGGCACGGAATTATTTTGGAGTTTTCAGTTTGTACACTGACCGATATCAAACCCTTAAGGTTATCCATATTGAATTGATGAAACTCCGTACTCTTAGAAAACTTA
Organism: Senecio squalidus; assembly: GCA_910822075.1. NCBI lineage: Eukaryota > Viridiplantae > Streptophyta > Magnoliopsida > Asterales > Asteraceae > Senecio > Senecio squalidus. Next base: position 12,371,362 of record CAJVGC010000001.1, read on the forward strand.
TGATCTTTATCAAAAAAGTGTGATAGTTCATCTTGGGTTCTTTATTTTTGCTTTAGCGAGTTTTGAGATATTTCTTTTTTCTTCTTCTAGTTATCATGAGGTCGGGTGGATGGTACTACAAAGACCGAATAGGTCGAACAAGAGGACCTTGTGAATTGATACAACTTAAGACCGCTTGGGGTGCTGGAATTATCGATAAGTACACTTTTATATGGGGTGATGACTTGGATGAGTGGGTTCCAATCGGTATGCTTTATGGTATGGAACGCGCAGTTGCCACTTGGGAAGGTTTGTCTTTGCTCCCTTATACACCCTTTCAACGCCTACTTGTAACTGTCGTTCTGTAATCCGTATAGTTACATGAGTAGACATTTTTTTTTCAAATTTTCAGTGAGACTAGGTGCTGCAGCGACTGCTTTCATTCACAAACTTCAAAAGGGTATACCTCCATGGGTCCCACTAAAAGGGTTCGAGAAAAAAAGCCGTAAGCAGCTTCAAGATGAAGCATATGAAAGCAAGAGACGGGATTTAGCTGTATTAGAAGCTAATGATGGAATTTGGCCCGGTGTCAGAATTCCTAGTCATGCTTTGTTTCTTTGGGCTAGTGGGTCCGAACTCACGTCGATTTTGGAACAAGATCACATGCCCAACAAATATATCCCGAAAGATATGAGGTAATTCTATTGATTTTTAGAGTTTCTTCACATTATAGCTGTCAAAATGGCTGGGCCGGCGTGGTCAAAATTGGTAGTTTTTAAAGCGTATGAAAACAGGCTGGTTTAGGTCGACTCGCAAACCCTTTTGCTTGTCATTTTTGTATTGCTACCAGATTTTGTAATGTGCCAAAATGATTACATTATTCCTTGTGTCAATGATTCTCTACGTATATGCTGAACGTTGCTCGTTACAAAATAAAAATAAAAAATTAATATGTTTGTTTTCAATGTGGAGTACAGGAAACAATTGATTAAAGCTATTCCAGGATTAAGGCCATGGGAGGTTTTAAGTGTAGAACAAGCCATGGATCAAATAACGTATAATGGTCAATGGTATCGTGAACCACTTGGTGCATTTACAACCGGCCCTCCATACATTCAAGACTGGAATGAAGATGTAGAGGTATTTATCTGTCATTGAAGTATAGATTTTATATCTTAAAAAAACGTTACGCTTCCTGTAAAAAAAAAACAGTTACATCTACGTCTTTGAATATTATTATAATACAATAACTTAGACCCTCGTACACACCCATTTTACCATGTTATTTTGTTTGGCTTTTGCAGGACTTCATTGACGCGTATCAGCAATTCACAGAAATGATGTGTGAGTTTTTGGAGGAAGAGATACCGGGTTTTGATAAAGTTTTAGATAAAGTAGATGCAGAAGCGGAGCAGAAATTCAGAAGAAGAATGCAAAGCGGAAAGAAAAAGATTGAAGCAATCAAACGTGCCAAACAACCTCAAATAGTCGGTCCCGATGATGACGATGATTTATGAGCTTTTACATTTCCGTTTTTAAGATTAATTTGGCAAAATCGCACTACGAGCTATTAGCTTAGCTATAAATCGAACTTGTGAACATTTTTTGTTGTATGTGTGAAGTTTTTTCCGATAAAACTGGTTTAATCAAAGCTAAAATGATAATTGATTATGATATAATAACTTCTATTTTATGATTAGTTTCGAAACCGCACTCATTCTTAAATTAGAGGGTGTTTAGGATTACATTTTAAGATATATTACACGATTTATATGTTTAAAAACGTAAATGATTAAAAAGATGTGTTTGACAAACCCTCTGGAAGAAAAAAAAAGTACACCATCTCAATATAACTAATTGAAGGGTTCTTGTTAATCTCATAAAAGTTTAGAAACGCTACGAGAATACCATTTTGGTCGTGTATATCATAGTTAAAAAATTCCCTCTTCGGTTAACATTAACATTTATCATTCTTTATTTCCCCGTTCAATAAGTAACATGTCACTCTTTAGTTTTTATCGAGTGGTTGGATTGGGTCGAATCGGGACAAGCTAATTTAGTCCAATGACAATATTTTGAAGTAATTATACACATTATGTTTTTAAAAATTTGTTAACATGAAAGACGAAATAAATATACCTTTTTTTTATAAAATAATTTTTTATAATATATATATTTTTAAAAAAATAATTTTAAATTAAATTATCCATAAAAAGGCACCGACCCACTTACCACTTCTTTGACTGGCCCAATTTTACTGTCACGTGATCACTTTAATGAATTAAAACTTATAAAAAACAAATATTTATTAAATATTATTTATATTAGAAAATAAAAATAATAAAGGAATCAAAACTAAAATATAAAAGTTTATTGGTAAAATACATTGAACCGACAAACTCTTTTAAAAATCATATTTTACTTATTACTCCAAAATATTTAACGTATTTATCATATTATATGTGTAGCAACATTATTTAGTTTTATTTTTTCGTGTTTTTCACTTTTCTTCTTTCTTTCTTTTTTACGTGTATTTTGATTTTCTTTCTCTGTACATTTTGGAACTTCTTGGCTTTTAGCAGGGGCGAGTTCAGTAAGAGCCCAGGCAGGTCCTCGGACCTATCTTAATTTTCGAATCGTTTAGAAACGATATAGACTTTTTTCGTAGGAAATACCTAAAAGATTAGACCTGGCTAAGATAATTATTTTACAAAACTATAACAAAAGATTGTGCCAGTGTGGTTACTCCCTTTTGTGATGTTGATTTTTATATTGTTTTTTTAACTGTTGTCTGTTGGGTTGTATAATTTACAAACAATCCTTTATGTTTTCTAAAATTATCTTTTAATATTCTTTAATCATAACAATTATTCTTGTTGAGTAATAGTATTCATATTTTATTTTATCACAAATATGTGAATAAAACTCATAAATACACAATAAAATTATAAACTTTAAAATTTATTAAGTTTATTAATTATGTTATATGAACCATACATTTTATTTTAAAGTTAGCAAACAACATTGACAATATCATGTTAAGAAAACACGATTTTACTTATTTCCATATTTATTGTTAAAATTGGTGGAACGTATACGCCTTACATAAACTTATATGAAATATTGTGACTTAACTACTTAAGCATTGTATTGTTTGTTAATCGATACTACTTTTATTTTATGTATATTCGTAGTAATCTTCGACCCGACCCGTTTAACATTTCCGAACCGCTCGATCCATTACTTTTTGTCGTCTAAATTGTTTTAGGCAGTGTTCTAAATAACCCGCCATGTCTCGCCATTTCTCAAGGCTTGGAGTAGCCGCTATGGCGCCGCCATGTCTCGCCGTTTCTCAAGGCTTGGAGCAGCCGACACGAAATGATGGATAACTTCTTTGTAAAGCTTGGTTACTATATTTTACATTAGTTGTATATTGATATATGAAATTATTAACTTTTTATAATTTATTAGTGTTGATATAACTTAATAAAAGTAAAAATATATATAAAAGTATAAATAAAATTATAAAATATATTAATTTTTTGCCGCTTTTTCACGCCTTGAAAAACGTCATGTCTCGCCATTTCTTGCAAAGCTTGAGGCTTGCTCATGCCGCCACGCCACGCCTTACGTTATCTATAACCTTGGTTTTAGGACCTACCTTCATTACCATCCTAGATTCGCCACTGGCTTTTAGCATTATGTTTTTTGGCTTTTCAAAAAAAAAAAATAACAAATTTTTATTGTAAAATAATTGCCAAATATGTCATTTTTTCACATTATCCTATTGGCTTATTCATCACTTAAGATATATATAATAAAATATTACTTTACCTTATCTTTTAATATATTTTTCTCCTTATAAATACTTGTCAAGTTAGAGAACCACAATATTGCTTTCAAACCAACACAAATAAACTCTTAGAAAACTTTGCTTATTTTGTTCTTAAAGTTGCTAGAGAAAATGGAAGATAGTATGATAGATATGCCAAATTTGGGATATGACGAAAAAATCGGTAACAAACGAGTTAGAGATGGCGAAAATGAGATCAAGATAGGGAGACTCGAAAAACGTCCAAGTGGGATATTGGGTGTCAATGGTTTTGAAGACTATAGACAAGACGGTGATGAACGTCAAGAAACTCGCGATGGTGGTGGGATTATTGACAGTTTTATTTCGAATGTGTTTCATAAGAAAGAAAGTGGTGGCGTAGAAGAAGAAAAAGAAGTGAAAAATGATGAAAAAGTTGAAGACAAGAGCGAAAATGTAGATGTGGATGGTAGTAGTGAAAAAGGAGAAGGGGGTGGGATTATTAACGCGTTCTTTTCAAATATGTTTCAAAACAATGGAAGTGAAAACTACGACGGTGATAAAGTGAAAGATGATTTAGCTAATGAGGTTGTTGAGAAGACCGAAGACTTAGAAGGTGGACGAGAAGGAGAAGGAGAGGATCTTAATGCTAAAAAGTCGATGGAGAAGAACGATACAATAGATGACTTGTCTAGTAAAAATCTTGAAGGTATATGTTTTTTTTCGTGCCTTTCTAATCATTTCTTGATATATGATGTTTTTTCTTCTATATGAATATTTGCTTATGTTGGTTAAATAACGTTACAGGACAAGAACATAAAATGAAACCAGACGATTATTCAGAAAGAGTGTTTTTCTTGAACAACAACTGAAGATAATTGTAGTACAAAACCATATTATATACAACTCAAGATCGAGTAGTTCAAATACAGTTGATAGTTTAGTTCATTAATGATGTCGATTTGACCATTGATAATGTTATGTAATCTCTTAATTACTTGTGATTTTTGAAGGAAAAACATGATTCAGGATATGTTATATATCTTCAATATAATAGATTTATATTGTCTCATAATCGATTCCTCCAATTCGTGCTACATTCTTGTTCGTTCTATTGTTCTATTTGGTTAATCTTTGCACGACTGTGCTTATAATAAGATTTTCAAAAGAAATACGCTCTTTTAAACAAAACAAAATATTATTCTTATCGAGAAACTATATTTGTTCCTGAACAATCTTCTTAAACCTATTAGTGAATGTATATATTAACTATTGAAAATATGACATTATTCATCGTTCAATATGATATACTTATGTTATAAAAAGAAAGAAGATAATTCAACCATGGTGTGTTTGTGTTTGTGTTTGTAGTCCGACGATTTGTGAGTTAGTCAATTAAACTAAAAACTGCGGGTTTAAGTTTCGTAATATATTATCTTATTTTTTCATGTCATGCTCATGTAAGATAATAATGCAAGCTTTAATTTATCTAAAATAAAAGTGAGACATGATGGATCATAAAATGCATCATATAAAAGAAAGAAAAAGTTCCATTATTAGAACAAAAACCCTTTAATAATGTTGCTTTAATAAAAGAAACACTATGTTATCAAATGGTTTTTGGCTCGAGGGTATATTTCAAATCATAAACGCGTAGTTGATCCGGACGGAGGTTTTTGAGAACTAAATCATGAGTTTGATCCTGTTTGAGTTGGTAGATCGGTTTGTCAATTGTTCATTGTCTATTATAATCATTAAAGGAAGGGTTGTTCGAGTCCAAAGAACTGAAGATTAAGTTAGTTTGCTTGAGAAGTTCATATTTCATAAATGAGACACAACGGTATTATAGTAAATGTTTTATTTTGTGCAAAATGTTTACATTGGGGAGAATAGAAACTAAATGTTAATATATTATGGGCTATTTTCTTTAATGTATTTGTTTTAGAGTGAAACCTCGTTCTGTCTTATAATGTCAAACATATTCATGTTTTAAACGATTAGAGCTACACATGTAGCGTGAATGGTGGTCGACGGAAGTGACATGATCCCCCATTGATCCCACGATAACCTTACAATCTCACTAATTTAAAACGAAGTTATCCTAAAGTAGTGTATCTAAAGTCTCCCTAATATGGCAACTGGGAGAGCGTGACCCAAGAGTTTATCACTGATACCAAGAAGGTTGGATCAAGCAAAAATTCGTTAAATGGAAGGCCCAAAAGGCGAAACTTGAGTTTTGAAAGAAATATTGTTTATTACAAACTTATGTCAGTATAAACAAAAAAACTAAATGCTAGCATATAAACCAATTAACTATTTCATATATTTTCAGATGATTTTGGAGTGAAACCTTATTAGTTTTATGATGTCAAGCATACGTTAGACGAAACGGTCATAAAAGTCCATAGTATATACTTTAAACATATATACCTAGAAAAAGCTTATTCACTAATGACACTCCTCCTTTTCCATTTAACCATATACGACTACACATTAGGTAAATATACAAATTACCAAACTATATAAATCCTCTAAGTCTCCAACCGATTAAACATCTAAGTTAATTTCTATTAAAAAGTGAGCCTTAAGATCAACTTAATAACTTGCTCCTAATCAAGAGATCAACTCAATAAAACCACGAGCCTTCTCGAGTTTAGCACAAATTTTTTATGTCGTCTTGATTAGCCATAAAATATACTTACTACACATTCATATTATATAAGGTTCAAAAAGCTCAATTCAATTTAACACCAAGCCTATATACAAGAAAACTCGTCTCATATATAATTAAAACTCGAACTCGAATCCGACAAAATACTTAAAAACTCTTTAATTTCCCACATTCTAATAGGATTTAATTGCATAAATCTTCTTCAACGGTTACTCAGATTACAAGTTTCATCCCTAAGTTTTTGAAAATCAATTTATTCTCAAAACCTTTTGTATGAAGATCGTCTCTCACATAGACAGTTTATATAAAAGGTTTAGACTTATTAATTACATAAACTATCCATGTCATAGACGATATCCGCCCAAAAAACTTTTCCACGAGAAAATTACATTCATTTTCAAAACACTAGGGACGAAACGTGCCAGATGAGACTTAATTTTTCAATCAAAAACAATAAAGAGTTAATTACAAAAATCGTCCCTAGGTTTATCTCAAATTACGGATTTCGTCCCAAAGAAACTAATTATCTTTTTCGTCCCTACAATTTGCTCCAAATACGGATTTTGTCCCTAAAGTGTGTCATCAATTAGGGATTTTGTCCATAAGGTTTGCCCCAATTACGGGTGCAAATTAGAATTTAGGGACGAAAAGTGTAATTAATTTTCAAACTTGGACGATTTATGTAACTTTTTAAACTTAGAGACGAAATCTATAATTTTGGATAAACAATAGGACGATTTATGTAATTAACTCAACAATAATAAACCAACCCACATTTGTCGACAAAGTAGGCCCAATAAAAAGCCCATTAATCAAAATAGGTTTTGTGTGTAGATATATAAACAAACTATCTAGGGTTTCACCACACTGGAAATCTCAAAGCCAAATTTTAGGGGTGCGGCAGTCACTTGCTTTTAAAACCTAACTATCTCGCCGGAGACTCACCGGACACGTCACCATGGTACAACCATCACTCCCATTTTATTATTATTTCAATACATTTTTACCTCATTTCTGCTTATTATATAAATAGTTTTTCATTATTTTGTAATAAATTGTTTATTTAATTAACTGTTTGATGCAATATTTGTTAGATTTTAATTATTTTCTATTAAATTGATAGTAATTTAGGTTAACTATATATATATGTATATATATATATATATATATATATATATATATATATATATATATATATATATATATATATATATATATATATATATATATATATATATATATATATGTATATATATTATATATTATACTAGTAAGTTACCCGCTATCATAAATAAATTAACTCAAAGATTGAGTGTGTGAAATGGTTAAATAAAGTGTATGATTAATCTAAATAAATATATAAGAGATGTTTAATTTGGTTTATTTTGTGTTTTATGAAACATAAGCCGAAAGCTGATAAGTCCATAAGCTTAAAAAAAGATAAAACTACTTTTAGTGTAGACATTGTTATTAGGTTATTAGTAGTTAAAAATTAAGTTAGTATAATTTACTTGTGCTTTTTTGGTTACTGGTGGAAATATATTTGTTTGGTAATAGTGTTGGTTACTCAGCGGAACGGTTACTTTTATATGATTTATGTAAAAATGAATTTGTGGTTGATTGTTATGAATTTTACATTATAAAATAATTGTGTGTTATGAGGTTATGTTTTGTGAAGTAGTCTGATTCTATGTAAGCGACTTATGAGCTTATGTAAATTTTCATAAGCTCATAAGCCCATTTTTTCCGGGTTCTGATCTTATCAAATTAAGCTTGTGACTTTAAATAAACCATAAACTCAACTTAATAAGCTCATAATCCGAAAAAGTAGGCTTATGAGCTTATGAAAATTTTCATAAGCTCATAAGCTACTTACATAAGTTGAAACAAATACCCCATAAATGTAACAAATTTCTTATAATTGAGATGTCGTTTGTAATCAATTTAGTTGTAGTGATATTTATGCTTGTGTATTTTGTTTATTGGTTTATGTAGCTAACATTTTTTTTATGAATGTAATAAAGGCCCGAGGTTTGAAGAAACACTTGAAGAGGCTCAATGCGCCTAGGAATTGGATGCTTGGCAAACTTGATGGCGCTTTTGTAAGTTGATTTTTTCTTGTTTTTATCGATATGTCTGGTTGTTGACTTTGTTTGTTTGGCAGGCTCCTAAACCATCATCAGGACCACACAAGGCGAGGGAATGCTTGCCTTTGATCCTCATTCTCCGAAACAGGTTGAAGTATGCTTTGACTTACCGTGAGGTTCAATCTATCTTGATGCAAAGGCATGTGCTTGTTGACAACAAGGTCAGGACTGACAAGACTTACCCAGCGGGTTTCATGGGTTAGTTTTCTTGTTGTCGCTATTACGGTACTCGTGTTGTTTTTTCTAGCGTATTTTGTGTGTTTTATTGTTTATGTTATTGTTTGTAACAGATGTTGTGTCTATCCCTAAGACCAACGAAAGCTTCCGTCTACTTTATGACACCAAAGGTAGATTCAGACTTCACTCAATCAGAGATGAGGAATCCAAGGTTTGTAAACCTGTTCTAAATAGTCTTTTACTGATTTGCGGTTTAGTCATAAAATGTGTTAACGAAACTCTATTTGTTTGCAGTTTAAGTTGATCAAGGTTCGTTCAGTCCAATTTGGTTCAAAGGGTATTCCATACATCAACACCTATGACGGTCGAACTATTCGTTACCCAGACCCACTCATCAAAGCCAACGACACCATCAAGTTCGACTTGGAATCACAAAAGATTGTTGACTTCATTAAGTTTGACGTAGGAAATGTTGTCATGGTTACTGGTGGAAGAAACACAGGTCGTGTTGGTATCCTTAAGAACCGTGAAAAGCATAAGGGTAGCTTTGAAACCGTTCACATCCAGGACTCTACTGGCCATGAATTCGCTACTCGTTTGGGAAATGTGTTTACTCTTGGAAAGGGCTCCAAGCCATGGGTTTCTCTACCTAAGGGTAAGGGTATCAAGTTGACCATCATCGAAGAGGCTAGGAAGAGGCGTGCTGCTCAAGAAGCCACTGCTTAGATTGTTTTGTTTTGGTAATACTTTATCGGTTGTTTGATTTAATTTTGGTACAATTTTGAACCTATGTTTTGATGTTGCCAGTTATGCTAGACTTGACTGTTGGCTCTTTTCGTTATTAAATGTTAAACTGGTTTTAAATTTTATTAGTCTTTTACGTATCTGTCTTTTACCTGTCTGCTAGCTCTTTTGTTTTCGAAGCTTTATGAATTGAGGAAACGTCGTAGTTAGATTATTTTTGGATTTACAACAAATGAGTAATGTTTTGTTGAGAAAATTTTCGAATCTGTTTGTGGTAACACCTTCGTCTGAACACACGAACCACCCTATAATGCAACACCGTCGTCTGAACACAACACCATGGCACCTTAGTTCCTCATATATCCTCACCGAATCTAACTGAAACCTCACTCTCATCTCCATTTGTAACCGTAACCTATTCTCTTTACATCGGATCTAACTAGTTCATAAGATTTGAACAACAAAAGAAAGCTTTTCAATTGGTTGTGAATCTGGGAATTGTAACGGAGATTATGATAGATTATCGGACGTGCAACATGATTTGTGATGGTGGAGGATATTGAGGATTGGATTAGGATGTTGATGAGTGATGACTGATGATGATATGAGGTTTTGAAGCCTAAATCGAAAAACATGTCTAAAGAAATCGTCATCTAAAACAGATTGATTTTTTGTCTCCCTTATTTTCGATCCATATATGAAACTCAATCGAAATTGAGTTGATGGTTGTGATTTAAGCTTAGCAAATACAACCTTTGTCCATGTTCTTGTGATAAACAAAATTGAAGTACGTCAGATTGTTTTGTTTATGAAGATTAGTGACTTGAAAGTATGGCGAGGAAGAAGAAGAAGGGGGGTGGGTGGACCGGGAATTTGATGACGGTGGAGAGAGAAAATAAAATAAAAGATAAAACTAAAAAAAAATGATAAATTATTTTAAAATAAAGAGAATAATAATAAAAGGGTATTTCGGTATTTTCAGTTGAAAATTGTCAAAAATGAATCTCTGATGTAACGAAGTTACAACAATGAGAACGTTCGATGTAATTATTTTAAAAAAGTCTTAAATTAGTGATTCTGATACAAATAGGGACCAATGTTGTAATTTACTCTTTTTTGAATTTGAACACAATTAGACAAAAATCATGTAGCTTACAATAGCCCAAGATTATTGTTTGCCAAACCGTTACAAAATATAAAATAGTTTGGCAGGTAAACCTAAAGCAACAATTAGTTGGTGATGTGCACATGTGAATACTTACCATTTTGCCACAATCCATTCTTCCTTTGTGTGCTAACCAATATTATCCGAACTAGATAACTTTTAAGAGCTTCAAATCATCGAAATGTAATCTATTATGTAGTACTCCGTATTAGTTGAGTCCTATATATTCATAGTGAACGACATTATGTAGTAATACAAATCAGTAATATCCGTGTCTCATGTGTCTAAAAAGTTATGTCGAATGTTTAGTGCTAATTCGTTGCATATATGCATTTTCTTTTCACTAGTAATGTTACAAGTTTTTTTAATCACTAGTAACGTTACAAATACACCGCCTCGATGCTAAAATCTATTACATAACTACATAATCTATAAGTGTTGTATATTTTATGAGAAGGAAAAGGGTTACAAACACAAAATACCAAAAGAAAAACCAACAAACCGTTTGACCTAAATAGTGAAGACCCCATAATCAATATTTATATTAATTAGAATCTTGAATTTGAATAACAATTGGCTAAAAAATGCCAACAAATACTTCCTACTAAAATTGTCTATTTCTTCAAATTAAGCTCATAAGCATATGCTCTCACTTCAAGAATAATTTTTCCTTTTTTGGTATATAATCCAACAACTCATATATTAAAAGGATATGCCATAATTAGGAATGTAATGTTTAAACCTTTTAGTTGATTTATCATGCTAGTATTTAAGTATATGTTCGTTTTTAATATCGAAGTGAAATTAGCGTTGGTATACTGCTAGTATTGGATATCATGCTATCTTTTATTTTTAATAGGATTTTCTAAGGAATCGACTTTGAATGAAAGCTCAAGTTTATAGCTCTCAGTTTCATCATGTAGTTACAATTTCTAGTTATAGTTTAAAAACCAAGATGTTCGAGTCCTAAAAGTTAAAACTAAGCTTGATTATTTTACATGTAATGAATAATACGAGCATATTAGTATAATGACAATAAACATAATTTGAATCATTAGGCTTCTTGTCTCATAGGGTGTTAGTTTCTTTTTTGTCCATTTTCATTTGTGTTGTAGCAATCAATTGAAAACCTTTAGTTGCTTATACAATAATATATAATAAGTCCGTGTCACTTTTGTGACCGACCGACCCAACATGCACGAAATCTTGGTCCCGTTAAAACACCCATGCTGAGAGAGCCGCGAGCATTGATAGAAAATCTTCTTGGGAGGTCACCCACTCTAGTACTAGGTTTCGAACCCGTGACCTCCCACACAAAGGTGACATGTGATAACCATTGAGGTGACATATATATATATATATATATATATATATATATATATATATATATATATATATATGAGAGTGAGTGAGGTCTTATAGTTGACTTAGAGTTGTGTTGTGGAGAATGGAGAGATGGTGTTGTTTCAAATACAAAAACTCTTTTCTTTCATCAACAAAATGCTTTCTTTTCAAGTTAAGATCATGTCTCACAAACAAAGCTAAAGGTAAAGACAACTTGATCATCTATCATTTTCTTTCCTTATCTATCTCTCTATCCGACTGCATTTCTGTTGCGGTCACGCTAAGATATTTTTTTGTATCATATTTTTAGGACACAAGATTGGGTTAGTGAGTCTTTACAAAGACATGGAGGCTTGTCAAGGATATGAAGATATACAAGTGATGTGGGAAATGATACATTCTTCTTCTCCTCCTTCAAATGCCAAAACTATCAAACGAAACGATGAAGCCACTTATTGGAGATTTTGTTACGCTACTACTTAGATTTTTTCTTCTCTCAATTGATCGTTTATTTTGTTTACTCAATACATCACTTTTTAACTTTGAATACTAGTTTTATTCATCTAAATAAATGGGATTACTAAGGTGATTTCACCTCTTGGGACATGTAATTTGATATATATCTTGGTACATAACGATGTATGTTCATTGGAATAGTTTCAAGTTTATTGCCGAAATACTTAGTCGAATGAAACGATTGGTGTCAATAACATTCGGTTCAAGATTTTCAAATGTGGACATCTTTGCTTGAAAAAGAAAGTTATTGAAGTACAAGTTACTTGTATCATATTGAACCCAGTACATGGAAATAAAGAAACTTATAAGCAAACTTATTACAAGATGTCTAACTTACTTAAAGATATATACATGAAACTCACTATCATTATTTCCTATCGTTCACTTAACAGTCTAATGATAAACGCAATCGAGACATATTACAAAAAAAAGGGGTAATTATTGATCTCGGGAAACTATATATGTTATGTATCAAATGTTAAGTTAAGCGAAGTCGATCCATTTTTGTTTAACATTTTAGGTAGTTTTATTTTTACGAGAGGTTAATAATATAAAAATATTTGCTTGATTTTTAAGTGTAAGCCCTTTCAAAATTTGACCCATTAAGCTTTAAAATGACCTAATGATTTCTCTCGAGCAAATGTACTGGGCTGCCCAAAACTTCATACTACATTCGACCCATTAGGCCCAACACTATCTCCATAAGTCCATAACATACTCAATTATATATCCTATGACCTATGATGCTAACTAACAAGAAAAATTAAATTCAATCTTAACCCTACTTATTTATTGCCATAACAATTGCTAGAAATATTTTTATAACCATTTAATAAATATTCAATAAAATAAAAATATATGAAAAGTAACAAAAAATTCAAACAAAACATATGCTCGACCAAATGATTAGGTCGTTGTGTATCAAACCACAAGATTATAGACTCGACTCTTCTCCATTTCAATAATACATTTTTATATTAAATGTGTTTACCTTATCGTAACATTTTCTAGAATTTTTTTCATTTAATAAATAGTCAATAAAATAAAATATATGAAAAGTAAGAAAAAATTCAAACAAAACATATGCTCAACCAAATGAATAGGTCGTTGTGTATCAAACCACAAGATCATAGATTCGACTCTTCCCTCCTTTAATAATATATTTTTATATTAAATTTGTTTTCCCCTTAAACATTAAAATTGTTTAAAAGTTACCGACTTTCAAATTATAAAAAAATTCCGATATTTAACTTATATAAATACTTTTTAAAGTTAGATATTATTTTAATTATTACTAATTCATTTTTATTATTGCTACCTTACTTTTATCATATTCAAAAGAAAAAAACCTTAAAATCTTTTATTAAATTATCCATTTAATTAATTTGATGTTTCTAAATTTCTCTAATTTCTAAGAGTTTCAAAATGATAATTTAATATCATAAATAGTACTCCTTCCGTCCCACTGAAATGTTTATGTTTTAAATTTGACAGTTTTTTTTTTCTCATCCTTGATCTTAAATATCTTATTTTGTGTTATATGATACTTGATGCAAAATACATGATTGAAATCGATTTTAAAGATCGAATTCAATCATATATTTTGCATCAAGTATCATATAACAAAAAATAAAATTTAAGATCAAAGTTGAGAAAAAAATTGTGAAATTCAAAACGTGGACATTTAAAGTGGGACGGAGGGAGTACTAATTTAAGAAATTAATTGTAACGTAAATGTTTGTTTGAAAGATCGAATAGTTTTTGAAAATCAATTAAAGGTAAAAACATTCGTTTGGTAACTTCAGTAATGTTCTAATTTAACTTACGTAATTGAATGTTATTTTAACTTTTAATGTATAATTAAGTTACTCTTGAATACCTAATTAACTTTAATTATCTTAAACTCTACCGTTCGTCTCGAATATAGTAAAAAGTCCTGCATAACTAAATTTTACGAATCAAGCGAGTGTTTATGATTTAATCTTATAAAGCCTCATCCCGAATAGCTTAACTAGTTTTCCAATTCAATCTCTTGTAATTATTAACTAGCAATCTTGTTTTAACCTAATTATTCAAGTTTCTATTACTAATTCCTCTCGAATATTAGAAATTCTAAATCAATTATAGACGAGTTAATTTGTTTCATTCAATATTATAACCTAACTCTAGATTCCTCTCGAATACCTAAAATATCGACTAATCAATTGAATATAAGAAACTTTAAACAATATTTAAGATTTAAACAAGAAATGGTCTTCGATTAAAAGTAAATCACCTAAACATTCAATCACATATAGCTAAATTAAACCAAAACATCCATCACCAAACAAGTGTTAAGGTGATTAGCTACTCATGTTTATAAAGTAGAATACAAAAAGAAAATAAGTAAACATAATACCAAAATCGACAAACGAAACGAAAAGAGTTCGAGAATCAATCCTATTGAAGATTTTTCTTCAAAAGTATGCTCCTTGCTCTCCTTGCAGCTCCCAAGTCAATTTCTAAACCCTTAAATCGAACTCCAAAAACTGATATCGAATTATGAAGTTTTGGTTTCTATTTATAACACAAAATCCGGATCCCAAAAGGAGTCCACTGCGCCGCACGTACCAATGACTGCACCGCAGTCCCTTAAGTTTCCAAATTGTACTCTGACTCAAACTCCCGTCGCGCCGCATCTCATATCAACTGCGTCGCAGTCCACCATTTCTAGAAACGCTCTTTCATTTGACTCTTGTTGATTGCGTCGCAATACCTCCCTCACTGCATCACATTCCTTGCCAGATCAACATTCTACGTCTTTTAGTCCTTTTACTTGCGTTTCTCGTCCAATCATCCACTTCCCGATCATATAAAACATGTCACTTGAATAAAACATTTTTTCACACGGTTAAATGCAAAAGCCTATCATATCCATCATGTTTTAATACGAAAGTCGACTAAATATCACATATAAATATAGATACAAATATACGAAATCAGTTGGCTAATCACGAGCCATGTAATTCATCAAGTTCCTAAGTTATAAATATATAATGTTAGCGTATTGGTCTCACACATTTTCCACGTTCTCATATTTTCCTATTAGGAAGTGATCTAATTAGAGTTTACGGTTTGAACTATTTATTGATTTTGTTTTTGAACGGTAAGTTGTGTGAATATGTTTGGATGATAGGAGAAAATGGTTGTAAACGGTCATGACGATACCCCAATTAAGAAGCCTATATTTCAGTCAAAGACTCCCCATCTCTGAATAATCAAAATAGAAAAAACCTCACGTTATAATTATCTTTTTATTCTAAACTATATGTTTTATCTTTTTAGTTCTATCAAGGTTTATCATTATAGTTATAAAAATGAAATTCAAATCTAAAAAGATTATATCACACTTTAGTCGATTCTCACATTGGTTGCGAGCGGGAGAGATAATGAGTATAATCTTTTATGACAACATCACGTTTTGGTACCTCACACATTGCAAATCTTATAGAGAACGTCATAAGCACTATATACTTAAGCATGCTTGGACGTGAACAATTCCACGGTGGTGACCTCATGTAACTTCACATGTTCACGTCATAAAGCCAAAACAAAGTCGTGTACATACGCATAAAGAGTCCATTGTTATGGTTATCATAACAATGGCGTTACAAGTGGTAGCATATCAACTCCGATGTTGTTCAGATGATGCACAAAACCTTATCGAGGACGATGAGTCAACACTTTAGATGATTTCCACATCAAATTGTGAACGGATATTGCAAATATAAACATAACAAACAAAATTATAGTCGTGGTTGACAGGATGTTACATTCAAAGCCTTCAATTCAAATTTTCATATCCATAGAAAATTATACTTTGTAACTATCATCTTTTACTTTTATCCAAATTATAATATACTATATATTACCACCGAAAACATATAAATTTAAAATGTTTCATAACTGAAAAGTAATAGTATTATACTTCAAAGTTTCTATATCAAAATGGAATATTACTTTTTTTAAAAGAAAGCAATAGTATTGTACAATTATTGGGTCAGATTTTGATTAAATTAATATGATAAATAGTTATGCAAGTTGAGGGATGATTCGAGAAGAAAGAAGAGTCGTCTGAAATTATGGTCGTTTTATAGCCACACTTTCACATCGATTTTATAAAATGTTGCTCAACTTGCTCAACTTGATTCATATTTTAGACAAAAGTTGGTGAGAAGATTACGTTTTTCTTCACAAAGAAGGCATTTATGGACCACTTATTTAAATGTTTTTCATTTTGGTCACATTGTATTCATCATGTTTCGATTTTATTCATTATGTTTTCAAAGAATTAATTGTCGCTGATTGAAGGTTGGAATTGTCGTTTAAAGACTATTCTGGTTTGGTTGATTTCGGATTGTTGATAATGTTTATGATGAGACAATCAGATCGGTGAAACGATCAATTTCTATATAAAAGATTTTGATTTATAGAAAAAAATATTATATTTAATAGTTATGAGTTTATAAGCTTATAAAGCGCTAGAAGAATTTAGAGTAATATATGGCTTAAAATGTTTTTTTGCGTTCTACGTACAATTTCATCAAAATGATATATTTGCATATCTATACTAAGTTTTCTTAGTATCGAGACTTAACCCACGATGATATACGTGAATTCACTTTTCAACCAATTAATAATAGATTAAGTAAATGTTTGGTGATTTTATGTCCCCAATATCATTTAAGTGTAGTGAGATTAATTCGTCTAAACCAATATAATCTTGATAAATATCGAACAAGTTCGGGAAAGTATGGAGTGCACACTTGTTTGAATTTATTTTGACTGTTTAGGGACGAAGCCCCTAAACAACGGGGGTGCGGGGGCAGCGCCCCGATAGTGGGGTCCAAGGGGCAGAGCCCCTAGCTGAGGTCAAGCTGCAATATGCAGTTTTCTAAAACCGTAATTAACTCCCAATTCGTTGGTTAAGAAAACTAGTATGTTACAAAATTCATTCACACAATAATTCGTCACTTTTATGTGTTCAAATTACTGAGTTTTATCCGATCGAAAATTTAGAGTATACAACCGAGATATTTGATCTGAAATTTTTTCCACGACTCTCAGTTCATCCAATTGAAACCCTCAAATGCAACAGTAACCTATCAAGTTGATATATAGATATTTATATATACATTTATTTATATCATTCACTGATATGAGATCGAGTTTACGTTACTAAATGACATTTGTTTACCTTTTCTTACTGACTTGAATACCGAACCATGGCACACTGAAGTCGCGCCATCTATCCACATTGAGGCTACAATCGTAACTTTGATAGCGATACTAAGGCGACAACATTTAATTCATTAGGTCACACGAATTCCCACTTTAAAAATAATTACAAACAGAGAAAATAACCCATTAAGATTCTATATTGATATTTATTTGTTCATAGTGTAATCATAATGTACATGAGCATAGAGTAATTATCGATACCAGGGATATCAATATCAATACATGCTATTCAACCAACATCCTTGATAGTTTTCGTTTCAAAATTTAATAAAACATTAGTGTCATTATACTAATATAGAAACCTCAAGGTTTAAAACCAACCATTCCATAATTTGGGGGCTAATAACACTAATTCAATATGAATGCATAAACAATGTGCAAGTTGCTAAATAGTAAAAGCAACATGTCTTATTCATGAGGTCAAAAATGTAATTTCAATTTCCAAAACCATTCAAAATATTGTAAATGTCCCATTATTTATACCTAGGGTTCAACCAAGTAGCCAACTAGCCATATTTTACTCCTTTCTTTCTAACAAACCATTCACCATTTATAACACCTCTCACACACTTCCTAACCCTAACTCACAACAAATCCTCATCTATTCAATATCCATTCAAAATGCTTTCTAATCCACAAAGAATTAACGCAAGCTCAAACTCAGGCTCCAGCTCTGGCGGTGGGTGTAAACATAACATGTTACACCCATGCACAACAATCCCGGTACCCGACTCCGTTGCCGGGTACCACACACTCCCAGTAGGTCCAAACCAATGCTACTCGGCCGTGATCCAACACATAACCGCTCCCATCTCAACCGTATGGTCCGTTGTTCGCCGTTTCGATAACCCACAAGCATACAAACATTTTGTCAAAACATGCAACGTCCTCGTTGGTAACGGCGATGTAGGAACCCTAAGAGAAGTCCATGTCATCTCCGGATTACCCGCAGCTCGTTCAACCGAAAGACTCGAGATATTAGACGATGAAAGACATGTTATTAGTTTTAGTGTCGTTGACGGCGATCACCGGCTTGCTAACTACCGGTCCGTTACTACACTACACCCTAGTGACGGTAATAGTAACGAAACAGTGGTTGTTGAGTCATATGTTGTTGATATACCACCTGGGAATACTAAAGAAGAAACATGTGGATTTGTTGATACTATTGTCAAGTGTAATCTACAATCGTTAGCACAGATCGCCGAGAATAAACTCCGGCCAAACTGATCGGAGAATCAAGACATGTTGATAACAAAAAAAGATTCATCAAAAAAGACCTTTTTTTTATAAATATTTTGGTGGTGTCAATTTTCATCATCAAAGTTTTTGTGATTGTTTTTGAAGGTTTTTATTGATGGATTTGGATATTATTATGAGAATATGTTTAAGGATCTTGTTTCTGTTAATTGTTAATTGTATTCACTTATTTTTCTAAAACGTATTATTTTTTTTATGCCTCGACTAACTAAGTAAATTCTGATTAAACCGAAAGTGATCAGAAATCTTTTTTTAGTTTTAAATAAAGTTCTTTATTTTTCCATATGTTGATCAATAACATAAACGAAGAAAAAAAAATAGATAATAGAATGTCATCGATCACTTAGAAATGTTAAGTAAAAACTTTCGTAGATATAAATGATAAATGTTATATGTGTGTTTTGTGAGTCTTGATATCTCAACCTATTAATCGTTAACGAATATAAGTATATAACTTGATTAAAACACTAAAATGATCTTGGGATTAATTACCTAGCTATAGTCAAACCACATTGTTCGATTAAGGATTACATAATATAACATAAAATGAAAAAATATTTATATTCTTAAAATCATTGAAATTTTTGCATATAATGAAGAGAGATTTATTTTTCATGTAAATAGTCAAATAACTATTTCTTTTTTTAATATATATATATATATTGGTGAAAATAATTTAAATCTTTTTAAAGAAAATTAATTTTGTATATTTTTTTTGGAACTTTGGAAGTGGTATAATTTTCTTTAATTACCTGAATTATTGATGCAAAAAAGTTAAACCGACATACCTTAATGTATATACTATAAGTTAAAAAAAATTCTAATTAGTTGATTTAGCATATGTCATACATTAGCGACTATATTATTAATATTCACAAGTTGGATAGTTGATAAGTGATATATGACTAATGATTATCACTAGATCAATAAAATACGTTCAAAATTTTTAGTGCATTCGCTAATTTATTACGATTTTGATAACCATATCTCTAGTTTAATTATACACTAATATGGCAAAACTTATTATACATGAGATAATCTACAACTTATTGTTATAAAATTAAAAAACGGCCCTGCCTACACTATCCTCAAATTGTTTCTACCCTCTTATAAACGATCTTTAAATTGATAGGATATGTCGTTAATTCAGATTCTGCTAAACCAATGACCCCATCGAGGGGGCAAATACATGGAGTAGCTATAGAGGACATATTTGTAATTTTACATATAGCACAGTTTTTAATATGCAAGTTGGGTTATGTTGATTATACCAACAACCATATATATATATCTCTTTATAAAACATTTTTTAAGATCAACTTGCAAATGTCTTACTTTGTATTTTTCTTTTTCTTTGCTTTCTTTATCATCATGTGTTCTTCACATGAAATAATAAAAGATACTTGCAACTTGCAACCAACTTGCATCATAAAGACAATGATAAGAATCTTAATGCATGTATAGGAATCAAACATTTTAATCCACTCGAAATGAAGGGAGTTAGTAAGACATTACATATGTCCAATGTTTAGTTGGTCTAAAGTTAGCCCAGTCCGAAATATGTATATGGTGTTTGATCGTACAATGTATAAGTGTTGGAGCATTATTGTCTGTATTTGTATTCATTAGAACGTGTCGTAGAGTTAGTATGTAATTAGATCGAGTTGTAAAGTCCAAACGCATTTACGAACAAGTTACGTTCGAGTAAAAGAGTTACACTCACGTAACTCTCCTCCAAGAGTTACGTGAGCGTAACTCTTCTAGGGTTTCGGGCCACTATAAATAGCAGCCTCGAAATCATAAATGCGGGTTGTTGAACAGTAAAAGTGCAGTCACATCAGAGAGAGTTACGTGAGCTAGGTTTAGATCACGTAATTGCTAGTTCTTGAGTGTTAAAGTGTTGTAATCGAAGTGTTTAGGTTCTATTCGTGTTTGTAAACATTCACGTAAGCTTAATAGAATCAATCCTTTGATTATATCTCTTGTTCTTCACCGTTTACTTGCTTAAACTTGTTATTCCGCAATTAGTTTAAGTTAGGATTCAAAGGAGGTCCGAGAATAGGCGACCAACAAGTGGTATCAGAGCCTCTATACTTGTTATAGAGGTCTTTGAATCTGTTTGGTGAAGTTTTTGGCTGATTTGGGTTAGATCTAAGATTTGAAGAAAGTGTACTTTATTTCGGATTTTTAGATCTAGGTCATTCTAGCCGGAGTTTGGAGCTAAGGTTCAGATATTACGTCTACAATAGGTAGTATTACATATCTGCAGAAGATGGGCACCTAGTTTTGAGTATTTCTCAGTTTACGGCGATTTTTGTGAAGTTTTTGGCTGCTGCACGTAATTGTCACGTAATTGAAGTTTCTGCACGAAATTCATCAATTACGCTCACGAAATCATAACTTACGTTCACGAAATAGTAAATTACGCTCACGTAATTGTGGTATTACGTTCACGTAAGTTAGTATTTACGTTCACGAAATTGGTTATTTCGCGCACGTAACTCCAGTTCTGAAATCGTTCGTTTACTCATTTTCAAGCCGTTACGCTGCCCGATTTTCGTTGGAAAGTTTAGGTGGGTGTTAGGTTGGATTCTCTGGTCTCTCTTACTGATTCTACGGGTTCTGTTTGTGAAGATTCGTGTGAAGACGTTTGAAGATTAGTGTTAAGTTCGGGGTATTCGGGTACTCGTTTGAGGTTGATTCGGGTATTGGTTTGTATTCGATATGGCTTCTACATCAGATGCTTCATCTCCGAAGCGTGAGGTAGACATCAACCCTTTCACAGCTATATGTTCTAACTGCAGCGAGTTTGAGACCAAACTCGTTGTATGGAGTACATCGGCTAGAGAGTTAATCTCTGAGGTTAATGATCTTAGACTAAAAAATGATGTCCTGTCCAAAGAAAACAGAATTTTAACTACTTTTAAGAAAGAAAAACAAGTTGAAATCTCTGATTTAAAAATTGTTATCACCCGACACATTTCAAAGATCCAAGAGTTTGCTGATGCTCATGCCGCTGAAAAATTAACTGTCGCTAAGAAACAGAGTGAAATTGACACTCTTCAGGGAAAGTTAGCCTCAATTGCGAACTCAAAAGAAATTTTGAGTCAGTTAATCGAGTGGCAACGGACGAACACTAAGGACAAGGGTGGACTGGGGTATTCTAGTATGCCCCCTCCAATGAATTTCACCCCTGTCCCAGTAGATGGATCGTCCGTAGAGGAAGTTCAATCTGCTTCTTTGACCTCTGAGGCTTCTAAAGCCGAAGAAACTGGTCCAGAAGTTAGTATCAGCGAAAATGAGTCTAAAGTGACCTTAGAATGTCCTGACCTAAAATCAAAAGACCTGTCCGATTTAAAAGACGTCCAATTGTCTAAATATCTAGAGAGTCTTTTTGAGAAAGTCATTCAGCGCCTTGAAAGCCGTCTTATTACTAAGATGGACAAGAAGTTTGAACAACTTCAGGTGCGAGAAGGAAAACGGATTGTTAAGCAATCCGATTCCAAGCAGGCCGAGTCAAAGTCCACAAAATCGAGGTCAAAGGGTAAAGAAAAGGTTGAGGAACCAATTCTAACTATTCAAACCCCTATGTCCACGATCTTCACTAAGGGAGTGGCTTCTTCTTCTAAGCCTACAAGTTTCTCTCCTAAAGTGTCTAAAGCTAAATCAACCAAGGTAATACCACCACGAAACGACAATCAAAAGAAGATTCCAACTTCTCAGGTTCCCGAGGTTAATTCAACTGACCCTCGAACCTGCTATTATTGTCGATGTGAGGGACACATTGCCAAGGTTTGTCCTCGTTTGAAAAGCTTAATTTTGAAACGTAAAGAGTCAAGAACAACTTCAAACGTTAAGTCTGTTCCTCAAAGGAAGAATCAACCAAACAAACCAAAGGTTGATTCTCCTTCAGTCAAGGTCAAAACCGATCCAAAATCGAAATTGACTGAGACTGTTAAAGATGATAAAGAGTCGCTCGAACATCAGGATGACACATCAACCACTACTGATTATCAGAAAGACCATGAATTGGTTGATGTGATCATTACCGATGAAAGTGGGAGACCCAAGTCGGTTAAGGCTTGGGTCCCCGTTACAAACTAACCTTTCTTCTAAGATGTGCAGGAACGCCCAAAGTGAACTGTAGATAATACGTAGTATGTCATCAGTGGTTGTTCAGGGCACACGACAGGCAAATTCTTGACGATTGGAAGGCTCCGAGTGCTTAAACATGCTCGACCGATCATATGCCCTCCCGTCAAGTGTAAAGGTTCTTTATCACGAGATAAAGTGTAAAGGTTTGCGTAAATCATCATTTTTATTTCTTGAAAAGAGTTTAAAGGTTAAAAATTTGTTTTCTTTTATTCGGTAAAAGTTTAAAGCTAAAAACGTGAATTAAAACAAGTTTAAAATCGAGAAAACGCGCGAAAAACTCAAATTTGAAAGGGATCACGTAATAGAGAATTACGTACACGTAATTAGCAATTACGTGCACGTAACTCTTAAGTTACGGGCACGTAATTGCTTAATTACGTGCACGTAAGTTCGAAGAGAGAGTGGGTATAAATAGGTTTTATGTAACAGTTGCCAAACACACTTTCAAAAACCCTTCTTTTCAAAAACCCTTTCTCTGTGTGGCGATTTGGCAATCTAGCACTCAATTTCACTCGTTTTTCATTCATTCTCTCTCGGATTCATCATCTAAACATCACGGTATGTTTTTCTTGACCAAAATTCGAGTTTAAAGGGGTGTTTGGATGGTCACGGTGGCGGTTTGGGTAGCCAACGATTAAGACCCCAAAATTTGTTTAAGACACGTTAAATTGATGATTATTAAACATCTTAAACTGATTTTCGAGCATCATGGTAACATTTGATGTTAGTTTTTCGGCCAAAAACGAGGGTTTAAAGAATTTTTATGATTTTTAACCTAAAACCCTAATTTTGGCTAAGTTTTTCTACACAAACATCAAATGTGTGTAGTGTAAAGGTTAATAATGCTCGGAATATTGCTATTGAATTGATTTTAGAATAAAAATCATAGCGTATTTTGAATTTTATCGAGCGTAAGAAAACGAGGGGTTACACAAGTTACGGGCACGTAATTAGCAATTACGTGCACGTAACTCAGTATTACGTGCACGTAATTGCCAAGTTACGTGCACGTAACTTTGCTTTATGTTGTTCTGTTTGTCACGTAACATCTATTACGTGCACGTAACTCCTGAGTTACGTGCACGAAATTGTTAAAGAAAAATATTCGTTTTCGCGAAATTGTCTCGTTATGCTGCCCAAATTTTTCAAAAATCCTTTACGTTAGACAAGTTACGTACGTAACTGTCAACAGATTCACATCTGTTTTTGGCAAATTCAATTTGCTTAACGTAATTGATTTTAACGCTTGCAGTGTAACCCAATTTCAATCAAAAGTGGTCTATGCACGTCTAGGGTGTTGTTTACAATATCTTATAGTAGTTTTTGTGCGTATACTAACTTTTGTGCGAGTTGTTGATTGTCTTTTGTGCAGAATGGCACCTAAGACGGCCGTGGCAATCAAGCGACATAACGCTGTTGCATTGTTTTCTGCTGAGAAAAGTGGGGCCGGGTATGAAGACATAGTCAACTACCTGAATAGAAGCCCGATAGCATATGCTCTCCGAGCCAATCCTAAACTGAAGCTGGATCTAATTTCGCAATTCTGGAGGAATGCTCGAGCGAACTTGACGGTCGATCCTCCTACAATCGAGTCCATGATTGGGGATCTTCCGGTAGTTATCACTGAGGGCGTCATTCGCACGGTCCTTCAGTTTCAAGACTCAGCCAATGCTCCTGATGTATTTCCCGACAAGCTGATCTTTGGCTGTTTCAAGCAGATGGGGTATACGGGACGACTAGACTCCGCTCAGTTCTACAAGTCCTTGATGCCGGATAAATACCGCTTCCTCATGCACACTATTATCCAGTGCCTGTCGAAGTGGAAAGGGGGATACGACGTACTGGATCGCAAGGGTCAGTCGTTGATGGTTTCTTTGGTCTTCAAGCACGAGTTCAACACCTCCAGGTTCATTCTGAGCAACATGTTATGGAATCTCGAGGACAGGACACGGATTTTCGATCAGTATCCAAGGTTCGTGACCTTAATGATCGATCACCTACTGCCGCAACTGGCTTACACCGGTCCGCTCGGAGATGCTACACACATTCAACCCAGAGTGTTTGCTGACTGCCGAGGGGGCTATGAGTTAGCACTTCAGGGTGCGTTGGTTGATGCTAATTTTGTGGCACCTGCGCTCGATGCGTATGATCATTTGGTTGTTGCTGATCCTCCAAGGCCGACTTCATCTAGAAGATCTTCTAAGTCGGTAGCTACTGGGGGTGTGACCAGTAAGCGACAAAGAAAGAGTAAAGGAAAGAAACAAGTTGAGGTTATTGAGGAATCGGATTCAGAGGTTGCTGGATCCGGAGATAATGATGATGCTGATGATGATGATGCTGGTGACAGTGACGCTGGGTCAGAGGATACGGTTGATTTCCCCGTTACCAAAGAGGGGTTAGAGGATGAATTGGATGGATTGATAGCCCTCAGGAGGACTATGCCTACGGCTGATTACAATGCAAGACGGAATAGGCTGATGAAGCAAATTGAGAGGTTTGGGAAAGCTAAAGCGCAGGCTTCCAAGGGAGTTACCTTCAAGGAACCACCACCGGTTGTTTCTTCACCAAAGCCTACTCGTGTAGTGAGAATGAAGTCCGCTGAGTTCAGGGGTATTCAGCCGGGAACGTTTGAGCAACCTCCACCATCCTCGGCGATCAAGCGCCCTCGCTCCTCTACCGCTTCACCAGAGGCTTCTCCAGAAAAGCCTTTGGTAAAGAAGTCAAAGAAAGTGGTCGTGATTACCTCTCCACCCACCACTGCCACCACCACTGCCACCACAACTACCACCACCATTCTTCCTCCAATCATCACCACTACTCCGCCAGTCATTACTATTCCTCCACCGATAGTCACCACTTCTCCACCAATTATGACTTCTACTCCATTGGGCAGTTCTTCTCGCCCTCAGATCACTGTTGGTTTAAGTGATCTGGTGAGTAAGATGGAGAAGCAACTCACTACCTTCCAGGGCACACTCGCTGAGCACGAAAAGAGAATCAAAAAGCTGGAAGGTGAAGTCAAAGCTAGAGACTTGAAGATTAAGTCTATGGAGAAGAAGCTTGAAGATTATGAGAAAGCGGTTGAAAAGGTTAAAGATGATTATGATCATGTCCAAGAGAGACTTGATGATCTGGTAGATGAAAAGAGGGAGGAGAAAGACGATGATGAGAATGAAGATGTGGAGATAGACGATAAAGATGAGGATGAAGCTGACAAAGATGATGAAGCTCATGATGATGAGCCAAAAGACGATGACGATCAGGATAAACCTGATGAGGGAGGTGATGCTGGAGCTCAGTCTTTAATGGGCTCAGGCGATCAAGGAATGGCTGATCCTTCCGAACAGGCGCCACGTGATGAATCCGCGCCTGGTTCTGGAAAAGATACGGGATCTCCATCAAAGGGAGCATCGACTGAGGGGGAGACTGCTGCTCTTAACTTTAATTTTGATTTAGTTTGTGCAGGTACCCATTTTCATACTCTCGACTCCGCTCAGCCTGAGATGTCATTTCATGGGTCTACCGGCGTAGTCCCTACTTTTGCGGATATGCCACTGGGTGAGGGAGATGCTGCCTCAGTAGTCCAGGGGAGTTGTTTGTTTGAAGACTCCGAGGACGAGGTGGACTCCGCTCGTTTGAAGAAAGTCACCGCCACACAATCTGGCGCTGTTAAAGAGATGGTTGCTTCCCCAGCTGGTTCTAAGGGGAAGTCTAAAGAAGACGAAGCTGCACCTCAACCTCCAGTAGTCCCCGCTCCCCTCGTGCCACCTCCAATTCATTACATTGATGGCCGAGGGAGAAAGATTAATCACGATGTATTTGGGGAGATGGGTATTCTAGTCGGTTGTAAGCTAGTAGGCCCGTGCAAGAAGATGGTCCTTGCATGGCGCTACATAGATGACACCAACTACTTTGTCCTGCTGCGAAGTGACGGTGTCCAGTATATGAAGATGAAGTATGAGACGTTCAACACTCTACCTAACTACGAGTTGAAGCGTCTCGCAGATCTGGAACCCACCAATCTCTCTACGGATGCGGCCAAGCTGTTCTACCGGAATTTGAGATCCGATATCTTTTATAGAAAGTTTGAAAACTTCAAGCTCACTATGCCTATCCGAGAGAGGGAAAAGAAGAGGAATTTAATTACTAAGAGGCGCGGTTGGATCGATGTGTATCCTGAAGTCAAGCAACTCAGGAGAATCAGATTGCCCTCTCTTCCTCAGGATTTCTTACAAGATGTCAAGGCTTGGGGGTTTGATGAAAAGGCTCGGGAGGCAGTCGTTTTTGATCAAGATGGTAAAGTGTTACTTAGGGTCTATGATCCTATCCATCTTCTCTGCCTCTCGGAAGCAGATTTGAAGAAGCTAAATGAGCTGAAGATATATTGTGCGGCGAATGAGCAATCCTTTGGGCTTGTCTTTTCACACGTAGTGCACATCTGCGTCAAGAAGGGATTTCATTCGCAGAATCTACCGGTGGTGGTTGAAGAAACAGTTTAAAGTATGGTTTGCAGGGATTGGCTGGTTTTTGGTATTTCTTATTTCCAGCTCCAACTATATTTTATCTGTAATATTTGTACAATCTCTTTTGATATATGAATGTTTCTTTTGGCTTGTTTGATTGTTTGTAATGTGTGTGATGCGTGCTTCAGTAGGCTTTCAATTCCTATTTGATTTACGTTGTCCGGTTTGCGTTCAAACGTCTAATTTCAAGCTAAATTGACATGTTATATCTTAAGTTTAAAGTGTTTAGACTTCGCAACATATAACAGTTGCGAACTCGGACAAAAACCGTTTTGCTTAAATGCAAAACTCTTTTCACAAAGAGTCTAAAGTTTTTGATACTCGTCGAGTCTAAAGTTTAATAATCTCGACTGAGTCTAAAGTTGAATAATCTCATTGAGTCAAAGTTTAAATAATCTCAATTGAGTATAAAGCGTCCAAATTGTTAAAAACCTAAATTTTTGATCGTGACTTCGAAACTTTTCTTTTTAAGTTTTTTAGGTTTTGTATAGTTCCAACAATAATAAAAATAAGAAAAACATAAAAAGAGGGGGAGAAAGTTTGTGAAAACCTTAGGAAATGATAGTACATCGCGGATTTTAAAATTTAGAATCACAAGTGTTTGTTCGATGTATTAGTAGGTACGGCCAATATCATATAAACAATTTTCCGAACCTGTTTCTAATGGGTAACACGGTTAAGTTTGTTCATCTCAATGACAAGCTGAAAACTTTCGGTGTGCCTGGAATCTGTCACCATAGGATTATATATATATATATAAATAAGTATCTGAGAGTAATAGAAAAAGCGAGGAAAAGAAAAATTGAGAGAAAATCAAAAAATATAATAAACCGTTTTTTCTAAAACTCAAAGAGTTTTTATTAATAACTCCTAAACACCTTGAGGCGCTCCTGGATTCTATAAGGTTGCGAAATCATAGTTTCCGTGCGGTTAGTATAAAGGTTGAGGAGTTAAGTAAAACTCGTATCCTTGAGGCGCCCCTGGATTCTATAAGGTTGCGAAATCATAGTTTCCGTGCGGTTAGTATAAAGGGGAGAGTAGAGTCAAATAAGAATTCCGTAACTCTTGATGCTAACTTGATAAACGGCAAAGACAGAGGGAGGAGTTCACGAGTCTATAAAGCTTTTAAGCTCAAAAAAATTAAAAAAAATATAAAAAAAAAAAAAAAAAAAAAAAAAAAAAAAAAATATATAAAAAAAAAATAAAAAAAAGGAAAAAGAAAGCAAAAGCTTCTCTATTTATGAAAAATGCACAAAGTGCTTAAAATCAATACTATAAGTATGCATTTTCAATACTTAGAGTAGTTAACTAAATAGGAATAAGGTGCCGGGTTTCCTAACTAAATACTGGAAGTTTGATGACGCTTTGAGGGGAGTTCGAACTTAGTTAAGTGTAAATATAAGTGGGATCCATATAAACAGTTGTAACATAAATAATCGGAAGATTTTTTATATGATATATATGTTGTATTTAAGAGGACAAATATACTAATAATCGGCTGATTCTTGTGATTCGACTTCTGCGATATGATCCTAAAAGCAAACTAATCCCTATCCAAAAAGATTTGCCCTTTTGTAGGTTGCTAAAGTAGTGTAAATAGCTCATAGTTAAAAACCACAAAAAGAGTTTCGGTTTTAGGTTAAGAAAACAAACAAAAATCAAAAATATTTTATTTCTGCGTTTATTTTCTTCGTTGTCACGTATCGCTTATGGTTAAAAAGGTTTTATCACGTGTTTTCTGAAAAATGAGAAATTTTGTCAGTTTAAAGAACAAAAACACGTATTTGGTCAGTTTTGTCTTTGTAAGCCAGGTCTTATGAAGTTAAGGATCGGATCTTGAAGAGTTTAGCACTTCTTGGAAGTCAAGGACTCGAAGCTGATTTTCATGGAGCCGCGTTGCTTAATGATGAAGATTAGCTGTCTGAAAAGATTCGCAAGTTATCGGTTGCAAACTTTACACCGTACAAGTCTCTTGAAGTATAAAGGACTGACTCTCGATCTCTCGACACCAAAAGTTCAAGACAATTTTGAAGAATACAAGCTACATCCAAGGGGGAGTTTGTTGGAGCATTATTGTCTGTATTTGTATTCATTAGAACGTGTCGTAGAGTTAGTATGTAATTAGATCGAGTTGTAAAGTCCAAACGCATTTACGAACAAGTTACGTTCGAGTAAAAGAGTTACACTCACGTAACTCATGAGTTACGTGCACGTAACTCTTGAGTTACGTGCACGTAACTCTCCTCCAAGAGTTACGTGAGCGTAACTCTTCTAGGGTTTCGGGCCACTATAAATAGCAGCCTCGAAATCATAAATGCGGGTTGTTGAACAGTAAAAGTGCAGTCACATCAGAGAGAGTTACGTGAGCTAGGTTTAGATCACGTAATTGCTAGTTCTTGAGTGTTAAAGTGTTGTAATCGAAGTGTTTAGGTTCTATTCGTGTTTGTAAACATTCACGTAAGCTTAATAGAATCAATCCTTTGATTATATCTCTTGTTCTTCACCGTTTACTTGCTTAAACTTGTTATTCCGCAATTAGTTTAAGTTAGGATTCAAAGGAGGTCCGAGAATAGGCGACCAACAATAAGGTCTAAGAGAACCTATAATATAGATTTTAAACTCAAGTAAAAAAAAAATAGTCTAAGTTCAATAACTTAAAAATAGTGACCCTTTTTATAAAAAGAAATGTTTTATATATAAGAAAAATTTGTATAATTTGGATCCATTTTCTTTTTCTGCGCAGGGTATCTACAATCTCGAGACCGGTCATGTCTAAAGTTTAGAGGTTATCTCATAGGGACGACCACATATTGAAAACTTAAGTTTTTGTAAAAGAGACTCATAAAAGATTTTCAAAAGAAGAAAAATTATATGTGTTTAATTGCTTACACTTTTGCGTTGTGTCATGTGTATCTCGATATTTATCTAGTTGGCGATATTATAGTTGAGCAGAGCCGAGCCATCAATTTTTCAGACGAGGACAGTATAAGGAAAAACAAATCCGTCAAACAGGATTTCATATGTTTTGTTTTATACTTCGAATTGATTTTATGGTACATAATTCCAATAATAACCTCAATATAATACTTACTTACATTGTGATAAAATTGAGGTAAAGTGGTTGCACTCCAAGTGGTCTTATGTATTATGATCTTTTTTTCCTTTTCAAGATAAACATTTTTTTCGATATAGAGTCCAACCAATCATTTTGTTTGTGTAGATTTTGATCATGTTGTTATTCTTTTATTGGTTGAACACTAAGAAAATCTTAATATATATGTGAAAATGTTTTGAGTAATTAGTTTCTATTAACAAATAGGAAGTTTTAATTTTAAATAGTTTATAAAATCAATTAATCCTTTATTTTTAACATTTTATTCAATTTAGTTCTTTATACTTTTTAAACAAAAAATCCATCATTTAACTAAAATATCTCCATATAATTCAAATAACCCCTTGTTAATCAATAACGATAACAGTAATTGTGTTTCAAATAAATATCAAAACTTACTTAAACTAAATAATAACAATCGTTTCTCTTTTATTTTTCCAAAAATCCCTAAATACGTTTTTAACTTTGTAGTTTTCAAAACACAATTTAATTTTTTCAATTATTTAAAATTTCAAAACGCAAATAAATGTCTTGTTATATTCATTCTACAAAACACAACGTAACGACTTTCGATTTTTCGTTATTATATCGATTTATTTTTGTTTTGTTATTAACCTATTAATTTATTTTTAGTTTTACTGTATGAAACAAAAAACCAATTTAAATAAACCTACTATTCGGTTATGATTTAATCACATTCAAAAAACTAAACAAGCAATCAAATCAATAAATATGTTTTTAACATTTAAATTTTTATCCAGTTCTACTTTATTAACTCAAAAACAAATTTAAAATCCAAAATACTCTTATTCAATCTAATCCAAATAAACAAACCTCACAAAGATGAATATTTAAGTTATATATAGTTAATTTAAATTAGCCGTATGTCTACTTCGATATAAGATATATAGTGTATTAAAAAAGAAATTTTTAAAAATTAGGTAAATTTAGTTCATTATTTTTAATAACTTAATAAATTTAATCTTTTAATTCACAATTCAACTAAAAATCTTAATCAAATTAATCTTTAATTAATTTCTTTCAACAACTTACTTAATAATCTTAATTTGTACATACATGGCTCCTATATTTTTTTAGTGTCAGGATCGGATTAGCTAATATAAACTAACCAGTTCGCCTTTGTTAAGATCGTGATCTATTGAAGAAGTTCAGCAGCGGATGAACACTTCAATATTAACGAGTTGTCGAACAATATAATGTTATATGAATAACAATAAGAACAAACAGAATATAGTCGAATTATAAGCCTCAATTGTATTAATGAATTATATCAATACAACGTGTTTCTATCAATACAAGGATCTATCTATTTATAGACCTTGAGGCCGACCTAGATAAACTAGGAAACATCATCTATCCTTATCTAAAACTATCATTATCTAGAATAAGGAAACTATATCTAATTACAAAAGGAAACATAAATATAATCTAATTATAACTCTATAACTTAGATTATCTTGCACGGTAAGTTGGTCTTCCGTATCAACTTGTTATGACCGCATCAACTTGTTATCTTCCGTAGCAACTCTATTAGCAGTAGTAACTTGATTGGACAGCCGCACTAACTTGTTCTTCCGCAGTAACTCTTAATGTCTTCCGCATTAATCGTTTAAGTTACTATTCTTGTTTGTTAAGCGTATTGTTTAGGAGTTAAACTATTTTGTATAAGTTATAACCCAACAATCTCCCCCTAACCTTGAACTTTTATGATTAATCAAAAGTACAAGTTTCATGCTCCAACCCGTTTTAACTACTTTCATTTACAAAACAGCTTTAACTATTAAAGTTAATTACAAATTTCTGTTTTGCCAATCAGAGTCTCCTTTTGACTTCTCTTCTATGCGTTGAACCAAAATTCTCCAAATAAGTTCATGAGCTATCCTTGAATCGTGGAGTCCATTGAGCTTGACTTCTATCATTTCATCCAATGTCTTCAAATCATGTGGATACTTTATATCCACCAAGTAAAATTTCGTGGCTCCATGTCTTCTTACAAGTGAATAAACACCACTTCGATCATAAATGAACCATTTGACTATTGGATTACTTGGACCTCCTTTCTTGAATACTGAACTCTTCTTCTTGTATTCTGGTTCGAACAATCCTCATAGAACGTCCATAGCAAGATCCATACCTGAGCATTGACCTCTTTGATGAGAAAATTTGACTTTACCAATTTTGT
Organism: Senecio squalidus; assembly: GCA_910822075.1. Lineage (NCBI taxonomy): Eukaryota > Viridiplantae > Streptophyta > Magnoliopsida > Asterales > Asteraceae > Senecio > Senecio squalidus. The sequence continues at coordinate 12,404,449 of CAJVGC010000001.1, forward strand.
ACATTCTTTCTAGATCATCTCTGTCAAAGTCTCTAATGGCTTGATGGAAGGCATGAAGTTCTTTCTTTGATCTGTCTTGTCTAGTAACTTCATATGCAGTTCCCATTTGCCCACCAAGGAACTTCCAGTCTATGATCATTGGAGGCTTCACTGCTAATGGAGTAAACCTGAGTCCTTCTTCATGATTGATGTATGAAGAATAATCTGCTTGAGAAGCTTGTTCTTTCATACTTCCAGTTTCTTGTTTAACATTCACGAAAGGAATGCTTGGACTTTCTTGAGATGCACCTTGAGTAGTCGAAGATTCTACTCTCTGTTTCTTGGCTAGACCATGTACTCTCTTGGATGCTAGCTTCTTTCTCTTGTGCTTCTCAACAGGTTCATCCGTAGCAGGAGCAGTACTAACTGGCTCTTGCTCAAGTATGATCTTCCTGCCAGTAGCAATGGCAGCCTTTAGGACTTTGTCTGCATCTTGCTTCTTCTTTTCCAATATTCTTGCAAGTGCATCTTTTCTTTTGGCTTCATTTTTCTTCTCTTCCTTCCCAAGATCCAAAATGTTAGCCAATTTCATAGGACCTAGTGACCTACCACTGTAGCCTTTATTCTTGAGATAGGTGGTATATTTCTGCCTATCTTCAGCTAGCTTGGCACTTGTGGATTTGGACACTTTCTTCTTCTCAGGCTTGGCTTTGGCTTTGATTTGTTGTTGGAGAATGATTTTGTCATCTTCCTGCATCTTCATTGCAAGCTCAGCATCTGACTTCACCAAACCTTGACGAACCAGGTCATTCAAAATCTCCTCATTTTCCATCTTCTTAGCACGTATTGCATCCTCCTCAGCAATCTTTCTTAGCTTTTCTCTCTCAGATGGAGTTGGAGATTGATTCAATCTTGCATGAAGCTCATCCTCTTCAGCTATCTTTCTTTGTCTCTCCTTTTCAGCCTGCTCATCTTCAGCAGCCAATCTTAGCATCAATTCAGCTTCTTCTTGCTCTTGCATTATTCTTTCTTTTTCCTGCTCTGCTAGAAGATTTTGGAAATCTCTTTCTTCTGCAGCTTTCTCCCTGGCAAGCCTTTCTTCTTCCCTCTGTTCTTCCTTTGATTTCTCCACCACTATTACTTTGCCTTTGTCTTTGTGTTCTGGAGCATCAAGGTTGACTCTCTGAATCTTTTTCTTCTTCTTATCCACAGTAACATAGCCCCATCTACCTGTAGAAACAGACAAGCTAGCAGGTTGTTCAGGTAAGGTTAATGAAGTTGCTGTGGGTTGAGCAACTAATGCAGCTGCTGCTCTTTGTCTAGCAACTAATTCAGATATCATCTTCTTCCTTTCCTCTTCTGCTTTCTCTGCTTTGATCTTGATCAGATGTGATGCTATAGTATCTTCATCATCCATGACAGTTGTTCTTGTCATCTCTTGTTGGATTAAGACATCAACAGCTACTTGTTGATCAACGGTAGGAACAGGAGCTTCAGTTGTTGTGGTTGAAAGTGTTGTAGCTTCAGAATGTATTGCTTGGAAAGGGTGTGAAGCTTGATAAAATGTGGGAGGAGTGGTTGTGAACAAATATGATTGATCATCTGCAACTGGACTGGTAACCATAGGGTCAGTAGCAACTGTGTCCGCAGCAATTGAGTCCGCAGCAATCGAGTCCGCAACAATTGAGTCCGCAGCAATCGAGTCCGCAGCAACCATGTCATCATCCGCATTAACTGGGTCCGCAACAAGTGAGTCAGTATTAACCATTGGTTCAGTAGTAACTTCAGGATTGATTTCTGCTTCTATCTCCATTTGTTCTACTGTTTCTTCAACCATTTGCTTCACTTCTTTCGGCTCCCCCTCAACCACTTGTTCCTTTTCAGCATCTATTATCATTTTCTCCCCTTCTTCATCCACCACCATGTCTTCTGTCTCTAACTCCCCTTAAGCATACTGTCAATCTCCATATCTTCATTCTGTTGAGAGGTTGCAGTAATGACAGTATTTCACTTTCTTCTCTTCACCCCTGCTCTCTTCAGATGATAAAATTTGAGTCAGTTTCTGTTCTTTCTCCCCTTTTTGTCAGCTGGAGGATAATCATCAGAAGATGAAGAGCTTGATGGCCTGGGTGATGTTGCAACACTGGTGTGGTGATCTTTTGGGCAGTAATTGTGCTGATAATAATGCCTGTTGGGCCAGCACTGTTGCATCAAAGATGTTAGAGTAGAGAGTGTTTCACCTTGTTTCTCCACTTCACCATTAGATTTCGGTACATATAACCCAAATATTGAACATTACTACCTCCTTTCATGTTGAGTACCAACAGGC
>CAJVGC010000001.1:12406856-12428206 GCA_910822075.1 Senecio squalidus
GAAACACGGGGCGTGAGAGCTGGAATATCATTACACGGTCATAAGCAAATATAAACGATTCAAGTCATTTCCATTAAAAATTTAAATGATTCAAGATACAACATTTCAAAAAGTAACCAAGTAGTTCACGAATTAACTTAAAGTACAAATACATGTTTTAAACAAAATTCCCAAAATGTGAAGGTCTTTCCCATTAAGCGCCTCACGTGACCATATCGACCCTCCTTGCCATGCATTCTGAAAGCTTACATTAATTTCCTGAAACATAAGATAAAGTGTCAACTACGAAACGTAGTGAGTGAGTTACAGTTTAGAGTTTGAAAGAGTTTCCAAAAATAGTAAGTTTCCAAAAAAATAGAAAGTTCATGGTAAGAGTTATTAAGCAAGCGAGTGAAGTGAATAAATAATAATTTAATAAACTCGCATAGTAATGATAGCGAAAACCAGGCGCTAAAAATAATGTTTAAGCGGATTCAGTCGCTAAAATAATGTGTTAAGCGGATTCAGTCGCTAAAATAAAGTTTAAGCGGATTCAGTCGCTGAAATAAAGTTTATGCGGATTCAGTCGCTAAAATAAAGTATATGCGTATGGGATATGTGTTGTAACTTAACTAAAGGTACCTTGTATTCAATCACTTGGCATAATATAAGTAGTAAGTATACACTAAACCGATTGTATGGTCGAGATGGCAGCCCAAAAACATTTCAGTAAGTAATTCAATGAGTGAGGTAGTAATATGTACTTGGGACGCTAACCCTGAGTAAGGAGTGACCCCTCCTAAGTATCGATACCCATATGACTAACGGCTAATGCTAATAGTGTATAAGAGAGAGAGAACTAAAAACGGGCATTCAAGTAAGTATATTCAAAAACATTCACGAGATCTTACGGGCTTATATATCCATCAAGTATTGGTTACTAACAAGCATCCTAGTTTAGTTATCCTGCTAAGGCATTAACACAAATACGCATGATAGTTTGTAAGATTCAAGTGCTTCATAGATTCAAAGTTTAGAACAAGATTCAATAAATAGTTGAATTAAAGAGATAACAATAGTATCATTAGAGAAAGAATGTTTTACGCATAAGCGATTAAGTAGACGTTTCAGTGTCAAAGTTTTGATAAACCAAAGTTTAAGTATCGCAAGTTGTTTATAAGTTACAAAACATGATCTTATGCTTCCCCCAAATAATGTTAAAAAGTATTAAAAGTAAAACATAGTGGGGATGTAACTCACGGTTTGCGAAGAGAATAGAACTCGGAGTCGGTCGGAAATGAGCCGGGAATCACGGAATGCCTAAGAATTACCAATATATTTCAAAAGTTAACTTCTTATTAACTGTTGTATGTGTAGTAGATATTGTATAACTTTTGTTTGTGAATAAAAGGTTGAGTCCAATATTGTTCCGAAAATTTGGTCCGAAGCGATTAACGTTGTGTTTAGTTTGAAAGTTTATTGTTTTTGATTATTACATCTTAAGTGCTTTTGCTTAGTGGCTTTATAATTTCTAGGGAAATTTGGGCAGCGCTTCCGCGCCCAAATTTCATGTCCAAAAATTACACCGCCACTTCCGTTCACAAATCACCTAAAACACAATAATACAAATAATATAGTCCAAAATAGTCCAAAGTAATTCACCAATGTTGTAAATATTATTTAACTCAGTCCACAGTAACTAGGGTAAAAGTCCAGAATGCAATATAAACTTGAAACGAGTGAAAACGACGATTTTCGGGTGAACAGCAGCTCGGTGCTGCGCACCTGGTCACAGGTGCGGCGCACCTAGCTGCTGTTCGTTTCCCATTTGTGTTTTTCTTGCTAAAAACGTTTTGTGACTTAAGGGTTTCGACATGCAACCAGTAGGTACTTTATAAAACAGTGTTTTCACAGATCCTAAACAACTTTTAACCACAAAATCATAGATCTAAGTGTTATTTAGACAAAAATCGTTTTTGTACTCAAATGACATAAATCTTTACAATACTCGTTTTTGCTTAGATTGAACATGCAATTAGTTATTATCTTCCAAAACTTCATTTTAACAGTTTCTAAAATATTTTTATTCACAGATTCGTGGATCTAAAGGGTTTTTCGGTTAAAAACGTTTTTGACCATGAAAAGTCAAAGATTTGTATAAAAACTCATTTTTAACCGTTAGATCTTACATGCAATTGGTTATTTATGTATAAAAAGGGAAAAGAGAGTAATCTACCGAAGGAATAGCCTGGATGTTGAGTTTTTGGTCGGATTGAGCTCCAAAAATCTTTACAATCGTGGTCCTTTTTGATAAAAACTTCACCTCCTTGCTTCTTTAGATGTTTGGAACGATTTGTATGGATTGGAAATGCTTTTTAGTGGTGAAATATCACTGGGAAATGAAGAACTTTGGGAGGAAAGTTGAGAGAAAAATGTATGTGTGTGTTTTGTGTTTTGTAAAATGAATTAGTAAAATGAAAATAGAAAAGAAAAGGGAGTAGGGGTGATTAATTCTGACCTTGGGACTGTAAGGGGGCAGTAAAGGGACGTTTGTGGTTGGTCAAATGGGGTGGTGGTGGTGTAAAACGAGAAAAGGACTAAAGTTGTAAATAATTTGAAAACCTGGTGGGAGGTGCGGCGCACCATGGTGCTTGGTGCGGCGCACCGGGCCATTTTTGGTCATTCCGAAATTTTCGTTTTTGCGTTATTGCTTCGTTGGACCTTTTTGTTAATTGAAAGTTCTTAAGTATGATTAGTTATGAACTTAGGAAAGTTCAAAAGTGATTTTATTGGTATTAGGACTTATAATTTGATTCCGGAGATTATTCCGACACTTGATTCGATAAAATACGGATAAGGTAATCACGAGATTAGAACAGTACGAACACAAAAAGAGTAACAAAAGATTCGAACCGAAGGAGTAACTGAAGGGTTTCCCGAACTTGGGACGATTGTCACACGTGTGATCATAATGAAGGAATAACTAGAGAATTTCGCCGATAGAATAACCGAACGAGTTCCTGATTTTTAGACGGTTGTCACATCATCCCCGGGTTGAAAGAAATTTCGTCCCGAAATTTGACTCGTCACATCAGGTGGAAGTTTCTTTGAAAGAAAATGAGAGTACTTTTGACGTATCCGGTCTTCACGTTTCCCACGTGAATTTGTGACCACGTCGGGAGTTCTAGCGAACTTGACGATAGGAACACGGCTTCGATTGAGTTGTTGGACCTTTCGGTTTACAATTTCGAGCGGTTCCTTGATGAAAGTGAGCTTGCTGTCGATCTTGACCTCGTCGGGTGGGGCGAACGATGGTCTCATCGAATGGGCTCTTTTCGAGTGTGAGACATGGAACACGTTATGTGCGTTGGAGAAAACAGGCGGGAGTCAGAGTTGATAAGCTACAGAATCAATGAGCTTGATGACGTCAGACGATCCGGCGTATCTCGGGCTAGCATTCCGCGCTTCCCGAAGTGGCTATCCCTTTCCAAGGCGACGCTTTGAGAAGAACTCGGTTCGCCGCCCTTGGACTTGTGGGGTTTTCTTCGGTTATCGGCGTAGCTCTTCTGCCGAGTGCGGGACGTCTTTAATCGTTCCCTGAGAGTAAGTCTGAGGATGGTAGGTTGTGCTAAGATCCAGTTGCGCGCCGAAGGGTCTCTGAGACGGGCTCCATAAGTGAGGCGTGAACGATCATCTCTGTCAGAGATGAGGGATAGAGGTGTACCGTGGCGAGAGGAGATCTCATGGATGCAACCTTGTGCGAGCTTCTCCATCGAGTGGGTTACTCGTTTCAGTGAGAGGTGAGCGGGCTTTAGTCGAACGATCCACAATTACCCAAATTGTGTCGTTACCTATTGTCGTCGCGGGTGACATTTCTCGGTCGCTTCTACCTTAGCCGGATCCACATGAATCCCTTATTGGCTAACCATGCGACTGAGAAGATCTACATCTCGGAGCTAGATTTCTTACTTAAAGAAGTTGGCGTACAACTTTTGTTTTCGAGAGAGTCTTAAAATGAGTTTCAGGTGTTCTCGGATAGGTAATAATATATTCAATGATCATGATTACGAATTTATCCAGGTAGGGTCTACCGTTCGGTCTATTGAGTCCATGAACACCACAGGTGTGCTGGTTAGACCGGACGGCATGACTAGGAATTCGTAATGACCGTAGTGGTTACGAAGAGTGATCCTTGGAATGTCGGCTTTACTGACACGAACCTGGTGGTAACCTGAGCGGAGGTCGATTTGAGGATCAAGTTGCTCCCTGCAACTGTTTGAAGAGGTTATCGATCCTCGGGAGTGGGTATCGGTTCTTGACGGTCAGTGTGTCGAATTCACGGTAAGCGATGTACGTACGAGAGGATTCGTCCTCCATCCTAGCGAGGAGCTTAGGGGCTTCTCGCGGCGATGAATTTGGACGCACTAGGCTATGATGGGAGGATCCCTGAAGTTGTTTGGTCAACTTTTGCAATTCCGACGGCTAGACGGTAAGGTGTCCTAGCGATCGGAGCTGCACCAGGAGTGAGATCAGTCTGGAATTCTACTCGTCGGGGCGGAAGCAACCCTGGCGAATCTTTGAAAGGGCGTTAGGGTGATCCTAAACTACGAGGATATCTTGAATACGGATCTCCTTGGGCTTACGCTTAATGACATGGACACGGGATGCGTCACAGTCCTTATCAAGGCACTTACGCGTTTATAATGGACGACACTAGTCGGAGTGGATGTCCGGGTTTGCCTCATTTGAGCGATAGGGTTTCGGTTGGTAGGGAGAGTTCTGTCAGACAGGCACACGGAGTGTCCTATGTTTATCTCTCTTGCTTCGACTCCTGTCCATTAGTGTATTGTATGGTGAGGCTATCCTTAAGAACCTTAGATCCTAAGTTAATGGGGAGTCTACTTTCTAAGAGTACAAAGCTCCTTCAAGTTTCCTAAATGAATCTCTTAACGACAACTCGGGTTGTTTATGGGGGGGGGGGGGAGTTTACCTGCGGGGCCTGAGTCCTGCTTCGACTCTTTGGCAGTGATGGTGAGAGCACCGAAGGCTTCTGCTACTTGGGATACGGGACAATTAATACTGGGGTGTCCGTTGCTCCCGGGCTGAGGAATAATACACCTCCTTCCCTGATTCGGCACATACCTGCGGCAATGTCGGTAGAAGTGTCCGGTTTGGTGGCACAAGAAACAAGAGGGGCATCCACCAAAGTGGTGTAGGTAACACTTGTTGCACTTGGGGTGCGATCCAGCGTATCTTTGGCGTCTGATGGCCGGTCTCTTGTTGTGGTGGTTCTCTATTGGTTGATAGCTAGCTTTTCGTTTTCTTTCCTTCCTCTTAGGGATAGGGACCGAAGAGGAAAAGGGGCTATTGATTTGGGAGCCTTCTCCCTTCTCAATCTTCACAGTAGCTGGAAGGGTAGGAGAGTTACTGATATTGGTTTCTGAGTGAGGGGCGTAGGGGTTCACATCCCCAAAGATTCTCTCGTTAATTCCGGCGATTACTTGAGCGATCAAATCAGGTATCGCTGCGTTGAGCTGAGCCGTGACCTTATCGGCGAGGGTGCTGGCATTCAAGCGCGAGGGTGCCATGGTTCTACAACAGACAAGAATTTCGGTTTAGTACGCACGAATTGATCGTGACATGAATATGATTCAATGAAAAGAAAGTTTTGCAATTACACAAGGTTAATATATCAGAATAGGTAGTATGCTTGATAAGATTCCAAGGGGTTCACACTGTATAAGATTCATATATGAGAGATGGTTTACGCAATACAAGATTCACAAGGTAATTAATAAGAGATGATAATAAACGAAACGTCATTCATTAATTTAAGAAAGTTGGTACAAAGTTTGAAATAGAAAGGTACAATACGATACAATAATGAAAATAAAGGAAATGGCACGAAGTCGTATACATTGAAAATTACAACTCGGCCTATCATACGATACAATAAAGGAAAGACTAATGGTGCCTCTCCATGAACATCTTGGCCATCATGACCACCATCAATGTGCCCATCACAAGGCACACACCGATGAGGTGCTGCACCGTCCGTGCCGTGGTCCTAGTCGATGCGATGACTCGCATCGACTGCTCGGACAACTGGCGAGCAGCGTCGGTGACCTCGCCAATCAGATGGCCCTGCTGTCGGGCCTCCTGGGCGAGTTCCCTAACCTCGCGGTGAAGGTGGAGGAAAGCGGCCGGTGGTGGGGGTTGCGGCATCTGCTGCCTTGCTGCTTCGGCTTCGCGAGCGCGTTGCATCTCTTCTCGTTGGAGTTGGCGCTCCCACGAGTAGTGTTCCATTATCGAGGTGCGTGGGACCTCGGGAATCGGGTGATGGTAGGGGTTGATAGGTGTTGGGGGCCGGTAGGGGACGCCCTGCTGAGCTGCCATCCTGTCTGGCAGTCGGCCTGGAAGGATTACCTGTTTACGTGCCGTTGTGACGACACGTGGTCCACGTCGCTGTGGTGGCGCGGCGTCAGGTACCGGTAGGGGTGGTGGTTGCACCGCCCTCGGGCTGGACCCGATGCTGCTGGACACAGCCATGGAGGTATCCTCCGTGGGGTCCGTGGTTTGGTGACGGAGGCTTTCCGAGGCGGTATGGCCCTCGGAAGGCTCGTGAGACGATGCGGCTCTTTGCTGGGATTGGGATCGGGAACGCGAGGGAGATCGCGAGCGTGATGACTGAGACATAACGGATCTGCGACGTAAAGAGTTTCGTAAGTATAAGAAAAAGATAATGTTAAAGGAAATATGTAAGGAATGCAGGTAAGGGTCGATCACGTGAGTTTGGGATTAATAAGACCGGGAATTTTGTTTTTGACTCAAAACCGTTTATCTTTAGGAAATTACGTTTCGTCCTTGCATAAGTCATTTTGAACTAGGCAGGGGTGGCCAGGCCATGCGTAGTTGAAAAAAATCATGCAATCGCAAAATTAATTTACTAAAGTTTTGAACCCATAATGATTTTCCGAAAAGTCTTGGTTATAGTTTGGTTTCAAAAACTTTTTAGAAATTTCCAAAACCGTTTTCACTACAACCAGTGCTCTGATACCAAGTCTGTCACACCCCGCTAAAGCGGAAACACGGGGCGTGAGAGCTGGAATATCATTACACGGTCATAAGCAAATATAAACGATTCAAGTCATTTCCATAAAAAAATTTAAATGATTCAAGATACAACATTTCAAAAAGTAACCAAGTAGTTCACGAATTAACTTAAAGTACAAATACATGTTTTAAACAAAATTCCCAAAATGTGAAGGTCTTTCCCATTAAGCGCCTCACGTGACCATATCGACCCTCCTTGCCATGCATTCTGAAAGCTTACATTAATTTCCTGAAACATAAGATAAAGTGTCAACTACGAAACGTAGTGAGTGAGTTACAGTTTAGAGTTTGAAAGAGTTTCCAAAAATAGTAAGTTTCCAAAAATAGAAAGTTCATGGTAAGAGTTATTAAGCAAGCGAGTGAAGTGAATAAATAATAATTTAATAAACTCGCATAGTAATGATAGCGAAAACCAGGCGCTAAAAATAATGTTTAAGCGGATTCAGTCGCTAAAATAATGTGTTAAGCGGATTCAGTCGCTAAAATAAAGTTTAAGCGGATTCAGTCGCTAAAATAAAGTTTAAGCGGATTCAGTCGCTAAAATAAAGTATATGCGTATGGGATATGTGTTGTAACTTAACTAAAGGTACCTTGTATTCAATCACTTGGCATAATATAAGTAGTAAGTATACACTAAACCGATTGTATGGTCGAGATGGCAGCCCAAAAACATTTCAGTAAGTAATTCAATGAGTGAGGTAGTAATATGTACTTGGGACGCTAACCCTGAGTAAGGAGTGACCCCTCCTAAGTATCGATACCCATATGACTAACGGCTAATGCTAATAGTGTATAAGAGAGAGAGATCTAAAAACGGGCATTCAAGTAAGTATATTCAAAAACATTCACGAGATCTTACGGGCTTATATATCCATCAAGTATTGGTTACTAACAAGCATCCTAGTTTAGTTATCCTGCTAAGGCATTAACACAAATACGCATGATAGTTTGTAAGATTCAAGTTAAAATGCTTCATAGATTCAAAGTTTAGAACAAGATTCAATAAATAGTTGAATTAAAGAGATAACAATAGTATCATTAGAGAAAGAATGTTTTACGCATAAGCGATTAAGTAGACGTTTCAGTGTCAAAGTTTTGATAAACCAAAGTTTAAGTATCGCAAGTTGTTTATAAGTTACAAAACATGATCTTATGCTTCCCCCAAATAATGTTAAAAAGTATTAAAAGTAAAACATAGTGGGGATGTAACTCACGGTTTGCGAAGAGAATAGAACTCGGAGTCGGTCGGAAATGAGCCGGGAATCACGGAATGCCTAAGAATTACCAATATATTTCAAAAGTTAACTTCTTATTAACTGTTGTATGTGTAGTAGATATTGTATAACTTTTGTTTGTGAATAAAAGGTTGAGTCCAATATTGTTCCGAAAATTTGGTCCGAAGCGATTAACGTTGTGTTTAGTTTGAAAGTTTATTGTTTTTGATTATTACATCTTAAGTGCTTTTGCTTACTGAAGTGGCTTTATAATTTCTAGGGAAATTTGGGCAGCGCTTCCGCGCCCAAATTTCATGTCCAAAAATTACACCGCCACTTCCGTTCACAAATCACCTAAAACACAATAATACAAATAATATAGTCCAAAATAGTCCAAAGTAATTCACCAATGTTGTAAATATTATTTAACTCAGTCCACAGTAACTAGGGTAAAAGTCCAGAATGCAATATAAACTTGAAACGAGTGAAAACGACGATTTTCGGGTGAACAGCAGCTCGGTGCTGCGCACCTGGTCACAGGTGCGGCGCACCTAGCTGCTGTTCGTTTCCCATTTGTGTTTTTCTTGCTAAAAACGTTTTGTGACTTAAGGGTTTCGACATGCAACCAGTAGGTACTTTATAAAACAGTGTTTTCACAGATCCTAAACAACTTTTAACCACAAAATCATAGATCTAAGTGTTATTTAGACAAAAATCGTTTTTGTACTCAAATGACATAAATCTTTACAATACTCGTTTTTGTTGCTTAGATTGAACATGCAATTAGTTATTATCTTCCAAAACTTCATTTTAACAGTTTCTAAAATATTTTTATTCACAGATTCGTGGATCTAAAGGGTTTTTCGGTTAAAAACGTTTTTGACCATGAAAAGTCAAAGATTTGTATAAAAACTCATTTTTAACCGTTAGATCTTACATGCAATTGGTTATTTATGTATAAAAAGGGAAAAGAGAGTAATCTACCGAAGGAATAGCCTGGATGTTGAGTTTTTGGTCGGATTGAGCTCCAAAAATCTTTACAATCGTGGTCCTTTTTGATAAAAACTTCACCTCCTTGCTTCTTTAGATGTTTGGAACGATTTGTATGGATTGGAAATGCTTTTTAGTGGTGAAATATCACTGGGAAATGAAGAACTTTGGGAGGAAAGTTGAGAGAAAAATGTATGTGTGTGTTTTGTGTTTTGTAAAATGAATTAGTAAAATGAAAATAGAAAAGAAAAGGGAGTAGGGGTGATTAATTCTGACCTTGGGACTGTAAGGGGGCAGTAAAGGGACGTTTGTGGTTGGTCAAATGGGGTGGTGGTGGTGTAAAACGAGAAAAGGACTAAAGTTGTAAATAATTTGAAAACCTGGTGGGAGGTGCGGCGCACCATGGTGCTTGGTGCGGCGCACCGGGCCATTTTTGGTCATTCCGAAATTTTCGTTTTTGCGTTATTGCTTCGTTGGACCTTTTTGTTAATTGAAAGTTCTTAAGTATGATTAGTTATGAACTTAGGAAAGTTCAAAAGTGATTTTATTGGTATTAGGACTTATAATTTGATTCCGGAGATTATTCCGACACTTGATTCGATAAAATACGGATAAGGTAATCACGAGATTAGAACAGTACGAACACAAAAAGAGTAACAAAAGATTCGAACCGAAGGAGTAACTGAAGGGTTTCCCGAACTTGGGACGATTGTCACACGTGTGATCATAATGAAGGAATAACTAGAGAATTTCGCCGATAGAATAACCGAACGAGTTCCTGATTTTTAGACGGTTGTCACAAGTTTAAAGGTAGAGAATGCGGTTTTCACCTGAACTAAGACGGTTGTCACAACAAATGAGATTTTATAATCCCTTTATAAAACAAATTAGATTTTATTAATCCTTTTTAAATAAAATTTGATTTTATAATCCTTTTTTATTCTAAATATTTTTACATAAAAAGATTTATTGTGTACATAGGAAAAAATGTCATGTATAAATAATATTTGAGTAAATTACAAAATCGTTCTATGGATTGTCTTAAATTACATATTGTGACAACCGTCCAATTTCAGGTACATTTTATGCTCTACGTCCCTTTTATAGTCCAGCGTTGTCCTTAACCGTTCAATTACCGGAAACGCGCTAGTGTCGGAATCACAACCAGAATCAACTTATATAAGTCCTAATGCCAAGAAAACACCTAATGAACTTTCCTAAGTTCATAATGTAACATAATTAAGAACTTTTAGTTAACGAAAAGGTCCAACGAAACAATAACGCAAAAACAACAAAAACATCAAAAACTCAAAAATTGTTACAAAACAGGTCCAGGACGACGCACACAGGCCTTGTGCGCCGTCCTGGAGGGACTAACTCCGAAATTTTTTCAAAATCTTGCTTGTCTCGATTCTCCAACTTTCAAAACCAATCATAAACGACTATTAACCATCATTTACTGCTACATAGCAGTCCCAAGGCAACCATTACTACTTTTCTTTATTTTCTTTTCATTTTACTCATTTCATAAAACAAAAACACAAAATAGACACTTTTTCTCCCCAAAAACTCCCTCAACCTTCTTCATTTCCTGGAGAAAACAGCCTTAAAACCCAATTGAAAACCATAAAAATCGTTCAAACCATCCAAGGAAGCAAAAGGAACCAAAACATTTCGGCTAAGGACCATTTTTGTAAAGATTTTGGAGCTCAAAACACCACCGAATCATCATCCAAGCAATTTCCCCTGGTAGATTTCTTTAAAATTACTGTTTTTACTTAAATAACAACTTGCATGGAAGATCTATGGATTAAAAACGAGTTTTTACAAAGATTTATGATGTTTATAGTCAAAAACGATTTTTAACCGAAATAACATTTAGATCTATGTTCTATGGATGAAAATGCTTTAGAAACTGTTAGAATGATGTTTTATAAGGATTAGACCTATTGCATGTCGAAATCCGTGTGTAAAATGGACATTTTGCTCGAAAAATCCCGAAAACTCAACCTGTGCACCGTCCCTATGACCAGGGCGACGCAGCGGGGTGAAAAGTTGGCTTCTGTGCGTCGTCCTAAGGTCCTAAACGGCGCACAGGCCTGACCAATTTTCCCGAAACGCTTTATTTTGACGATTTGAACTTGTTTGACACGCTGACTTTTTGTAAATACTATTTTGGGACTGAGTTGGAAAATATAATACTACCGGTGACTTGTAATGAACTTTTTGGACTTAAATGGACTCGTTTATAAATGATATTGTGTTATAGGTATTTGTGAGCGGAAATGGAGATTGAATTTTTGGATATGAAATTTGGGCGCGGAAGCGCTGCCCAAATTTCATTAGAAAAATTCAAACCATTTCAACGACCAAAATTACTTGCAACATAATGATAATATACGTTAAAGTTGGACCTTGGACAAAAACGTAACATAAACCGTTTTGGACTATTTTGGACAATATTTAACCTTGACACTTAAAGTTTAATTAAATTTTATCTATTATTTCACAATGTAATGACATAATGAGATAATAATCAATTGAACTACCTTGGTATTATTAGGCGTCCCGTGATTCCCGGTTTCCGCTCCGACCGATTTCCGAGTTCGTTGTCTTCGCAATCCGTGAGTTACACCCCTCTCCACTCTTATATTTTTTTTAAGTACTCTTTTGGGGGAAACATGAGATCAAAACATTTTGTGAACGATACTTTTGTTTTGTGAAACTGTTTTGTACACTTAATTTGCGAACAATGTTTATGATCTAATTGCCTTTGAAACTTTTATGAACCTTACTATTATTATGAACTTGTACAACTATTGTGAAACTTTTGAAAACCCTTACTATACTTTGCAAACGTACGAACTTTTGGAACCTTTGAGAACTATGGAACTATTTTTGGAAACCTTGCGAAACTAATATGCGTAGACGATATCATCTATTCTGATTGGCTTACTCTAGACTAATTAGGTTTGAATCTTTGGATATTTGATTAGACGATGATAGTTTGATTGTATTTGGAGCAAACCCTAGGTGAGGATATAAACGTCGTAAGTACAAACGACCAATTTTTAGAAAAAGAAGTACAAAGTGCCCCGCTGCTTTTTAGAAACTATTCCCTACACACTATTAACAATAGCCGTTAGTAAATATGGGTATCGATACTTAGGAGAGGGCACTCCTTACTTATGGGTAGCAACCTGAGTACATATTACTAAGTTCTCACGAACTAGATCTTTAGACTGAAACTAGGACCAGAAATCGGATTAGTGTGCAAAATCTTACGTTATATTAAGCTTAGTGGTTGGTACAATTCAAGGATCATTAGTCATTATTATTTACGCATATGCATACTTACTGTCTTACACATGTGGATTGATCCACCGCTGAGGTAATGACTACTTACACTTATCGTCTTACACATGTCGATTAATCCACCGCTGAGGTAATGACTACTTATACTTACTGTCTTACACATGTGGATTAATCCACCGTTGAGGTAATGACTACCTACACTTACTACTTGCCATACGACTCGAACTTTTACGGACATTGAACTTTGACTTGAACTTCTACGACATTATATAAACATATTTTAGCGATTGATTATCCGCCTACTTTCTTTTAGAAAACTCTATACTTATATATACTTGTCGAACATTTTTGGAAACTTTGGTCAAAACTTATAAACTGTAACTCACTCACTACGTTTCGTAGTTGACACTTTATCTCATGTTTCAGGAATTAAGCGTAAGTTATGAAGTGCATTGCTCAGGCGGGTCAAGCCAACTATGTGAAGTGTACCTCGGGAAGAAGACTTTTACTTTTGGGAATTTTTAATTAAAACATTTTACTATGTATTATTGTCTTAAACTTTGAATCTTGGTTGTATTTTTTTGAACTCTAGTACTTTTCCAACTTTAATTTAATGACTTGGACCGTTGATTTTAGTATAACCCGTGAAATGATTATTTGCTCTTCACATCTCGTGTTTCCGCTTTAGCGGGGTGTGACACATATTTCGTTCTAAAATTTAAGAAATTAATCATTTGTCCATCTATAAAAACTAATTACATTTTTTATCCATAAAATAGATGTATGTTAAAAATCATATTATAATTATCATTAATTAATGACACATTTCGTCCCTAAAGTTAATTTGTTGTTATAATTTAGTTACATAAATCGTAATTAGTTTCATAAAGGGACCCGTTTGGTTCACGGAATGCTTTTAGAGGAATTGAAATCTGACAAAGGAAAATCTGAACTTATAAAAAGTTGTCCTGTTTAGTTGGTAGAATTCAACGAAATTTAGTTTTCAATTTTTTGCGTATAATTCAGTTCGATTTGTAAATATTAAAAATTAATTGAAAATTTTATATATGTCTCGTGAAAAACTATTAAGAAACTTATCAGCTTAAGCTAATATTTATAGGTTGGTCGACATTATTATTGAACCTTATTTAAAATAAATAATGAATTCTAAAAAATAAGTTGCTTCAAGTAGGTTATAAAAGTATTTTGAGATTATAGTATGATAAATTACATAGTTACCTATAATTAATTTATCTTACTTTAGTTATTATGTATTATCATTTTTACATTTTAAGCTAGAAATCAAACCACATTATCGAACACATCTATGAAAAAAGTTTCCGGTTATTGCAAAGTTTCGTTTGAAAGAAGTTTGAGTAAACTGGTTCGAATTCCATGAAATCATGAATCTTGAATTCCTTCCGAAACTGGAAGGAATTATGAATTCCACAACGGAAGAAATCTTATGGAATTTTGACAGATTCCAATTCCTTCATTTATCCAACCAAACAAGGTGCAACAGGAATTCATAACTCTAGTTCCATCAGATTATGCGAACCAAACGAGGCCTATGTGTGTGGTGTAGAATCCAATTAAGGGACAAAACCGTAATTTGAGGTAACCATAAGGACGACTAATATAATTTACTCTTAATCTAACCTATTTGTTGAAATATGTCATAAATAGACAATCTTAACTCGGATAATGTGGTATTAACTTAAGTTTGTTTGTGTTTCTTTAAATATGTAAAAATTGGCGCTCGTGTGTCAAAGATTTATGGATCGAAACTAAGCTAGTAAACGGAAAATACGTAAAATATCGTTTGGTTATCATTTGTGGTATATGTCTTATAATTTGTGTGACCTTTGATTTATGTTTATTCATGTTATGTATATCAAGTTAGTTTTGGATTCATTTGGTGTTGGTTATTATACGATACCTTAGTATTTGGATGGGGATTTAACGATAATTTTTATCCAAAGTTAAATGGACTGACCATATCTAATGTGGGACTGTAAAATAAATTGATATTTTTTATTAAGTTTAGAGTAAATTACACCGTTGGTCCCTGTGTTTGTACCTGAATCACAAGTTTGAGGCTTTTTTAAAAATAATTATACCAGTAGTCCCCATTGTTGTAATTCTCTTACGCGGGTGATCCAATTTTCTAACGTCCGTTAACTTTCTCCGTTAACTCACTCATATTATTTACATAGAAGGGTAATTAAGTCTTTTTACTTTTAATCTTATAATAATAAAAAAGAAAAAGAAAATAACAAATACTCTCTCTCTTCTTTTTCTTCCCCACAAAACACTCTCTTTTTCCATCTCACTCTCTCTCTCTTAAACCACCACCATCACTATCACTATACCACCTTTTTTATTTTCTCCAACATCACCACCTCCTTTATTTTATCCAATCTTCCCACTTACCGGCCACTACCCTATTTTCATTTTTACATAATGAATAGCATAAATATATAAAACCTAGATCTACCCAAATATCAAAATATTTTTCAAAATAAAAACACAAAACATAAAATCGAGACCCTTAACAACTAAATCGAGATCGGGGTTATGGTGGTAGCAGTGGCGACAAAGTGGTGGTGTGGGTGTAGACGTGTGGTGGTGGAAAAGGGGTGGTGGTGGTGGAATTAAAGGGGTAACGGTGGTGGCAATAGATGGGTGACGGTGGTAGAATGGTTTGATGGGTTTAGAAGATTATGGTGGAAGAGGTGGTGTAATGGTGGTGGGTTTTGAATTTAGAAAGAAAGTTTATTATTTATTTTTGAAGATTAATAATATTTATAGGTTCTGGGTTGTGGGTGTTAGAAAGAAATTAATGGTGGTGGTAGTGGTTTTGTGGATCTTGGTGATGGTGACGAATAAAGAAGAAGATTGAAGATGGAGATGGAGATGTAAAAGAGAGAAGAAAAAGAAAAAGAAAGTTGTTAAATTATTATAATAAAGGTGAGCCCCATAATAGTATATAATATTAAATATATTAAAATAGTAATTAGTTAGTGAAAGACGGAAATGCCCTCACATGAGGGGCACGTGACTTTCAAATCGTTAAATATTGACGGACGTTAGAAAATTGGATCACCGACGTAAGAGAATTACAATAATGGGGACTAATGGTGTAATTATTTAAAAAAAAGCCTCATACTAGTGATTCGGATATAAACACAGGGACCAACGGTGTAATTTACTCTTAAGTTTAAAATGAATTATAGATGATCATTAGGGCTTGTCCAAGTGGTTATATCATGTTGTCTATCCGTGGGAGGTCTTCGGTTCGATAGGTAATTTACAGACACAAGTCTCTTGCATGATGGGATTGGTGGGTATACAAACATATAACAGGAGTTAAGAGACATCTTTCAATAAACTTCTTTTTAAAATGAATTATAGATAAAAGTTCTACTATAGACATTTGAAATTTTCTTTGTAATTAACATAACAAAAATCATAGTAAATAACGACGGCGAAGTAATAGTTGTCTAGTATCTAGGACCATTATGTTTACATTAATCATAACATACTTTTGGTCAAAAAAGGCATAGCATAGCAAGTGAAAATAAATTTGTAGCCAAGTAGGATTATACTATTTCAATATAGAGTAAATTATATAATTTGTTTTATAGTTTTATATAAAATTACTGTTTTTATTCTTAAATTTTAAAATTACACAATGATCTAGACATGGTAAATTATAAATTTTGTCATTGTTTATGTCGATCGTTTATTTTTCATACACGTAAAACTGTTGGTGTAATATATGTGACAGTTGTCCTACATTAATTAAGTCTGTATTTATAGTGTATGTAAATGAACATGGAACAAACATGATGTTCGTATGTATAAACGAACATCATTAATATTCATGTTCGTGTCTGCCATAGTCCAACGAACATTGTATTGTTCGTGGGCTAAGTCTGTTATAGGTGTTAATAAACATTGCATTGTTTATAAGCGCATTAGTAAATTATATATTTCATTTTATAGTTTTATATAAAATTACTATTTTCATTCTTAAATTTAAAATTACACAATGATCTAGACATGGTAACTAATTATAAATTTTGTCCATGTTTATGTCAATCGTTTATTTTTCATACACGCAAAACGTTGTAATGTTAAAAATAAACTATGAAAAACTTAAAACCTTGTCGTTAAACATATCATATAGCCCCTTCACTTTGACATTGTTATTGTTCGTGAAAGAAGAGGCCGAATAAAGATCCCGATTAAGGTTCAAATTAAAGTCAATAAGTTAATTCATTGTGTAATACAACGTCTACAAAAGTTAAAAGCTAAAAATGAACACCCTTTTTGTCAAGAGTTACTTACACGAATTTTACTTTTCGTCACTCAAACAATATTTTTATTTTATTTTTTCTGACATATATAGATCTTTATTTTGAAAACTATACATGTGATTTGTCTATATCAGTAATGGATGTTAGATAATTTCGTTAAGTTAATCACATAAGCTACTTTTCCATCACCACCATTCCTCCACCACGTCGTCACCGACAAATGTCTGAAACCACCACTACCCGCCTTAACCATCAACATTATCCACGAGTTCATGAGCTATAGTTCTTTTCAGTCGCTAAAGTCACGAAAGACTATGTTAAAATAATACTTATTAAAGTCACGAAAGATTATGTTAAAGTAATACTTATTAGTTCACGACGGCTAGGATGTGTTGGAGGGAGGGGCGGAGGCAAGACGAGGGTAAAGTAGACAGTTACCCTCATAACAATTTTTCGCAATGCAAAAAATAGTTATATTTATGATATTTTTTAATATTTTGCTCTATAAAAATCAAAATACTCTTATTTTGCCCCCGTGAGATAAGTATTTTGGCTCCGTTGTCCTTAAAGTAAATTAAAGTCATTAAACTTATATCGAAACTAGTCTTTATCATTTCTTGTTGATTGGTTTAGAAATAGAAAGAGATTGTTGAAAGAAGAATAGAAGATGGGGTTTGTGTAAGCTTATCTAAGGAGCTTAATACTTTTCGTAATGTTAAAATTTTCAGAATCCCCGAATCTAGGAACTCGTTACAACGCAAGAGAACTAAACCCCGTAATCATAATTTAGCAAATGCTTTGGCTAAAAGGAATGTTATATTCATTACAAACCAGATTAGAAAGTTTTGTTGGTTGCCTTTGATGACAGTTAAAGATTAGTATATATGAGGTGAAGTGTGACAAAGAAAATAGAAATATTGGCTTTTGGAATTAGTATTGATTCTTAAAGTTTCTCAGGCTATATATTCTTTTCCTGTTACGAATCCATATCAACCTCAATCGAAAAACACACTTTCTGTATTGTCGCCATTGTTAACAAAAGAAAAGTTTTGTTCCGATTCATAGCTTCTTTTTGAGGATTCTGCAACGACTTTTCAAGAGTAAATGATCTCCTTCCTCCCTCGTATTCCTTTAAATATGTTATTTGATAACATGTTTTTGATATCGACATTATAAACTAACCAAGTTTGGTTGAATTTATACTATGTAGACAACCAACGTACTTTAAAAGTTTATTAGCCAAATGATGACATTGTAGTTTAACGTATCGTTAACTTTGACCAAATTTGAACTTTAATGTGGCGTTGACGTGATAATGGAAACCAAAAAACGGTTAAACTTGAAAGATTACCTTAAATATTGAGATTAAAAGCCCTAAATTGTGCGTGATTGTTTGTTTTGGTCGACAATATATATACCTTTAGCACTCGAATCAAAATTTATTAAAAAGTTTTGAACTTATGCTAATGTATATAACCCTTGAATCTTTGTGTACATAGTTAACTTTATCAGGTTCAATATGGGAGGAAATGAAAAATCCGTTCAACTAAAAGTATTTGTCGACAAAAAGAAGAAAAAGGTGATGTTTGCGGAAGCAGAAGACGATTTTGTTGAAATCCTCTTTAGTTTTCTCACTTTGCCACTCGGAACAATTGCAAGACTCTCAAGCAAGAATGAACATCCAAAGGATACAAAACTCGGAAGCTTGACTTCTCTATATGAAAGCGTCAAAAATCTTGATAATAAGCATTTCTCTAATGAGCATTGCAAGGTTGCACTCATTAATCCAAGCAGTTCATCGGTTTCTCTTTGCCAGAAGTTGAAAGTAAATTTAAACGACACTAAGCCTGTTGATGGTCGTGTTGGTGGTAATCAGGGTGATTTAGTGTTTATTGGGAAAAAGGCTTCTTTCATTATCACTGATGATCTTAATGTTATACCCGTTATGCTCGATACAAGCATTAAACTCCTGAATTCTCTTGGCGTCGAGTACATTGATTTGCTAGAGGAGAGAACCGTAAATTTTGGTTCTGAAGAGGTATGGTTTTACTTCTAGTTATATTTGTGTAAAAGTAATTGCCCCATATTTAGTAAAGCGATTTTTAGGAGAATTATGGTTTTGATATTCGTATACTTTTTTAGTTTTCGAACCTACTCAAGTGGTCGTTGGTGTCAAACAATCCTCTAACAAATATGGTGCTCGTGGGAAGTAAACCATGCTCGTGCCTTTCGTGCATACAAAAATCCACATTGAGTAACTCACATTTGATTTCGAGTTATCCAAATCAATATCAAACAATAAAATTACTCGTTCAAAAATCAACGAAGAAGGTATTATGTGCACAAGTGGAAAATTTCTTTGTGGAAATGCTCTTCAGCTTCCTAACCATTCCGTTGGGTTTTGCAAAACGTCTAACAATGAGTAATTCTTCTTCAGTCGGTATAGATAATGTGTATAATAGTATTTCAAGTTTGGGAGACGGAAAATACTTGAAATCCGAGGAGATAAAGGCCATGTTACTTTCTCCAAAGCTTGCATCTAATTATCTTCGCGTGACTGAGTTGCTCCCAATTTATGAGAAAAGTATAAGTTCGGGTAGTTTCCTTAAGGAACAAGCGACGTTTATTGTGTCTGATGATCTCGAAGTAACGGTCTCTCCATCTATTTCTACGATTTCAAAGTTGAACACACTTGGTGTTCCTGTTGGTGATATTGAAGTTATGGAAGTAAGCATTGGTGACCAAGAGGTAATTTTATATAAACAGTTCAGAATAATTAACTTATTTTCAAACTAAGCATATAGTATAGTTTCATAACTTATAGTGACACCCTTAATATGATTATGCAGGCTCTTTTAATTCTCAAGGCTTCTCTTACCTCAACATCGGCTTTAACTGATTGCCTCAACGCGTTTAAGAAGACAAAATCGTCGACTTGAAGCACTGATTTGGTTATGATATTAAAGCTTATGTCTACATTCGACATTGTGTACATATGATGTTATTTGTATTGCATTCGTTATATTTATCGTCATAATAATAGTCGTTAATCGTTATGCCTTATGAGTTTGAAATGTAAGTAACTAAAAGGTTATGTCATAATTTCCATAAACCTTATGTAGTGACAATTGCTACGGAAATATACAATTTGAAACAGTTTAAGGTCGTCTACGTATAAACGAAAAAATTGTATAGTTTTTTAATAGGGTTATTACCTATATTGACAACTTACGTTTGCTTTTATCATTTTTAGGTAGTGTACTTTGTTTTATATTTCTTTTGATCATCAAAATTTGATCCCGATATTTCTTGTTAGGAACATTTTGTTTAAGAAAATCTATTTTTAAAACTTATATTGCAATTTCAAAAACTCAAAACATATCATATAATACTCTATTCTCTGTTCTCAAGTCTAAAATTAAAGGAAAAGAAATAATGTAAAGAAAAGGAAAATATTTATTTTACTTTACGATCACCCCAAATATGACCGGATTGTTTTATTGAATAAAATGTATAAACTTTACATTCTAATCCTTTCATTTTCTTTGCTTTCCTTCCTAAAAAAAACTTGAAGACACGACAATTTATTTATTTATTTTCCTTTACATTCCTTTACCCTAAAAATAAAACTTGAGAATACAGTTTAAAACTTGAGCTCCACTAAGGTTATTTTGAACGAGTCAAAATCAAGCTCCACTATTTTCATATCAATTTAAAATTAGATAAAACTCTTTTGCAAAATAAATTTATATGATACACACACACATATATATATGTATATATATATATAGGGACTGATTCATGCGAGAACTCTTATTTATGCGAGAACTGCGAAAACTTTTTAAAAAAATGTCAATTAACATGTAATTATGTCTATTGACATGTAAAAACTATTGAATGTTAAAAATCTAATAACATATAAATGAAAAATTAAAAAAAATGTATGAAATTACGCGTATTTAGAATTGTTCACATGTGAACGTTTGTTTTTAAAAAAATGATTTCATATATGAACGGAAATTTTTTATGTTATTTTATATGATTTTTTTTTAGTTTTTTACGTTTATATTTACTTGATTATTAATCTCCAAAAGAGTTTGCATGTGAATGAACAAAGTGAAACGTGATTTAACACTTTTTATAAGAGTTCTCGCAAAAAAAAAAGTTCTCTCATGAACCATTCACTATATATATATATATATATATATATATATATATATATATATATATATATATATATATATGAAAAAGTTCTTATAAAACAAAACTTAAAATAAAATAAGTTAAAAAAAAATAAAAGAATCATTTATGATATGTGTAATTTTGTATTATATTTATTTATTCAATTATAACAAACTTTAAAAAATCAAGTTTTGATAT
Source organism: Senecio squalidus (assembly GCA_910822075.1). Lineage (NCBI taxonomy): Eukaryota > Viridiplantae > Streptophyta > Magnoliopsida > Asterales > Asteraceae > Senecio > Senecio squalidus. The sequence continues at coordinate 12,428,170 of CAJVGC010000001.1, forward strand.
GCATCAAAATATATGTCGTTTAGGGGTTGTGAATCAA
>CAJVGC010000001.1:12428308-12544215 GCA_910822075.1 Senecio squalidus
ATATGTAGAAACTGAGAAGCATACAGGCTTGTGTTATACAGACTGTGGGGGAGAGGAAAGTTTCCAAGCAAAAGACAGTCTAAACATGGCTTCAATTCATCACTGCATAGCTCTGCTAAGTGAATGTGAGTCTACTCAATGTCTCCCATTCAGAATGAAACTGATAAGCTGGCTGTTCAATAATCTCAGAAGGATTGAAGAGATTGGAACTTTGAATGACAAAGTGGAGCTGATCAAGAAAGAGTATCAACTGCATTTCCACAAGTCTGACGTTGAAATGAAGAAATTGCTTGACTGGAAGACTGAAAGGTTGAAGTGGTTGAATGAAGTGAAACAGCTTGTGCCATTTGAGACTTCCCTGAAGAAGAAGAAGAGAACTCTCAAGAAGAAGAAGTGATTTGAATGATGAATATTTTTGTTCACAAACAATGTTTTTAACTTTTTATGTTTGTGTTTATTTTTGTGCATCAGTGTGTAAAAGACTTTAATTGAAACAGATAGGGGGAGATTGTTGGGAAAAACAATGATTTAACCCAAATTAATAAATCTGTTAATTAAAGTCTTAGTCTGAGTGACTTGAGTCTGAGTGACTGAGTCTGACTACTCAGACTCATTAAGAGAAGTAAGGCATAATTTTAGGCAGTCTAGTTAGATAAAATCTTCTATCTCTTTAGAAGATTTCCTAAGATTTATCCTTATCAAGCTCACTATTATTGTGTATAAATAGTGAGCTTGAACATTGTAAACGTTGTACCTTTTGAACGAAATATAACTGTGTGTTATTTTCACTGTTTCGTTATTATAATTCCGCTATAATAATACTTGAAACTGAGTAATCAATCGATAAATATTAATTAACGTCTAAATACTTATTTGTGATTGATTTGCCATTGTTTGAGATCTTGTTGAGACCTAACAGTACATATTACTAAGAACTTGAACAACTTCCCGTAGGATAGGCGGGAAGAGGGGCCTCACGGTTGAACAATCGGATTAGTGTGAACACTTAAGTTATAGATGCCAAGAGGTTGATACAAGAAATCTAATTAGTTACTTACGCATAAACTACGAACTTTTTAGCGATTGATTTCCGCAACTACTATTTGACTAAATTTGACTCTACTTAGTCTTTACAAACTTAGGGCACCGATTCGCCCGTTACTTGAACTTTAAAAGTATGTAAATTTTAAGCGACTCTTCTCCGCTAACCTACTTTTGGAAACCCTTACTTTTATATACTTTACTTATTTTTATTTTTTTTGCCGAACTTCTTAAACTGTAACTCACTCACTACCTTAGTAGTTGACACTTTATCTTATGTTTCAGGAAATTAGTGTAGGTATGGAATGCATGGCATGGATGGGTCGAGGCGGTCGTGTGAGAATCTTTTCGGGAAAAGACTTGTCCACTTTTTCTTTTGGGAATTTTAAATGAAATCTTTGAACTATGTAATTGTGTACTAAACATCTTGGTTGTCTTGGATTGTAAACACCTTTATTTTAATTAATGACTTGAATGCCGTTATGTTTTATATGACCTATGTAATGATCTTCCAGCTCTTCACATTCCGTGTTTCCGCTTTAGCGGGGTGTGACAATTCATACCAGACATGGAGACATATATGGTGTTTGAGAGAGGTCCTATGGGGAGGACAGGCAGGCACGGATTTTCCGCCTTGGAGGATTGGACACTAGGGGATTCAGGTCCTGCCCGTCTGTATCGATCAACAACCACTGGACCTTTGTATTCTACAAGGGTGTCCGGAGCTAGTGCACCTGCCATACCAACGCCAAACGTGTCAAGTTTTCAGATCCCCATGTCCCGTACCTCAACACTGCACGAAGAAGCCGCTGAAGCCTCTAGACAGGTTGTCCCAGAACTTCATGCCTCGGCGGGATCCCAACCTGGCACTCAAGGAACGGGAGAGGACCCAAGCATGGGAACGCAGAGAAGGACATTTCAGAATATCCAAGGAGCAGCATCAGTCCCGGCACCAACCTCATCCAATCACCTCCTGGCTCAACTATTGGCATCCCTGCATCCAGCACCACCACAGGTAATCCCCCAACAATCCGAAACAGATGTCCTGTTAACACAGTTGGCGGATCGCCTGAGGCAGAACGCGCCGACACCGGCGCCACCTCAAAATCCCAATCAAGAGTTATTACGACTGTTGCAGCAACTAGCAGAAGGAGAAATGCCAAGAGAAGCTATTATGCCTGTATCAATAGTACGTTCGAAATTTTGTGACTGGGTGTCAAGATATCCGATGCCAGACAAGCAGAAGGTCCCCTCCATTGTAGGCACTTATGACGGCACAAGAGACCCAGACGACCATATGGCCTTGTTTGAGCAGGCCATCATGACAGAAAAAATGGGTAGACCCGGTAGCCTGTAAAATGTTTCCAGAAACATTACAAGAGTTTGCAAGAGATTGGTTTGCTGGCCTTCCAGAAAGTAGCATTAGGGACTTTGCTGATCTAAAGGCAAAGTTTGTGTATCAATTTTTTCAGCAAAAGAAACAACGCAGGACACATCTGGAGGCCCACCTAATCCGGCAGAAGGAAGGGGAAGCTTTGCGAGACTTCATCCTGCGGTACACGCAGGAATGCCAAAAGATCCCAGGTTTTCCAGAAAGCCAACAAATTTCAGGTTTCACCTTTTCCCTCTTGTCTGGTCAGTTGCAGGAAAAACTTGCAAAAAGGACTCCCGCCACCCGCCACCTTCAAGGAAGCCACAGATAGAGCCTATGACTTCTTAAGATCAAGGGAAACTGTCTCTTTGGCAAGAGGAGTGGCTGGAAAGAAGGACAAGCTTTGGAACGGTGGGTCAGCGTCAGGTAGACAGGACCAACAGCGGGAAGATAGGAGAAATGACAGACGGGATGACAGAGGCAACATAAGGTTTAGCCCTTATGACAAGACTGCATCCGAGCCATTTCTCAACAAGACCCCGAAAGAGATCCTGCAGACAGAGCATGTAGGCTCTACTTTTAAACCTCCACCACAAATGGCACACATGTCTGGTAAGAAAAACATGAACAAGTACTGTGAATTTCACGAGGACCATGGACATGACACCAATGCCTGTCGGGAATTGAAAGGAGAGATAAGAAGGGCGCTGGACGAAGGGAAGTTAGAACACCTATTGCCAGCTGCAAGACAACAAACCAACAGGACCCCAACCCAGAAAACCTATGCCTGGCAAAAGAGGGGGGAGAATATTGAACGACCGGGACAGCCAGAAGGTCACATCCTTATGATTGAAGATCAGACATACATAGACTAAACCTAGATCAAGGTCTGATAAATTTTTATTCTATGTTTTCATGTTTTGTCAAAGTTTAATCTTGTTTTCTGTCAAGGACATGGATACCATGCCTTATAATAAAATGTTTGGTCTGATATTATCCCAATTATGCACTGCATTATCTTTTTATTTTATGAACATTGTTCAACATCACAAGCATAAGGCCAAATAAGACACTCATGTCTAAGCCAAAACATGCGAACACGTCTTTTCATCTACTTGAGAAAAGATAAGCACTTCTCATAGGGAAGCGACATACCTCGCGAGTAATACAAATAAACGGTTAACCAAATAATGCATCACTGATGTAATATGCTTAAATAGCAAACAAATCATAAGATAAATATCAAACGGATAAACATTTATTATTAAAAAGAAACCACTCATAGAGCCAAGCAAAATATCCAAACCATAAAGCTTATAAAGCTGATATTCATAACAACAAGGGAAAATGTTCAAACATATAAAAAAAAAAGCAAAAACTACACTGGTGGCATGGACACTGGTGGTGTAACAATAGCAAGAAGATCATCAATAGAAATGTCCAAGTCTTGGACAATGCGCTCCAGGATAAGCAAATTTTTCTTTTCAAACAAAGCATTAGCAGCTCGCATCTGACTTTGCGCCAAAGGATCAAGAAAGGGTAGCACTGCATCACCGACAACGGATCGCAACTTGGTCCCTACAATGTGTTTACCAAATGCATGAGTAGCCCGATTAACTTCCAACATCAAATTCATCACATCAGGATGATCAAGTAATAGCTTGAACAACTCAGGAAAAGCAGCAAGAAGGTCTTTTCTACCCCGAAAGGCAACATCAAGTTGCTGGCGCTGAGACTCAACTACCTGTCTCTCAACTTCTAAAGACTTGGTCACTGTCGCCAACTCCTTATCCTTTGCAGCCAGGATGTTTTCATACTCCTGCGCCCTCCCTACCAATCCATCCCTCTCTTCCTCTAAGTTGGAAATCTTGGCAGAAAGATCACTAATCTCCTTGTCCCGGCCGGAAACAATCTCGCTTTCGGCCTCAAGATCTTTCCTAACCACAGCCAAACTTTCCACCTCTTTCTTCGAATCCGAGTAATCAACTTTCAATTTTTCATGATCTTCACATATACGCTGCCTAGCAAGTATATGTCCCATAAAGCCATGAAAAAGGCTCATATCAGCATCATCCAACAATTCAGAAGTTCCTTGCAACTTTGACTGCATAACAAGTTGAGGTGGGACAACATTGTCCATGAAATCCCTAACAGATCCAACAGTTTGCCCATTGTCACCCACACAAAATGACCAGGCAGGCACAAAACGTTGACCAGATGGCGTGCCAACAAAACCCATACTAGTAGATCCGTGGGGCGCCATCTGAAGGCCCCCATAACGCCTTACAAGAGTTGTTCCAAGAAGTGGAGAAGCAGGGAACAACACTTTTTGAGATTTGGGTGTAGGAAGGTCATAATCCTCAACATCTATTGATGACCTCTTTCCTAACACAGATGCACCATCAAAGCATGGCTCATGACCATCGTCAGATCCAATATCCTCCAACTCAACTGCATAAAAGAAAGACAAGTTAGTTACTACAAACAAAGAAAAATAATCATAACTCATAGGTACCTTGTCTATGACGAGAAGAATCCTGCTCTTCAAGCATGTAACCATTTGGATTAAAATCATCACCTACATAAACGAAAAACATCAGTTATATATAGCTATTATTTAAATGAATAGACCAAAAGGTTTGAAATAATACCAGCAGGGGATCCTACGAGATCTTCATCCTCAGTATTCTCTGGAAGCGGAAGCCTAACCTCCAGGCCCTGCCCCTCTCTTCCTGTAGGAGAACGACCAGGGAAATCAACACCAGCTGCTTTGTACATCTGGCAAGCTACGACATGCGGATGATCCTCTACTTCACATTCTTCATCCCCCACTAAGAAATCTAGCAACCCCATAACTGCAACAAAGAAAAGATATAAATGACAATCAACTTCACGAAATAATAAAGTCAAAAAAGGATTTTAAAGAGACCCACGTTTCTTTGATGTCTTCGACACAATGACGGGAACCGTCTCCTCTTCAACATCCTTAATAATTCCAGCCATCGCCAACACCCCTTCGGGGCATATCCTATACTTCACATACATACGGCGGAGGCGTGCATATGCCTCTGCCTTAGGAACGGAAAGCTCGGGGAGTTCATTTACTCTGTTGGGTATCTTAGATGGCCAGCTAAAAAGGGCACTTGACCAAAGCTTAATAAACGATCTATCCACAAAAATAAAGTCAAACCGCCAGTTCTTAAGGCTATCAGGAGGATCCTCAACTAACTTCCATTCTTTGCTTCTCTCTCTCTGTTCTAGGCTAAACCAGTCTCTAGATTTACACAGTTTATAAAAATGCCTAAACAAATCTACAGAACAAGCAATTTTCATCCCAGCCAACAACATCTCAAACATAATAACCTTAGCAGCACCTACAGGATGCATTTGGGCAAATCCAATTTTGTAATGAGTTAGCACTTTTATATAAAAGGAGCTACATGGAAGTCTAAGGTTTGAATGGGTAAGAAGGCTGGTGTATAAAGTAATTTTTTCTGAAGGAGGCTCAGTGGCACGTTGGTCTATGGTAGGTGCTACAGGATTGAAGGAACTAAGGCATGGAAACCTAGTTATTAAATCCGCTAGCTTAACATCATTGATGCCACTACTGCATCTCCTAACCTCTTTCTCTAAAAGGGATTTATCATTCTCTTTCTCTTTTCGGGAAACCATTTCAGCTTTTGAAACTATTATAACAAACAGCTACAATTCAAGAATATTGATAAGATAAATATAAGACTCAAGCTGCAAGGAATAACTTACCCGCAAAAGACGAAGCTTCTGATTGGAACGAGTAAACTCACCTGTTCCCAAAAACAAAAAGAAGAGAGGGCCTCAGTTACAAAAAAAAAAAAAAAAAAAAAAAAAAAAAAATTCGCCGGCACAAAAGGCCGGCTGTATGTCAGCTGTGAAATCCAAGTCGCCGGCACAAAAGGTCGGCTATATGCCGGCTAACGACACCTCGTCGCCGGCAAAAAAGGCCGGCTGTATGCCGGCTACTTGCCTAGCCACCGGACAGGAACCGGACGTCGCAAAAAAAAAAAATTACCGATCGCCTAAAGCAGAAGAGTTAGGCTTCAAAACCTAATTTTTAAAACCTAACTGGGGGGCATGATAGTGTTAGTAGGTGATGACTTATACTTATAGCCTATCAAACCTAACATTTGGGTTTGGCCCACTGAATCTCAATCTGACAAAAGGACCAGAACCCGGAACGTGAGCCCGACACCCAGAAGCCCCGCGACCACGTAAAATGGCCCCGGCACACGGCCCCGTGTCCGGGTAAAATGGCCCCGGCACCAGGCCCCGTGTCCGGGTAAAATGACCCCGGCACCGTGTCCGGGTAAAATGGCCCCGGCACCAGGCCCCGTGTCCGGGTAAAATGGCCCCGGCCCCGTGTCCGGGTAAAATGGCCCCGGCACCAGGCCCCGTGTCCGGGTAAAATGGCCCCGGCACCCGGCCCCGTGTCCGGGTAAAATGGCCCCGGCACCAGGCCCCGTGTCCGGGTAAAATGGCCCCGTGTCCGGGAGTTTAGCCCCGGCACCCGAGCCTTGGCCCCGACACCCTAGCCTTGGCCCCGTGTCCGGCATTTAGGCCCCGACACCCGACACTTAGCCCCACGTCCGGGAATCCGACTCCGTGTCCGGGAATTTGGCCCCGTGTCCGGTAGCTTGGACCCAGCGTCCGACGCCCGTGGCCCGACGTCCGGCACCCGTGGCCCAGTGTCCGACACTCGTATCTCGGCGTCCGGCACTCGTGGTCCGATGTCCGGCACCTTGGTAGCACTTACGCCTAGGCTGTCACTCATGCTTTTGGCCCGGCACTCCAGAGCCAATACTTATACCTTGTATCTAATAAGTACCGTATTCCTCCAAACCAACACTAAATGCCTTGGGATTCATCTCATAGTATCATACTCCTGACATCCTACTAGTCAGACACTCAAGCCTAATCCTTGAGTGTAACCGTCAAAGCATTAATAAGGTTATATAATGATATGGACGTTATCTGTATCTTTAATACCCGTTGGAATCCTATTGATGAGTCATAAATGGTCATCATGGTCATACGTTGTTGATATCTGGTAGTGTTGGGTATAAATACTCCACACTTCAGGTTTTGGAGGCCATCTTCTCTACTCTCATACTTGCACACAGTATCTCTTGACCGGAATACCTATACACTTCCCGCAGTAAACATATTCTGATCATCTTTCTCCAACCAGCCACTTGACCACCTTAGGCTCGCCAAGAGCTTGATAGGTTCGCACTGCTAAGCAGGAGGTCAGGGGGTTGAATCCCAAACACGCAAGTTACTGAGCCTGTCAATCCTTGCTCTAACAATATGCATCAAAATATATGTCGTTTATGGGTTGTGAATCAAATTCATGATTTTTGTGCAAACATATTAGACTATGAATATGTTTCGAAACACGAGTTGAAAGCTCAAGATTTTAGCCGAAGGTTATAGCTTTTTGAAGAGCTTAAGCATTTTGATTTCAAAATAATAAGCCTTTTTAAAAAAAGCTTTGTTTCAAATGTGAAGCTTTAATTCTTTTTCTTAAAAAAAAACTCTTCAAAAAGCTCCAGAATTAAAAACTAATTGAATTAGCTTTCAGAAAATGAAAAGCTTAACTCGTAAATAAAGCTTCCACTTCAGCTCTTTTTTTCTAGCTTCAGTTAGTTATGCCAAATATACCCGAAAGCTACAAGCTTTTAAAAAAATAAAAAAAAAGAACTCCCAAAAAACTAGAAGCTTTTGATTTATGAGCTGTTTAAGAGCTTTTAAAATCCGAAAAAGCATAAAATTTGTTCATCCAAACAAAGCTTTTTAAAAAGAGCTTATTTTTAAAAATGAAAAGATTTAAGTTTTAAAAAAGCTCATTAATTTTTTTTTATCAAACATGTCATATAGATTTAGTTGGTTCAAACTCAAGATATAGACTTAGATCCATTAAATTTTATATACATAATTGTTTTATCATTCCTACAAATCAATGTTAATAAGAAGAATTGTAAATTAAAATAGTTTATTTTATTGTATTAAACTACTATGTAAATATTGTTTTTTCTATTACAAAGCATTGTAACAAATTTATTTATTAACTCATTTTTCATTATCAGTTTTCAATTTGACCATTTCAATTTTTATTTTAGAGTAAAATACAAAATAGTTTATGTAGTTGGTACATAATTACGAAATTCGTTCTTTGTTTAATTTTTCTTATACATATATCGTCCATAATTTTACTATTTAGATATAAAGTGATCAAATTAAGAAAATGTGGAGTAATTGACAAGTTACTACAAAACGAGTTGAAAGAGACTCTTTGAGTATGTTTGTTCGATTTAAGTTTCAAATTATCAAAAATGTTTTATTACAAATGTTCCTAACTTTTATTTGGACGATTATTTTGTTTTAAAACTTTAACAAGAAGTAGACAAATATGGCATTCGTAGCTGCATGATTCGTCTTAAAACACAATTTGGTAAATCGACATAAACAATTTGGCCTAAATAAGGCGGTTTAACTTATAATTTTGGTTCTGTCATATATCACGAAAAACGAGTTTTTCCTTCCCGTCTTCACTAGTGACATTGTTTCACCAAACTAACAAAAAACCGTCTTTTTCATTATTTTTCAACGTCAAGTTTTGCGTATTTGTATTCTCACTACGATTCTACTAACGTTATCTCGTATCTTTTGGGTTTCTATTTTTTCGACATGGTTGTCTACTCCATGTTCACCCTTCAACCTTGAACCGAAGGATTGTCACATCTATCTTCGAGTCGATATTCAAAACCTTACTAATAATGAAAACCTTACATATAATGAAACTATAATAATGAATTCAAAAATAATAAAATTCTATTATTAAAATAAAGTTTATCCATTTATTGATTTGACAAGTGTAAAGTGACACCAAACAAACAATTCACACAATTTATTTAATTTCAATTTCCCAACCAACAAACTATAGTAGTAGACCCCAACACACCATCTCATACAACACATCCTTACCACACACGTGTAAACTTACATCTCTCACTCATAACCAACCCGGTTCAAACCATGACTCTAACCATAGCTTGAACAATGGCTCAAAATAATTAACCCACCCTTTATCACCTTCCAAACTAATACCATAAATCATATCGTTACAACTAGGGATGTAAATTAGTCGATTCAAGTCTAGTACTGTCAAACGTGAACTCAATTTGATTACTAAAACTCGTCCTCGATAAATAATCATTATATTAATCCAACTCAACTCGTTTCGTATATATATAATATCTTATGTTGTAACAATAAAGTAAAAGTGTAATTCAACTTAAGTTGGTTAAGAATTATGAGCCGAGTATTTTGGAATTGGAGATCGACTCGTTTAAACCGAGTCAATTTCGAATAGTTTGCGAGCTGTCTCGTCCCGTTTACATCGGATAAACATTAACTCAACTCGTTTCGTATACATATAAAACCTTATATAGTAACAATAGAGTAAAAATGTAATTTAAATAAAGTTTAATAAAAATTGTGACCCGAGTATCTAGAAGCTTAAACTCGACTTAAAAGTCTATTCGAGTTTTGAGTAGCTCAACAAAAAAACATCCGTGCTAGTTTCAACCGTCAGTCGAGTGAAGCTCGACCGATTCGAACCACGGGCTCGATAGCTCACCAAAATCTCACCTGCCAAACAAAGAATCACATAGGTAAAACAAGTCCGCCATAAATCACATAAGAATTATCGAAGGCCAAAAAAACAAAGCAGTGACGATCAAATCGATGCTAAACTCTCTCTCTTCGTTTCTTTACTTAATAAATTATAAATCTCTTTAACTCTCTGTTTATTTTCAGATCCTTTTCTATTCTCTCGATCGATAAACCTCTCAGGTAATTTTTTCAATTTTACTTAATAATTATCAGATTCATACATTGTTTAACTATTAATTCATGAATTATTAATGCTTCAATTTGATTTAAAACTTGTATTTAGTTTGTAATTTTCAGATTCATGCATTGTTGAAGTATTAATTGATTAATTGTTTGTTAATTGATGAGTTATTGATATACTAATTTGATTGATTCATAATTTTCAGATTCATGTAGTTTATATTGCTGTAATTGTTTGATTAATGTGTTTTTTATGCATTATTTAACTGTTAATTTATGAATAATTTGTTTATAGCGGTAATACTGTTGTAATGGTTTTGAATTTAAGCTCAATTTGATTGAAAACTTGTTCCGGTTTGATTTCGTAATTTTCAGATTTATGTGTTTTATATGCATATGTGAACTGTTAATTGATGTTATATTGCTGTAATTGTTTGAACTTAGGTTAATTTGATTGAAAACATGCGGTGATTTTTTTTAGGTTTTAGTTTGTGATTATCAGCTTTATGCATTATCGAGCTGTAAATTGATGTATTGTTGCTATAATTGTTTGAGTTAAGGTTTGAATTTGATTGGAAGGTTTTAGCTCGTTGTTATCAGATTCATGAGTTTCTTATGCATTGTTGAACTGTTATAATTGATGAAGTTTGTTAATTGATGTATTACTGTTGTAATTGTTTATATTAATGTTCGAACTTGAGCTTTTGATTGAAAACCTCAGGTGATTTTTTTTTTGCATGTAATTGATGAATTGTTAGTTGATTATGTCCTATTGCGAGCGAATGTTCGAATTTGAGCTGAGTTTGATTTGATTTGATGTAGTACAAAATACACTTAGCATGCAGTGAAAGAGAAAAACTAAGAGATTATGATTTTATTTGATTAGTTAAATTCTTAGAAGTTTTCGGAGATCATGTTGTTAGTTAATGTTAGTGATATGGGTCTAGGTAGGTAACTAAGAGCTCAAAAATTTTGTATGCTTATTAAAAATTATGATTTTTGGTCTGATATGTATTCACGTGTGGACGATCTGTGTAGCATTTATTTTTGAAATCAATAGAAATGGAATTTGTCTGAAATAAAGAAGATTTAAGTTGCTTGTCTTGTTTATGCTGTATTTTTAGCTGGTTATGAAGTCTTCAGAATTTTTATAGTCAGAGGTAGTTTGGTGGATATTATGAGAAAAATAAATTAGGATTTGGTAGGAGTTCAACTAAACTGCTGACTTTTGCTATTATCTATATATTAAAACTTTCTTTTGTCTTGATGTGTATTTCAGTATTTCCCCGTGTCTTAATAAGTTCTATTACTTCTCTTTTTTTGGTTAATTAGGTTGAGAACTTGAAGTGCTATTTTTTTGGGTCGAAAGATGGCTTCGGTATCTCAGTCTACCGTTACTTTTTCGGGGAGTTTGTCTTCTGCAACTTCGGCTTCTTATCTTCTTAAAAGCTCGATTAATGGTGTTAATGGTGTACCATTAAAAACGTTAGGCAGAGGGCATGTGGGTCCACGGAGAAAGGGTTTAAGTATCTCTGCGAAAGTAAGAAAGGTGAATAAACACGAGTACCCGTGGCCCCAGGACCCAGATCCCAATGTTAAGGGTGGAGTTCTTAGTCATCTTTCCCCGTTTAAGCCTTTGAAGGAAAAGCCGAAGCCTGTTACATTGGAATTTGAAAAACCACTTATGGATCTACAGAAGAAAATCATTGATGTAAAGTTTTGTGTTCGGCTTTAGTATAATCATTTTGTTGTCACTTATAAGTGTTTTAATATTTAGTTTTTTATGTTTGCAGGTGCAAAAGATGGCTAATGAAACTGGTCTGGATTTCAGTGATCAAATCATCTCTTTGGAGAACAAATATCAGCAGGTTCGATTACTTATTTTGAGCTTTAAGGGGTGTTTAGTTGGTGTTAACTAGTAGAGGTAAATTGATTATCAAATGGTAAACTGTATTCACCTATTTACCTCTTCTTACAACCTTATCTGAGGGCTTTTACCCCCATCGGCCAGGACGTATCTCCTCCCTAACAAGGATGTGTTATTCCACATTTTATTAGTTAATCTCGCAAATAATCAGAATTTACCAAACACTTAATCACCTGTTTATGTGGTTATCAAACAGTATCTCCTACAACTAATAACCCATTTTACTACAACCGATTTTCTGATTCTGATTATTTAAAATCACACGATCACTTTCAAAACTCACATCCATAAAGCTAAGCGTTGTGATGTCAAAGGTAAATTCGCACATATAAATGGAGGTTCAAAGTTTATATAACAAACCCATCTCTTAAATGAAACCCTTTTTTCTGGAAAAAAATTGTACTTTCTTTTGATTCATATGTATTTGTTTGCAGGCTCTCAAAGATCTCTATACACACCTGACTCCGATACAACGTGTTAATATTGCACGACACCCCAACAGACCAACTTTTCTTGACCATATCTTCAACATTACTGATAAGGTCTGGTACTCGATGTTCTGTAAAAAATTTAAATTATGATATCAAAACTTAAAAAATTACTCCAAAGAATCTCATATTATATACTTTCCTTGTATTTGATATATACAGTTTGTTGAACTTCATGGTGACCGAGCCGGTTATGATGATCCTGCTATAGTGACTGGTATTGGAACGATAGATGGCAGGCGGTTCATGTTTATGGGTCATCAGAAGGGTAGAAATACCAAAGAGAATATTCAACGGAACTTTGGAATGCCTACACCACATGGGTAAGATATTGCAACCATAACACTATTGTGGGGTCTTTGAGGGTGTGTTATAAAACTAATAATCAGTTTTTAGTGTTTGGATGAAGTGATTCTAGCTAAATGATCTATTTCATACACCTTGCTGTAAAACTGATTATATATGAAATATTACGATTTGCCAACACTCAAACAACTGATTCTCTAATAAGTAAAGCCTTCAAGTAGCAAAAGCTCATCCAAACTTATCTTTTGCTACTCGTTTTATTACAGGTACTTAGTATTCCAATATCAATTGTAAAATACACATACTTAACCTCAAATGTGGATACTATGTTTCTTACAGGTACCGTAAGGCTCTACGAATGATGTACTACGCTGACCACCATGGGTTCCCTATTGTCACATTCATCGACACTCCAGGGGCATTTGCTGACCTTAAATCAGAAGAACTTGGTCAAGTATGTAGAACCATCTATAAATCATGATTAAATCGGTTTTTAATGTTTGGATAAACACCATCTCCTATCGACTATTTTATTACTACTTATTATCTGATTCTGTAAATGTATTTGTATGCAGGGTGAAGCCATTGCTCACAATTTAAGGACTATGTTCGGTCTGAAGGTGCCAATCGTGTCCATTGTCATCGGTGAAGGTGGATCTGGAGGTGCTTTAGCCATTGGTTGTGCTAATAAGTTACTAATGCTTGAAAATGCTGTCTTCTATGTTGCCAGGTGACTAGATAACTTCTAACTTTTTATACGAATGTTAAAATCATGTTTATTTCTTTCTTCTAATATTTATTAGATCGACCAAGTAATTATAACCGCTACATTCTTTGTTCATTCATAGCTGTCTCTTGGAGACCTTTTGATCCCCAAAAGTCTAATTGGTCCATCTATTATTAAAAAAAAAGTCAAAAACTTCCAGTGAAATGACCCCTAATGTTTTCCGAAAAATTGGGGGTGGGGTTCTTTTTGCATAGTATTCTTTTTAAACGCAACATGAAATGGCCCTTGCAGGTTCTACTTATAGGTTTTCCTGCAAAGTTTTGTTTGTTCAACTGTACCTGGCCCTTATAGTTAGCCAACCAATCTACAGTTTCTTGAAGTAGGAAACTTTTGTAAATATAGTTGTAGAGTTGGTGAAACAGTTGGATGGGTCAAAACATGTACGGCTCCAGTTGAGTTGACCCAAAATAAGAATCTAGTTTCAAGTAAAACCGTTTAGAAAGTTTTATGCATTGAAAATACACTTTTGGTTTTCAACCCATTTGACCCATTTGACCCATTTCCTTTTGAGCTAGTCTTTTTAACCCATTAAAGATAAAAACAGAGCTCCAATCAACTCATGTTGAAGTAAAAGGGTCAATATTGCCACCTAGTCTCTATCCAAATCGTCCATTAAATCTCTTTTCTTTTTTTCCATGTAATTTATCATACTTGCTAATGTTATTGGTTTCTTCTTTAAACTTATATATTTTTCCATGGTGTAGCCCTGAAGCATGTGCAGCGATTCTGTGGAAGACTGCCAAAGCCTCGCCAAAGGTAGTGAAACAATTTTTGTTGCTTTTATTTATATACATAATTTCAAATTAATGCTCGCGATTAATATGGTTTTTCCCCTTGTATAGGCTGCTGAGAAGCTCAAGATCACAGCTACCGAGCTTACCAAGCTACAAATTGCTGATGGCATCATCCCTGTAAGATTCTATCTTTTTGCGGCCCTTATTAAATTTATGTCGGCCAATATAAATAAACCAAGAAGGAATATCTAAAAGAAGGAAACTAATATTGATGCACTAGAGATGTCTTATACCAAAGCTTTTGAAATATTTTAGTACATTTTTTTAGTAGCTTTTTTTAAGTATAAGTATAAACGGTTTAATGTGGTCTAACTTTAATAACAATAATTGCAGGAACCACTTGGCGGTGCGCATGCAGATTCGCACTGGACCTCAGAACAGATAAAGATTGCCATTCTTGAATCAATGGATGTGAGTATATTAACTTGGTTCTATAATTTATATCGCCCATTTATGTTTGATTCTGTCATGGCAATGTCAACTCGTTTACTTATGAATGGGTCGATTCGACTTATGTTTGATCTCCAATGGGTCAACTGGATAAAATTAAAGAAAATAGCTTAAAAAGAAATGGTCAAATGGATTTGAAAGTCGCCTATCGTGTACATATAAAGAAAATGTTTTTATAAAAGTGTTTTGACCCATTACACAATCCGCCCTATTTTGTCACCTTTTGCTTGATTTATACTTACATTACACATATGTTTTGTTATATATACAGGAGCTCCAAAAGATGAATACGGAAGAATTATTAAGGCATAGAATGCTCAAATTTCGCAAAATTGGTGGGTTCCAAGAAGGGCTACCCGTGGAGCCTGAAAAGAAAGTCAACATGAAACTGAAAGAAGAACCGAAACCAGGGCTTATTTCAGACAAAGCATTACAGGGTGAGGTTAACAAACTAAAGGAACAAATCATCAAGGCAAAAGAATCATCTTCTATAGATATGGATCAAAACGGGTTGATTGAAAAGCTGAAAAGAGAGATTGATTATGAATTTTCCGAGGCAGCTAAAGCATTAGGGATAGAAGAAAGATTAACTAAAATGCGTGAAGAGTTTGAAAAGGCGGAAACTGAACAATTGACTCCTGATCAAATAAAAAATCTTGAAAGTTTGAAGAACGAGTTTAATGAGAATTTGGAAACGGCGCCTAACTATGGAAGGTTGAAGTATAAGCTAAGTTTGTTAAAGGAAATAACCGAAGCGAAGGTCTTTTCTGAAAATTACAAAAAGAGTCTTCCTTTGAAGGCTAAAGTGAACGAAAAGTTTAAAACGGTTTTGGAAAACCCGGATTTGAAAAAGAAAATTGAAGCATTAAAAGAAGAAATCGAAAATTTGGGGGTGTCTGGTATTGAAGAACTTGATCAAGAACTTAAAGCTAAAATTTTCGAGGTAAGGGAACAAGTGCAATCTGAATTTGTTAACGCACTTGAATCTTCGGGTGTTCATGTAACTTCAAAAATAGATCAACCTTCAATATCGATAATCAAGGCTAAAGTTGATGAACTTAATGCGGAAATTAATCAAATAATTCAAGATGTTATCGAAACAACCCCTGAATTGAAAAGCAAAATTGAGATGTTAAAACTTGAGGCAGTGAAAGACAAAAATGCCCCTAGTAAAGAATCAAAGGAAAAGATTGCGTTTTTGGAGCAACAAATAAAGGAAGGTGTTTCTGAGGTAATGAGCTCTGCGGCTATTAAAGAAAGATATGAACAATTGCAAGCGGAACTTGCTGAACTTTCCGGTGGATCTGATGGAAGTTTGATCAAGGAACCAACTTATGCATGATCATGTGAGTTCTCATTACCCTTTCGATTCTGACTTTTTTCGGGATACTTCAACTTTCGAAGTAAAATTTCAAAAAATAATATTAGTTTCTTTTTCAAAGAATCTATTAGCATTTTTAAATTGATTATATTAGATTATTTTCACTTTAAAACGTGTGAAATACTAACGTAAATGGATGGTTTTTTAAGGGGTGTTTGGATTTACGTTTTGGAACATATTTAATCAGCAAAGGGTAAATTATTTATCTACAAAGTGATTATTTAACGGAAAAGAAGTACTTATTTACCTCTTCTTTTCACGAAAATGTCGTATCTGTTAATTTCTAAAAATATTCATGATTTTCCAAACATTAAAATATATATTTCGTATTTTACAACTTCGAATAGCATAAGCACAGTCAAACCCTACTTTTTTTACTGTGCTAATTATCTTATTTTGATTATTCTTTATTACTCAATCACTTTAAAACGTTATTTTCAAAAACTATTATTTCAATCCGATTGACCTCAAAAGTCAAAGCCTGGATCTTCCGTGTTACAAATAACTGATCAAATATCTACATTGGCAGATGATAAAATAAATCTGTTGTAACAAGTACACCAAATTCTGGAATGCGGATTATCGAGCTTTAATTGGCCTTTATCTCAACAACCACCGAGTTCCATTTGTCATATTTGCTAAAGATTTGTGGGGTAAAAACCGCTTTGAAAGTTTGTTGTTTAAGTTTAGTTTTTGATATTTAATCGACTTTATATGAATTTATTTTGTGGTTTAGTGTTTCCCCATCGGTAGATCGCAACTACCAATTCTATATTTTCTATGTCATTGACAGACTTGACAATAGCATGTCATGTAAATTTTGCTGATTACCAATAATTTGCTTTCTC
The DNA here is from genome assembly GCA_910822075.1 of Senecio squalidus. NCBI lineage: Eukaryota > Viridiplantae > Streptophyta > Magnoliopsida > Asterales > Asteraceae > Senecio > Senecio squalidus. The sequence goes on from CAJVGC010000001.1 coordinate 12,445,593, forward strand.
TTATTCTGTTTGAATGTGCGTTTTGAAAGTGATTACATAAATTGGTTTCGTCCAATAATTGAAACTTGTAATACGAATACTCGTTAAAAAAATGAGTTTTGTAACTTGTTGGTTCTGATTACAAGTTTCAGTTTTATAGACAATGTGTAATAAAGAAATTTTAGGTACGAAAACAGAACTTATATATACAACATGGATCAATAATTTGCCCTCTTATTCTGTTTGGATGCAGGTTTTGAAAGTGATTATTGATTCTAAATTTTTGAAATCGTTTATTTAGTTGTCCGGGTGAGTGCACAAAGTCTGCGACGGGTACCAAACCGGTTTGACCATTATGTTTTTTGAAACGTTTTGTTGGTATCGAAAACCATACCAAAATGATGTATGAGTTTAGACCGGTCGGCTGCCGGTACGGTACCAAACGTACTACATAATATGTTGTATAAGAATTTAGATAAGAAAAGGTCTTCCCTAAAACTAGCAAACTATAAGCAGTCATGATAAAAGAAATAACTTCGTTTTATAACGATCGGAATTATCATACAAAATAATGTTAAGAACAAACTAATAAACATATATTATAGGTTACATTTTGCACAAGATTTAAATAAATCCCCCCTTTTTCCTTTTAATCTACAACTTATATCATTAACTATGCCACCCTTTTATCTTTAACAACAAAAGAATCACTACACTTTGACCTCTCTATCCATAAAATACGACTGTTGAATCACTTTATCGGGTTTATTTTTGTGTATTTGTTATAGAAATCTAAAAGACTCGTTCACCAGTGGCGAAAATGTTCCAAAATATGGCTGTGATGAAATATAGTCCAGCTGTAACGGTTAAGAAAGCTTGAAATGATCCTAGCCACTGCACAAAGTAACCTGTCCCGATTGTGCTGATAATTGCCGCCAATGTCCCCGCCGAGTTTGAAATTCCTGTTTATTTATACGGGGTTTTTTTATTAATCAGTTTCTAAACAATGCAACACGCGCTTGGATGATTAAATATGTCGAAAATGAAAAACACATACCGTGTAAAAATCCTGCATACTGTGGTGCAATATCCTGGTAAAAGAATGGACAAATAGCATATTAACGTAACTGGTCAATTTGGTATACACAGAAGAAAATGCAAAACTTAATGGCGGGATAATCTTACTTGCATATTTAACAGGAATCCGGCTTGACTAAAAGCACTCAAACTAAGTGCCACCGTAAGGAACACCGACGCAACCATGGGTGACTTGGCAAAATTCAAGCAAAGCAAAGCCAATCCCGGTCCAATAAAACCAATCGACTATACACATTCAACACGATTCAATTAAATTTAAATCATAATGGGGGTTTTATCATTTATGGTCTAAAAACATATAAAACAAATGGAAGAGTGTAAATAAAAAAAATTACCTGCATGACTTTTCGGACAAAAGTTAACGAGTATCCTGATTTAATTAAAGAATCAGAAGCAGCACCAGCAACATACCCTGAGAACGCCATTGTTCCCCATGGGACTGCGCTAAACCATGCCGCTTGTTTTAAGTTTATACTAAATACCTATTTATCATAAAAACATTTCATAAATTAATAACCAAGTTCATATAGTGTAGTTACAAGATAGGAACTGAAAAACACTCACAGTTTTAAAATAAACGGGCATCCACGAGAGAAGAACAAAGTATCCCTACAAGCCAAAACACGAAAATCGTAAATTGGTATATACAACTAAGTACATGTAGGTAAATTACTCTTAAAAAAAACTTACCCAATTGTTAGTGACGTTAGCAAAAATGATGGCCCAAGTGGGCATTTTCGACAACAAAAGACGTAAAGGAGGGAGTTCGCCTTTCTTTAGAGGCGGAGCATTTGACTTCCCTGCTTGAATTAATCTCAATTCAGAATTGCTTATTGACTGACTGTCTTGAGGGTCATTCTGAAGTGCCCATACTGTTAGCCATAGAAGCCCGAGAGACGAGAAAAGAAAGAACGGGCCCGAAAGTCCAACTGATGACATCACTATAGGTGTTAATACCAACCCTACAACATTGCCTAGGTGAAATCCACCCATAGACAAACCAACTGCAGTAGCTCGTTCATTACACGGAAACCACCTAACAATTAGATATGCAAAGAACTTTTAGCTTCAAGACCACAAAAACTAAAGAACAAAAAACAGTATCTCAGCGGAATAAAAGAAAATGTAGAATTTGATGGTGGGTTGACGTGAAACACTTTTGTTCCAAAATTTGTAACTTCTCGATATATAACCAGCGTGTCAAATAGGATTAAAAATATTATATTATTTTTAAATAATAATGCAATTTTTCGAATTAAATAAGACGTTTATGCATATAATATATATATTGGAAAATGTCCGACCCGTTTGACCCATTTTAAGCTAATTTTAATTTATTTTACCCGCTCAACTTGTTAGAGATAGAAGATTACTCTAATTGACCTATTTACCAAGTAAATGGGTTGAAATGTCTACATCTAATAGAAAATTATAAGTCGAAATGCACCTTACTTGTAAGTTGTATATTACTATAAAAAGGAAAAAAATAAAAATGTTGTTATGATTGTGCATCCACGAGAAAGAATTTTGTATGTTAGTGTATAAACTTATCGAAAATTTGGGACCAGCCCGCAATCATACCATCTTTACAAATTTTGTTTTCGTTTGTTTGCTCGAACATTACTATCTTGGACTGTGACATTTTAATAAAAACATCATTGTAGGATTTCGTTTCTATTCGACATTCATGACAACCATGCAAAAATCGACATGAAAAAAAAAATATGATTAAAAATTTACCTAGATAAAAGAATGTTCATTGAAGGCATAGCAACTCCTTCAGCGAGACCAAAGAAAGCTCGAATGATTAAGAGACTCACTGTGGAATGATTTGCAGCCCATGGGGTAAGAAGAGTTGCTAAAGACCATAATGCTACACCCCAAGCTATCACTCGTTTTCCTCCGTATTTATCCACCAAAGCTCCTCCAATAATCGATGAAAATATGTATCCCCATAGAAACGATGACTGCTCTTGCCATAATTACATAATTGAACGTTAGTTTTGGATCCTTGTTTTCTAAACATGAAATGAACTTGCAAGAAAAACTTAACAACAAATTTTTGTGAACGGTTTATTCCTAATTCTACATTATACACTTTTCTGAAATGCACCAACGGTTTCTAGTTTAAGGCCAAGGATTATACAATAAACCAAGTTTAAGAACATATGATTCGTATATGAGTAAAACCCTCATTGCCAATTGGTATCAAGATGCAAACCGAAAACGTTCTTTTCATAGTATTGCCTATTCGGTCAATTGTATAATATATATTTGTATCTGTTGATTTGGTAAAAGAATGAAACAATATGCACTCTTTTGATTAGGTGAAGAGACTCTATAATAGTCCTTGAAAAGGATATCTATAATGTTTGGTAGGGTCAACAAAACTGGATTCCACTTCCAACCCTATCTTGACGCGCGTCTCCGGTCCACATATCCAGCAATCCATGGTTACTAATTGCTTTTCAAATTTGAAACAACCAAATAATTTTCGTTCATACGAAATCCAACAAAAAACACGTTAGACGCGTATAACCTTATAAATGACAGATCTTGTAGTAATTAGGCATGTTCTTAGCCATATTTTGTATAAACGATACAAGATACATACTTAGCTGACCTACAAACCGGGCGACCTTAATGAAGAAAGTATAGTACTCAGCGGACCCATATCTTTTCCAACTTGTAACGTTGCCTAGGTGGCTGCCAACCAACCTTTCTTAAGTCCAACAACCACACAAGAAATTGAATTAGTCTTCACCTACAACTAAGAAACTTAACAAAGGTGTATCACACAATTGACCATTTAACAAATCAAAATCCATTTGTTTTACTTCTAAGTGTCAAATAAGTCACTTTTTACGGCAATTGTCCAAATTCATCGAAATGGGACCCAAAGTCACAAAATCATTTTTTCTAAACCACCAAACAAACAAAAACCTAAAGCCAAACTAATGACACAAATTAAAAACAATCAAATACTAATACATCAATAAGTCGATATCTAGAAGTCTATTTGGGATTGCTTATGAAAATTGCTTATCATATTGTTTGCAAGTAAAATGTGCAATGAGCTGTTTATAGGGTGTTTGTTTCATCTAATTATCCCGGCTTATTCGGTTCATTTTATTTTTCATAAGCATGTTTTTCGCTTATTTTCCAGTTTTAAGTCATGTAAACCTCATAAACCATATCGAAAAATTTAGCTTATGAAAAATAAGATGAACCAAATAAAATTGGATAAACTTTTACCGAAAATGTTCAATTTTCACTAGGTGTTTTCCCTGTCAAAGACATTTTAACTTATTGTTGAGGATACTTTACCGGCTCAAAGGAGTCATTTACCCACACAAATATATAAGCTCCTAAGCTAGAAAATAAGCTAAAACAAACACCCGAATTACAAATTCGCTTATTCCAAACTACTTATAACCAATCCAAAACACACCTATATGATTATGATCATATGAACATGAACAAATTTAGCTAAAAATGAAGGGGTAAAAGAGTAATTTGACCTGAACAATCCCCAAAAAAGAACTACTCCAAGCATGTTTAGCAGCAAGAGGAACAATAGCAACAGACATAACAACTCTATCAGCATTACACAAACACATAACACACGCCATTAAAGCCACCACCTTTAATCTTTCCGGCATAACAAAATTACCCTCTTGCCCTTTCCCACCAAATATCCCTCTCTCAATTCCCTCCGCCGTACATCTCACCACCGGCACCCTCGCCGGTGCAAATATCTTTTTCCGACCATTTTCCACCACCTTTAAATTCCCCCATTTTGAATCGTTATTATTCCTTAATCTTAAAAGGGTTTGCTTGAATTTGAGTGTATTCAAATGGGTATTTTTTAGATTTGAAGATCTTGTAGTGAATACGCCGGAATTAATGGCAATGGCCGCCATTAAAGAAACCTTGAAAAAAGCTTCAAACTTTATGAAATTTTGAGACAAATTTAACACATTTATAGTGAATTTGTTAATGGGTATTTGTTATTTGATGTAAAGATTTTGAATTGGGGTTGGTGAGAATGGTGGTGGAATTTTTGAAGGTATAAAATAGGTGTTTTATGGGAATGGAGGGTATTTTGGTAATTATGGGAAGTTTAGATCGGTGTTTGCCACGAATCCAACGTGGCAAAGACGTGGCAATAGGTTTTGCATATGTTACCAAACACTTTTTCTTGCCAACTACCTCCAGGGTGTTACCGGTTACCGGTTGTAGCCGGTCATATATAGGGTTAGGTATCACTTGGATTATGATTATCGTTTTTAAGCCATTCTTAAGACTCGTTTGGTAGTGAAAGATTCAGACTTCTAATTTGAAAATAAAAGCCCCAAATTAAAAGCTTTCTCAAAAAGTTTCATGTTTTTAAAAAATAAAAATCTCGGAATAAAAACTCCAACTTCCAGCCTTTAGCTACAACATCTAGCCTCATTTACACCAAATATACCTATATGTTTCACACTCACCTAATTTGTTTTGGTGTAGTAATATTTTTTTTGTTAAACATAGTTTTTAAGACAATATTTAAAGGGTTAATGCACTTGACGGTCACTCTACTATTCCAGATAATCCAATTTATATTATATATATATATATATATATATATGTTTTTTATAGGTTATTATATGTACTTGTTTGACTATCTATTAAACTGTTTGACTTTTCTTAACTGTTAGGTCTCACTAAGATCTCAAACAATGGCTAATCAATCACAAATAAGTATTTAGACGTTAATTATTATTAATCGATTGATTACTCATTTTCTTGTTTATTATCGCGGAATTATAATAACAAAGAATGGATATAACACACAGTTATATTGCTTAAAAAGGTACACTCTTTACAACGTTCAAGCTCACTATTTATACACAATAATAGTGAGCTTGATAAGGATAAATCTTAGGAAATCTTCTAAAGAGATAGAAGATTTTATCTAACTAGACTGCCTAAAATTACGCCTTACGTATCTTAATGAGTCTGAGTAGTCAGACTCAAGTCACTCAGACTCAGTCAGTCAGACTGAGACTTTGATTAACAGATTTATTAATCTTGGGTTAAATCATTGTTTTTCCCAACATTAACTAATACCCATACCAATATCAAACAATATCAGCAGCTGCAAGTCATCAACAACATTAACATCAACAACAACAACGCCGCCAATCCCTACCGTAAGTTTTTTCGCTTGACATGTTTTCGACACAAATGGTGATGTCGGCAATATGTTAATTTCCACTCCCAGTTTCCGTTTAGCGTGACGAGTTTTCGGCTCTGATGTTGCCAATTCATCAATTTTGATTCCAGATTGTTCAGTAGGTTGCCAGCTTTTAGGCTCTGGTGGTGATTCAATTTCGATTTCGATTCCCGCTAGTCGTGTAGCTCGACGTGTTTTAGGCTCTGTAGTTGGTGATGGTGTGTCGGTTTTGAGGGTGGTTTGTCTCGTAACTCGACGAGTCTTAGGTTCTGTAGATGGTGAAGGTGGTGTTGGTGAATCGTTTTCGATGCCAACTAGTCGTTTTAAAGCACGGTGAGGCGAATCAGATTTACCATTTTCAATCGATTTGTTTCTTATTTGGTATCCTTCTGACACGTCTTCCAGCGGTCGCTTATTCCTCCAAGTTTCACTCATTTCTTCTTTTTCTTCCATCTGAATACAATTAAGAAGATTGTATCATATTAGCACTTCAAATGTTATCAAAAAAGCAATTATACGTATACACATTTTAATTGAATTTTATTTTGTCTGGTTTTATATTGGTATCATTTGACATTTATGCCCTCTGCTTTTTAATTGAATTTTATCTTAGGACCTGCTGTAACAAGTCGTGGTGGGTCCCAATGATCCAAACAAACGGTTTTATAAAGTTAGGTGAATATTATATATTTTTTTTTTGTTCAATCACCCAATCGGATTATCTGGAATAGTAAAGTGACCCTCAAGTGCATTAACCCATATTTAAAATATTAAAACATGTATAATTGTATTATATATCAATAACTAGCTTATTGACCCACTTAATACGCAAATAATTATATCAAAAAAATATAATGTTAACAAATAACATAAAGCCTATATAAAAATATTAATAGAAAACTATTAGTCATGTAAAAAACTGATTAGATTAACAAATGTTGAGTTAAAGAAACATTTACAGCGTAATTCGCGAAAAACCTTAAATATAAAATAATTATAATATGTAAAAAACTAAAAATCATTAGTAAATAGAAAGAAAAAAAAACTACATAAGATTTTTTTTATATATATGTTTTCTGTTTATATGCAAAACACTCGTAAAATAATAAAATAATTTTATTTTCTTTTTATACCAACAATTTGTATTTGTATGAAAAGAATTATTGAAATTATTAAAATTAAAAGGGTTAATATGAAATTATTAACGCTGAAATCATCAAAATAATCTAATGATCTAAATTAAAATTACAAACTTATCTAATGTTATCATTTTGCCAAATGACATTTTAGGCCTCTCTTTTATTATATATTAAGATTAAGATTAAGATAAGATAATTATTTTTTAATCTAAATAATTGTCTTTATATTTATAAATTACCGCTCATTTTTACAAATTTATTATGTGTATCTGAATTTCTTATCTATTATTCAGTGGACTATCATTAACAAACTTTTCAGTATATAAAACGTGTAAGATTATTTATTTATTTGTCAAAATCAACTTTAACTAAAGTTGAAGAATGATGTACATAGCTACAATCAAATTTAGCACTAATAATATACTTGGATTAAAGATGTTGAGCTACCATCTAAATGATATGATTAGCCTAAGATAAGTCGTTGCGATATAATACAAAACTTTAAGGTTGGGTACCCTCATAAGCTTTAAGTTATCATAAGCTTTAAGTTATGTGTTATAAATATCTTTCATACTTCTATCATGATTTTGGTTGGTTTGAAAGATATTGGTCACTTTATCGACTTTGGGCTTTGGAGTGTTACAAGTGTATTCAGAGCAATTTTTGTGTCGTTGGGGATTGTGGGACAAACTTTAACGAGGACGTTGAGTCTCAAGGGGGTGTTTGTAACACCTTAAACAAATCTCCATTGGTGGTGAACAATAGAGATGCTTGATATATGAGGAAAACCTTGTCTTCATTACATGGTGCGTGTTGGTGCTACAAAGAATGTCTAGCTTAAAAACTTTGTAATTAAGCATGTTTGAGTCAAATCAATTTCATAATGGGTTACCCCTTGAAAAGCTTCACCGAAAACAAATACATGTTTTTAAACAAAGCGGACAATATTATTATCATAGGGGCGTAATAAGTGGTATTAGAGTCACAACCGCTCATGGCGTGGACACGAAACCCATGCATATCATATGGTATGAATCATGATTATGTAGGCATGACAAGGTCGGCATGATTTTAACCTAGTTTAAGTGGAGGAGTTTGTAATAACTCAAAGAATAGAAGTTTAAGACCCTTATAAGCTCTAACTTATGGTATACTAATATCTTCCACCATGGTTTAAGTTGCTTTTTAAAGAAATTGGGTTAGCTTATCGACTTTTAGCTTCGGAGTTTTACATGCAACATCCATTGTATAACCACAAGAGAGACATTCGCTTAGCTTACTATACGGATAGATGTTGACCATGGAACACCAATTACTCGTCTTAACAATTTTGTTCATGGATTCTATTAAGCTAAGATAGTGGATGTCATGTAAAAATGTCAAGTTGGTCGTAACAAAACAGTCGTATCCGACATGATTTAGCAACGATCGTAAGATGAACATGAAGCAAAGCCGTTGGCCAACACGTTCTTCTTCCGAAAGCAACATCATACACATGTTATTACAACTTAACAACTTCCAATTTCAACAATTCTTTCATTCAAGAATACGCTACGCTCGAACAAGATGAATATCTTAGATGTATTCATCTTATTCACTTCTTTTGAATAATATTAGCAAACGCTAAAACCTAAAAAAAATATATATAATTGGAAAATATATGTTTCGACTCATGTATACTTTAACTTAGAGTAAATTGCAATTTTAGTCTCTAATGACTAGCAAATTCGTCGATTTTGTCCTTCAACTTTTTTTTTTTCGTAATTTTTGTCCCACCTTGTTATTTTTCCATTTTTTGTCCCCCACTCAAGTTACAGTTAGTTTTTACCGTTAAATGTTAACTAAACTATCTGAAAGAACCAAAAATGTAATTTTAATTTTCTTTTATTTATTTTAATTAATTTATTGATTTTTGTTTTATATAAAAATCATGTGCTTTTTTGCAAAGAAAAAAAATTACATTTAAAATCACATTTAATTTTCACATATGTTTTCGACAATCATCTGTGACAGTACAATACGGAGACAATACATAATTTATAAAATCACATTTATATTTACGTTTTTAAAAAATCACATTTATATTTACATATTTAAAAAAATCACATATGATTTTCATCGGAAGAGGTGGTGGCGGCGGCGGCGACGATGATCGACGGTGACGGATGGTCATCGAAAAAAAATATGTGAAAAATTAAATATAATTTTTGTATGCTAAAAAGTACATATAATATTTACAAAAATAGAAAAAAATGTTAATCAATTAATTAAAATAAATAAAGGAAAATTAAATTACATTTCCCTTTCGTTAGTTCAGTTAATATTTAAAGGTAAAAACTAAATGTAACTTGATGAACGGACAAAAAAACGGAGAAATAACACGCCGTGAACAAAAATTGCGGAAAAAAAAAATTAAGAACGAAATCGGTAAATTGACTAGTCATAATAGACTAAATTTATAATTTACTCTTTAACTTATTATCTTTCGTTTAGAAATACAAGTATTATAACACACTACTTTTTAAATCATATTTTTGTCTTTAATAAAAACTAAACCATAACTTTAAATTAGGGAATTAACCCACAAATCGTTATGCTATAAACCATTTGCTAACAATGATATAGAGTGGTGTGTAACATGTTACCTACTTTTTATGTCAATTTTAGGGTAAATTGGCGTATAATTATTTTCAACCACTCACAATCATTTAATAATTTAATACCTTCTAAATTATTTGTCCACATTTTCCTTTTAAATTGTTTTAAATTAATTATCTACTATTAAAATGATATAAACTTTTGATTAAGTTTACCATTTTATCATTAATTAAAATTTTATCAAAAGATTTATATAAAATATTAATTAATTTGTTGATGGTAAATTGTCATTCCATCGAAAGTAAATAAGAAAAAACATTAAGGTTTCATTTGGTTTGCAGAATTTAATAGAATTGGTAGAATCGGAAGAAATTGGAATTCTAAATTCCTATTACATCCTGTTTGGTTAGACAATTTGAATAATTGAAATCTGTCAAAATTCAGTCATCATATTCCTTCTGTTGTGGAATTCAAACCATTTTACTAAACCTTATTACAAACAAAACTTCACATCATATAATTGTCAACTTTTTTCGTAGTTGTGTTCGACAATGTAGTTAAAGTTCTGGCTTAAAAAATTAAAATGATAGTACATAATAACTAAGTAAGATAAATTACTTAGAGGTAACTATGTAATTTACCATATTATAATTTCAAAATACTTTTATATGCTAATTGAAGTAACTTGTTTTTTAGAAGTATATATTTATTTTAAATAAACTTTACAAAAAATATCGACCAACCAAATATATTAGATTAAGCTCTCTTAAGCCCCTTATAAGTTTTTCAATAGGCATATATTACAAAATTTCAATTAATTTGAAAGATTCACAAATCGAACTGAGAGTTTGCAAGAATTGAAAACTGAATTCCGTTGAATTTTGTCAACAAAACAGGACAACTTTTATCAATTGAGATTCCAATTTTTTAAACTCCAATTCCTTTGACATATTCAATTCATTTAAAAACATTATGCGAACCAAACGGACCCTAAGAGTGTGTTTGGCACCGAGGCTTAAGTTTATCGTTTTCTATAAACCCCTTTATAAGTCTCATTTGATTCAACGAGCTTGGTAAAAATATAAGTTCCAAAAAACCTTAAAACCTTAAACCACTATGATACAAACATGTTGCCAAACACGTTCTTATAGAAGCACTTACCTACATAAATAAAGATTGGTTGTCTTGATTATATATGTCCTCTCACAAACTCTAAGTCCCAAATTTCATACTTATTTCTGTATGGGAAAAAATTAACTTTTACACTAGAGGTGAATTTTAAGGGTCATCGTGTTATTAACTATAACAAGTGTCCTCGTCTTTCTTGGCAGATTGGAGAAAGTTCAAATAAATATGAAAAATTATGTTTATTGATCAATATAACTTAGTGTTGAATTTTTCTTTACTCCTATATAGTACTTTGGCTTAACGACATCGGGCTATCAAGGGTTTTACATAAAATGCTAGGTAAATTATAATATAAAGTTTTGATAACAACAATTTTTCAATTTAAGTAAAAATTATTTTGATTAAAATTCATAATAAAATATATTAGTTTTATATAACGAACCTCTATACAAAATACACACCTTCCCTATTATGTATGTCACTACTACGATCTCTTTCCTTTATCGTGCCTTACTAGTACTAACGTATGAAACATTTAGCATTAGGTAGTTACATATTCATATTGTACATTTGGATCATAAAAACCGAACATACCTTATCATGTTTGACTTACATTTGTGAAATTCGATATATTTGTAAATCTATTATTAGTTAGATACTTAGATGATTTAAACGTATGCAAAGATAAAGTCTAGAGCGAATTTGGAAAAAGTCTTTTTAATATGTTTTTGACATTTTCTCTTAAATAAAATAAAAATGTACATTATATGCTATTGTTTATGTATTTTTAAAAGGTGAAAACTCGTTTCCATGATAAACAATCCTTACTTACTAGTCTCGTAATTATATTTAACAAATAAAAAGTCGGCAATGACATTATATTATATAAAATAACAAGTAATTTATATAGATATTAAGATAATCGTCGATGAAAGAAGTCGTTATGAAATCATATATTAATCTAAATGGAACGGACGGATTCGTCATCTTCCGACTCCGAATTATTACAAGTTCTAGCCATGTCGGTACAAATGTTGGAGATGGAAGAAAACGAGGCTACAAGTTCTCGGCGTACGGTGAAAAAGAAAAGGCGTTATATAGCCCGCGATCGCGCCGAAGCAAACGAAAACGTGGTACGACATTACTTCTCCGGCGAAAGCGTATACCCGGATGAATATTTTCGGAGACGGTTTCGTATGAGAAGACCTCTTTTCCTCCGAATAGTCGAAGGTATTTCTAATTACTCTGTAGAACCTATACCCGACTATTTTAAATATTTCACACAACGCCCCGTTGGGTAAAATGGGTTTTAGTTGTTTGCATAAATGCACGTCGGCTATTCGTGCGATGGCGTACGGGATTACTCCGGACGCCTTCGACGAATATTTACAAATGTCGGAAAGAACTTCAACCGAATCCTTAAATAACTTTTTAAAATGTGTAATCCATCTATATACAAACGTTTATCTAAGAGCCCCCACACAAGATGATGTTACGATGAGGTTCACGGGTTTCCGGGTATGCTTGGTAACATAGACTGTATGCATTGGAAATGGGATCAATGTCCAAATGCATACAAGGGGCAATACACACGAGGTGACCATGGTTATCCAACGGTTATGTTGGAAGTTGTTGCCTCGTACGATCTTTGGATATGGCATGCTTACTTCGGTGTCGCCGGGTCGAACAACGACATCAACGTGCTTAAACAATCGTCGTTGTTTCATGATATGCTCAACGACTCATCCCCGGACTACACATTCACCGTCAACGGCCACCAGTACACTAAAGGATATTACCTTGCTGACGGTATATTTCCGGAGTGGTCGACATTTGCTAAAGCTTACTCGCACCCATTTGAAGAACCTCGCCGCAAATTCAAACGTTTTCAAGAGAGTGCGAGAAAGGATATCGAACGGGCATTCGGTGTTCTTCAAGGTCGTTGGGGTATTATAAAACACGCCGCTAGATTTTACAAGATGAACAAACTTAGAAGAGTTATGTATGGGGCTATTATATTACACAACATGATCGTTGAAGAAAACGGACGGTCGATATGCGATGCCGATGAATGGTATGCTCCTCCGGTACCCATTCCGAGAACCTATAACGAGAGAATCAACGAACGTATCCGGATTAACCGAGAGGTTAGAGACAGGCCCACACACCACGCACTCCGGGAGGATCTCGTAGCCTACATTTCGACACTTCCGGATAACTATCGACAACGTTAGTTTTATTTAATCATTGTATTGTAATTTTTTTTTTAATTATTGTATTGTGTTTTTTTTTTTAATTATTGTATTGTGTTTTTTTTTATTATTGTATTGTAATTTTTTTTTAATTATTGTATTGTGTGTTTTTTTTAATTATTGTATTGTATTTTTATTTTAATAAATGTATTATTTATTTTATTTAAATCTTTTAAGAAAAAAAAAATTAAACTCTCACATTCTCCACAACCCTCCCTATCATAACAACCCCACAATCTCACAACCCACATTCTCACTGTCACGTCATCATCTTTTTCCCCACAACCCACATTGTCACTCATTATCACTCCGGGTGCTCTAATGGAGGATTTGCTATTGTTTCTTTCTCAGCGTAGCTCCCCAGACACGTCACCCCTTTAATTTAATTTAAGAAACTACTTTGCTTTATTCTTTTTTAAATTGAATTTAAAAATTGATAAATCAAATAAAATAACATGACATCATCATTTAGGATATTGTGTTATGTGGATAGTCCTAGAGCTCGTCAAATCAGCCAAATGATATCGGCTTAAGCTTCCATTTATTAGTATAAAAGATTAACTAAGACTAATACAAGATATCATATCATAATAAATCAAAGAATTTTGAAGAATATGACTTGGTATACAAGAGAATAAATACCTTTTGTTCACATAATTTTTGTATCCTTATACATGAGGGTTCCAAGTTGGTTCTAAAAATCACTTTAATTTGGTACGTGTTTAAATATTAACTTTTATTATTTTTGCTTATGCAAATATTGACTTATAACAATGTAATTATTGCCCTTACAACGGGAAGAATTTTCTTTTTATTTTAGTAAAACATGTTTTATATAACAACTACGATATTGAGCTCACAACTATTATTGAAATAAATATTTGTATATACAATATGTGTATAGATCTGAAAATAAATACTAACGATTTAAAATCATATAGATATAACCAAAATGATAATTAATATATAATTTTTCGCTTTGATTTCAGAATATAAACTTTTTTTTTGTAAACTTCATCTAAATACCAAATAGTAGCAATAATAATTGTGAACATCATATTAATATATTCATTATAACAATCATAATCAAGCTTTCTTTTGTTAAATTTTAAAAATATAAATTAGGGTTAACGCTAATACATAATAATATAAGATAATAAAGATAAAACATTAGAACTTATATATAATATAGTGGAAAAGAAAAATTAAAAAAAGAAAATATAAAAGATATTAGAAAATACAACTACTAAGATTTGCACCCAAACAAAACACTTAAAGGTTAAAGGACATAGCAACTGAATCAAGCTAGATTTTGTTAGCTAAATACATTTTAATTATATATCTAAACTTACAAATACTATATATTCACTAAACTAACTTGTTTAAAAATTGAGTATAAGTAGTAATAGTAATAATTGCAAATTACATATTAATTATGTTATTTTTTTTTTTGAAACGATTAATTATGTTATTATTATTAATAAATAAAATAATCCAATTATTAGTCTAAAATCATTAATAAAAAACTAATTGTCTTAGATAGCAAGCAAAAAGTTATAGGGGTACAATTTAATTTGGACTATTTTAAATATTTTATTTTGATGAATATTTATGATTTGGCCAAATGATAACTAAACTTTTGACTAAATAGTTAATTGTTTGATATTATTATTTAGAATCTAACCTTCTAATGTTCATGTATAACTAGAGGATTCCCCGTGCGTTGCACGGGTTCGTTTTTGTATGTATGTCGTCACACGGAAACGGGTGCAGGTGAGTTTTTCGTTTATGTCCAGTTTTGGTGGCTGCTACACGTGAATCGTGAAACAATCATGTCCGATCTGCCAAGTATTATACAAACATATATTCATCAAGAATTGATAAACTCCAAAAAGAAATGGCGGTGCTAATTCAGAATAGTAAACAGCTAGACAGCAGTAAACATGCCGCAGCTTAATGCCTAAAGTTTGGTCTGCCTATCCAAATATAAAATGATCATTTTCCTTTATATATATTTCTTATAAGTTATCTGTACTTTTCTTCATTTATGAAAGTCGATGAGTATCAGGCAGTGGTTGCAATGCTTACTTGACGAACCTTTTCAAATGATTGCACGTTGTTTTCCCTTCTTTGCATCTGATTATGAATAACAAAAGGCCAAATGTATATTACATTTTGATATATTTAAAAGGAAAGGGTCGAACCAAGAATGAACGGGTCAGGAACTTACTCTTCTTGTGTGAAGCCGGTGAGCTTTTTCCCCTGGTCTAAATACATTGTATGGATTGGTATCGTTAACTGGCGCCGTGGTCTAAATACATTGTATGGATTGGTATCGTTAACTGGCGCAGGAGGCTGTAATCTAAATTAATTCATTAAAAACTCAGAATTCGTCAAACACTCAAGCATTTAATTATCTTACTATTACAACTAAAAAGCCCATTAAAACTCATATGATTAATCTAAACACCTTTGACTATCTTAAATCACAATTTTAATAATAATGCTTCTTTAACTAAGAACAAATACTAACCTACAAACGACGCAAAACAGGTTTCTGCCATAAAAGATGTGCAATGTTTACAACTTTTTGTAACTTACATCATTTGGAAGAGACGACTTTTTGTAATTAAATTCTGGATTTTGTGATGTAACTTACAGAATGAAGTGAACGAAGT
This sequence comes from Senecio squalidus, assembly GCA_910822075.1. Taxonomy (NCBI): domain Eukaryota; kingdom Viridiplantae; phylum Streptophyta; class Magnoliopsida; order Asterales; family Asteraceae; genus Senecio; species Senecio squalidus. The sequence continues at coordinate 12,461,683 of CAJVGC010000001.1, forward strand.
GATGTAAGTTATGTAACTTACATCATTTGGAAGAGACGACTTTTTGGGCCTACCGGATCTTTCTAATCTTCCGTCTAAGAGCGTATATGCTGGTTTGAATTTGTCCTTGCCACCCGTGGAATCATTGAATCGTAACAATGCGTTTGGAGTTGTGTCATAAACACTCCCTATTGATGTATATCTGGCAAATATGGAAGAAAAAAGTTAAAAAGTAAAAATATATGTCGAAGTATGTGAATTATTAAATTACCCTTCATCGTAGAGACTGCATTATTGAACCTTGCAAGTCTAAAGAAAAGCCCAAACGTCTCTGGCAAAGGAAAAAACCGAGTGGTATCAAAAACTTCTATATCACCGGATAATACTACTCGATGCATTCATGTAAGGCCGAATCATTTTTAGTTGAGGTGGCAAGATGTTACAGAGCAGACAGTTTACGTAACGGGGCATAACAGGTCAGGTTGGGTTGACCCACAAACACTTTTTATATTTTTCAAAAGAAAAAAATAATATTTTTCAGCAGCATGTTTGGCACGTTCGAACACTAACATTTACTAACCCATTTGAGTTAAAACAAAACTCAAATTGACCCGTTTATAAGTAAATGTTTCAAACTTGTCAGTGGCCACCTCGCATCTTTAGGACTCGTTGTAAATTAACGGTAACTTTTACTATCTAGTTTTTTTTATCAATTAGCTTTTGTACTAAAATCCGATCTGTTATAATAGAGAAAAGGTAAAAAGAATGAAAAAAAAACGTACTGCTCAAAATGAATCCTTGAAGTAATCTTCGGGCTCTTTCAGCTTGCTCCGGGGTACCAGATATTTGAATAACATACTCTGTTACTTCTGTGCTTGAATCAAGCAACTTAACATTGGCTCCCGAAAGCTAGTTTACATTACATATGTCAAAAGGACACACCGCCGAGGCACCGACAATACCAAATATATTTAACGGAAAATTGCAAATTTGTAGGAGGCAGACTTACTTCACTAATTTGCGCAAGCTTATTTCTCGACTTTGTAATGAGTTTGGGGACAGCATACTCTGGTGTGACAACTTCCACTATACTCCTTGTAACCAGTGGCACAACCATCCTACATGGGCCGATTAGGGTTATGTTTCAGCGCTAACAGGACAAAGGGATAAAATAAATGGCGCTAAAAAGAAAACAGGTTTGGGCGAAAACTTCTTATTAACTCGTGCTACTCAAAAAGTTAGACTGTTACTGGTATAAAAAAAATCATAATCGACAGACTATATTATAGAAAAGATTATGTGTTTTGGGTCAGACCATTCCGTTTGACCCACACAAAAGAATTAGCCGATGGCTTATCCAGCCCGTCCTATACGCCTATTTTGCCACCTCTATGCATATTGTATGCAATTAGTGAACTGGTAAAAGGAAAGAGAATCACTACCTAGTCACTGCAGCTCGTGTATCTTCACGACTCCCACTTTCAGTTTGGTTTACATATTGACTGTTAGATGCCCCGGTATTCTACATAAGACATGCATTATGTGGCAAGTCAAAGCCATGCTGAAACTAAATGAGCATTTGCGAATATATATTTTGTTTTTTAAATGAGTGTTTTTAATCAAATAGTTAAAAATTTATAAACATTACCCGCGCTTCAGCCTCGCCAATTTCTCATGCTATCTCAGAAAGCTTTTGTTTCTTTTGCTCTGAATTCAATAACTTCGGGCGGGCGTGCTTCTTTCTATGGGGGCGCGTGGCTCATCAATTTTCTACACAATTACAAAAAACAAAAATCAGATCGTTACTCAAATGTGTTCTGTAACCAAACAGAATTAAATTCAAATAGAAAGAAAAAAATTAGAACATACAATTTCTTTCAAGCCTCCACACTTAATCAAATCCCTCACAAGATTGCGGATATCACAGCAAGACGAAAAGTTAGCAAGAGCCCATCGCTCGACTATTGTGGGGTTCACCAGTTTCTATCAAATCAATCACGTTTATTAGTAACCTGGGGTTAGAAAAAACTAATAAAAAAAAACACCTTATCGACAATCCAAAGCTGTAACCTGTATCATCATGATTAATATATCAAAAACCATAACTTAAAAAGTTTCAGATTTATTTGTAATTAAAGATAATATGAGTAAAGGACTGTACCTGTGAAGCTTCAACAAATTTCGGGAGATTTTCCAAACAAAAGTTCCCATTCCTGTCCATGCCAATTGGCAACTTCTTCCTCACTTGGCATCCTACCTTGTTTAAACTCGTGTGCAAGTGAAACAATCTTCGTATAAATATTAGAAACCGGTTCCATGTCATCAGGAGGGATACCGGTACCCTCGGTCCATGTTTTCAAATCAATACTATTCTCGATTCCAGGAACATTTGCTTTCAAAAAACCAAGAAACGTGCTTGTATCAATGGACTGAAACTTAAAGGCAGCAATATATTTCTTCAAAAACTCATCAAAAGTTGGTCTTCCAATCTAAGCATCACATGAAAAAATATAAAACAAAAGAAAAACATAATAATAATAACAAAATATTGCATACTTATTGTTGTACTAAAAGAATGTTTTTTTAGGACTGATATCGTTCTATAAGTAGCCGCAAAATTAAATGACAACGAATATAAAGCCTGCTAATTTGTAAATAGTCCTAACTAAAAGAGCCATTAATTGAGTGGAAAAGAGTACCTTACATCTGAACCAAGCACCACGATAACCCTTCTCGAATGATTTCATTTCAGCCAGTTTACCAACTTTAAATAAGTTAACAACATCAGCTTTCTCCATTGACCTGCCGCCAATAAAAGGTAAATATTGCAACCATTCAAAAAATAATGAATACGATAAAACGAATCGCAGATTCCATACATACAGATTATAAGAGAAAATCATATCAATATATACCTGAACCTTCATCTTTTTTCAATTCCAATTCAAATCTGTCTGTAATCAGTAACAAATAGATTAACTTTACGAATTGTAATCGGAATCAGAAAGTTAACAAATTGGATTGATTGACTAAAAAATTGTACCTGATTGCGGGTTCGTGTGTGTATTTTGAACTGAATCGGAAAATAAAAAAGAAAGTTTCGAACAGGAGCTATTTACACTTTCAAAACGCCAATCGTGCACAGGCAACATAAATTATAAAAATCGGAATGAATAACATGAAATTGATCGATGATTATTACCTCTGGCGGCGGCGGCGTCGATTGGATTTACCGGCGATAAATCCGACAGCAGAGAAAAAGAAAGAAAACCAGGTAGAAGTGATTATAGCAAGATAAAGAAGAACAATGACGCGTGTATAGAAAGATAACGAAGAACAATGACGCGTGTAAAGACACGCGTTGGAAGGAAAAAAGGGAATCAAAAGCAGGCCTGTCTTATCATTCTCACAACGGATCATAACAACAAACAGACAACCCAACCCAACATGGTAGCCCAAGCCCAAAGCGAATAAAAAACCATTAAATGGCACAGAATCATAGGCGGCATCAGGTTTTAATATGGATAGGAATATACTATGTTAGATATGAGTTCGGTTTTTTACCAACGGACTTCTAGCTCTACAATATCAGCGTTGTTCAAAGACTTTAAGTTCACGGGTTCAATTTGTTATTATCAGTTATATTAATTAGAGTTAATTACATAATTGGTCCATGTGTTTGTTCCAATTTAACGGGTTCAGTCTCTGGGTCACAAATCGTTCGGGTCCAGTCCCTGGGGCATATGTTTGGTTACACGTTTGGTCCATCTTCCTAACATTCGTTTATTTTGGTCGTCAAGTGAGTCATGTGCTTCTCACGTGAGGGTTATTTAAGACATTTTATTTTTTACAGGGATTAATTATGTACCTAAGGAATAATATATTTTAATTTGTTATTTTTTTGTTTGTAACTTTATAACCATCAAACAAAAACACTTGATTTCATTTTTCTCTCTTCCTCTTTCACTCCAAACCATCGCCACCTTAAACAGCCGCCATCACCTTAAACAGTCGCCATCACCATTACCACCACCAACAGAACCTGAATATCCACCAGAAAACCATAATCCTAATAACGAGTCTCCATTTTCAAAACAACCTCCTTCGCCCTCCCTATCACTATCACCGCCGGCGGAGACAGAAACCGAATATCAACCGGAAACCCTTAGCCCTCCGCTTTTAAAGCAACAACAATCGCCTTCACTATCAGCATCAGAAGCCGATTATCCACCGGAAAACCTTAGCCCTAAGCATGAAACTCCGCTTCCACGGTCTCCGTCACCAACAGAAGCCGACGAATCTACACTATTAAAGTCACCACCTTCGCCGTCACCGATAGGAGCATAAGAGCCTCTAGAAAGCCCTAATCTATGATAATACTGTTAGGATTTCAAAAACGCTTCTAAATCATATTTAACTTTTTTCTTCAGATCCGCATCCATCGCTATTGTTTCAATCGTAGCGGGGTTATTCAAGGACACGCTACTCCACCTATGATCAGAAGAATGAGTTCTGATCCGGTGATGAAATCGGAAGGGAACGACGGAGAGAGTTTTGATGTGGCGGTGGTGGTGGTTGGGAAGGGGAGTAGCTATCAGCTAGGGGTGTCAAAAAAACCCGAACCCGACGGACCCGACCCGACCCGAACCCGAATAAGCATATTAGGGTCGGGTTAATTCGGGTTGTATTCAAGTTTCGGGTTGATTTGACCCGACCCGAGAGACCCGATTCTTTATAGGGTCGGGTTTTGGGTTGCATTTGTCTCAGAATTCGGGTTTCGGGTTGACCCGATTAACCCGAAATATTGAATAAATAATCTTTTTCTTAAATAATACCCACCCACCCACTTATTAATACACAGTGAATAAATAATTGAATCTCACATACACTATACGATAGATAAATAATTGAATCTCAAATACATGGATAAATAATTTTTATCCACTCTTGTAAAGTTTTGTTTTGATTATCGTCATATTCAATCGAATCCATACACGTTGATTATCAATCATATCTCTGCTTATGTAAATTAAATTGTCTTCACATGAATCGTGAACCTTCATTGGTTGGATTTATTATGATGCAAAAAGGTTTATAAGATTTTTATTAAGCATTAAAACTACTACACTGTCTTCGATTTAGATAAATGAAAACATTAGCTAACGATAGATTATTTGTAAATCTAGTTATTCATATATAAAAAAGAAGCGATTGTTTATGTTTTTTTTTTGTTAACATATAAACAGCAAAACTAAATGATGTTTTATTTTTATCTTTTTTACAACTTACAACTCCCAAAAAATGGCAGCATAGGTTCATATATGTTTTGGGCTCAGGTCCAAATTTTTTTTTTTTGGGTAGTATAACCCGAAACCCGAATAACCCGACCCGCTATAACCTGAACCCGCTACAACCCGAACCCGAAAACCCGAACCCTTATTAGGGTCGGGTTAGGGTCAAATTTCTAAATGTCAAACCCGAATCGACCCGACCCGAATTAGCCTTAATAGGGTCGGGTTGACCCGAATAACACCCCTACTATCAGCAGCAGTTGATGGTGAAGTATAGAGGAGTGAAGAAATCGAAAAAGGAACGAGGTTTTACTACGAAAGAACGAATTAGTAAAATTAGATTTTAGGTTTGCTTGTGATTTTGAAATCAGTTTTTTTTAGGGTTGCTAGTGTGATTTTAGTTGATGTATGTATATTAGTGTTTTTTTTTTCTCTTTTTGTGGTGGCGGTGGTTTGGAGTGAAAGAGAGGTGGCGGTAATTAGGGAGGTTGGCGGTGGTTTGGAGTGAAAGAGGGAGAGAGAAAGATGAAATCAGGTGTTTTGTTTGATGATTAAGAATTTACAAACAAAAAAATAATAAATTAAAATATAATATTCCTAAGGTACATAACTAATCCCTGTAAAAAAGAGAATGTGTTAAATAACCCTTACGTGAGAAGCAAATGACACACTTAACGACCAAAATAAACGAACGTTAGGAAGAGGGACCAAACGTGTAACCAAACATATGCCCCAGGGACTGGACCCGAACGATTTATGACCCAGGGACTGAACCCCTTAAATTAAAACAAACATATGGACCTATTATGTAATTAACTCTATTAATTAGTTAGTTTGATATTTTCGAAAAAAAAATATAGTTAAGGGTTTTGTTTCATAAGACATGGACCAAACCCAATAACATCTAAAATAGACTATATAATTGGACTATTAATATATAGAGAAAACTAAAAGTTGTTCAATATCAATTTGTTAGGTATGTGAGATGACTATTCTACCATTGTATACCAAGTGTATATTTTTGGACTCAAAGTTAGTTAAACTTTTTGAAAACAAGGTAGGTTATGTGATCTAACTATTTCGGGTGTATTTAAGATGTCACTCCCTAAATATCTATGTATGGTTATGAAAAAAATTAAATATCAAAACCACAATATAAAGATGGTCGAGAAGAGTTGTTTTCCGGTACACGTGATAATACATATAGAATAAAAGAATTGTTACGAAAATTTATATTTATATGAAAAAATAGTCTCTCACATTTGTTTGTAGTATTCTGGTTAGTTGTGGATATTTGTGGCCTGTTAAGTAGGCCCAAAGTTTGTTAAAGATTTAGCCTAACCACATACCATTGTGTTACTTTGAGACCTATTGGGCTTTTATGGACTTGGGTTTAGATCATATGAACCATTTGAACACAAGGGCCCAATTAATCATTAAAGCACATATGTAAAATTTTATTTTTATACATCAACTAAATTACTTATTTAATAAAATTTAATCATATCCATTCTTATGAGAAGATCAATGATAATATAATCAAACATATTGTTGAATCATGAATTTTACTTTTAAATTTTACTTTTATGTAGATTTAAATTTATTATGAGAAAATAGTGTTGTACGTAGAATATATATATATATATATATATATATATATATATATATATATATATATATATATATATATATATATATATATATATATATATATACTTTTACGTTAAACACATGTTGTTTATTGTTATAATAACATATACACCTTTATTTTTATACACATGGTTTAATATTTTGTGTTAGGAGATTTTAGATAATAATAAGGTAAATTATAGTACAAATTAAATGATTCTATAAATAAATTATAATTATGTTTTTTATTTAAGTAGAGATTGAATAAAAGAGAGAATGTAATTATGTATTGTAAGAGGGTGTAAAATGAAAATAATCATTGATGACATCATCAATCTGATCTAACGGCTGACATCAAAGAGGTTAATCCATCTAACGGATCTTACTTCGCCATGTGGCATTTAAGGCCCCTCTTTTATTATATATTAAAGATTATTGTCCCGCGATAGCGCGGAAAAAAATAAAAATTGAATCATGAATTTTACTTTTAAATTTTACTTTTATGTAGATGTAAATTTATTATAAGAAAATACTGTTGTACGTAGAATATATATATATATATATATATATATATATATATATATATATATATATACTTTTACGTTTATACACATGTTGTTTATTGTTATAATAACATATACACCTTTATTTTTATACACATGGTTTGATATTTTGTGTTAGGAGATTTTAGATGATAATAAGGTAAATTATAGTACAAATTAAATGATTCTATAAATAAATTATAATTATGTTTTTTATTTAAGTAGAGACTGAATAAAAGAGATAATGTAATTATGTATTTTAAGAGGGTGTAAAATGAAAATAATCATTGATGACATCATCAATCTGATCTAACGGCTGATATCAAAGAGGTTAATCCATCTAACGGATCTTAATTCGCCATGTGGCATTTAAGGCCCCTCTTTTATTATATATTAAAGATTAAAGATATGACCAAAAAATCAGTAATTTTAGTTTTCCAGTTTTAACTCAGAAAATCAAAGCAAACCGATATAACCCAGTTATTTTATATCCTAAGTAAAAGATTAAGCGTGTTACTATACATAAGTTTTTGCAACTAGTACGGGGTTAATCTTATTTATGCTAAAAATAATTAATATAAAACATGATTATACTAACCAAATTACAAAAACATTAATCTAATTCTTTTTATGTATAAAGATTTTGAAAATCCTAAACATTTGAATTCATTTTACACCATTTTTGATTCATTTTAATCTATATAATCCATCTTATTTTATTTAAAAACGTTTACAATTTCAAAATAAATAAATCAAAAGTAATACCTATAAAACACACCATTTAGTAAAGTTTGAACATAAGATTTTGAAATAATGTTTTTTGTGAATCCCAAAAAAAGGTACGGCAATGAAGTTGATATATCCAATGCACTTGTCTTGCTTTAGTAACATGCCCCAAAACTACAAATTCCATATTTTGTTATATTAGCAAAATTAGAGTAGTGTTCTTTTTTTGATATTTCAAACTTGTCGACCTATCTATTAGTCTTCGTTATGAGATAATGAAGATTTTGATTATCATTCACGCGTTTACATATATCTCTGATAATAGACGTGGACTAGGTATGTATGTATGTATATCGTCTAGGGTTTATGCATAGACACACATATGTTTCTTCGGTCAATCATCTATTTATAAGCAAATGATTATACTTGCTCACTTATCTATTTGTCATTTTAAGGATATAATGAAGATATTGATTTATAACACATGAGTTTGTATGTATGTGTATATGTACACTATAAGTCTACGAAAGTTGTCGGGTTATTTAAATATTGGATAAATTTTCACCAAAAGCATGATGTACGATGTTCGATTTTCATCGATATCACTTTTACTAATATATTTACCGTCTTAAAATTAGTCATTTATCTTAAAACATATACATATGGATGCATGAGTTTGTATCTATGTTTTTCACTTGAATCCAAACCAAAAATGTTAGACAAACATTTAGTCTTAAAAAAGATGGGGACACAAGTCATGTTTGTTGGCATGTTGGTCCAATCTTAGGGCTGTTTTGCACATAACCCATGGTGTTGTGGGTCCATAAAATTCTAACATGCTCTTACTTTTTTCCTTAGTAAAGTGTTACATTTTTATGTGTCAAATATATGTAGGGTAAATAGTCTCAATTTATTTGTCTACATTCATTCCCATAATTGGTGGGATACTCTTTCTCATTCTCACCCTTCATGTGTTTTTACCCTACACTATGTAAATGGCAAAAGAAAAATTGTTTTTATCCCGAAAGCTTAGTAGTCGGAGATATGTAGCAGATTAAAAGTGAAAATTAGAAGTAGAAAATCCGAGTTTTTTTCTTGAAAAAATCCGGTCCAAAAAAGACACGAGCCTAACCAGAAAACAAGGCGTTTTAGGGTAAATCGAAGCTCAAGCCAGAACATGAACATGACTTTTCTTTATTTATTTGGTTTATATGTGAATTACGTTCTAAATGTTATGATAACGAAGAAATGATATAATATGTTTGGAATATTGATATATAAAAAGTTTAATATGTGCACAATGTTTTGAGTAATTATGACAATCAATTATAATAAAACACCATAATTTGATATAATTAGGTTCATAAAACTCATTAGGATCCTAAAATGTGCATGTTTCATGTCTTCCATTATTCCATTCCCATCATTAAACTATGAACAACAAAATATTTATTTATTTATATATTAATTAATTTAAAAGTAAGATTTATAATAATATAATATAAAATAATAAATAATAAAAAATAACATGTATTTCGATAATTACACAAATATCGAGCGAATATATTTTTCACCCTAGACAAAAATCTTAAAAATGTCTTTTCTGAAATAATAAAAATATTAAAAATTTATAAAACAATTTTTTAAATTGAGAAAAAGTATTTAAAAATAAAAAGAAAAAGCTGAAAATGTCAGTGAGTGAATGAAAACATGAGATGCAAAATCTTCTATGCTCACTCAGACTCTGTCTCCTCCATTTTTCAAAAACTGACCACAACAATCTTCACTTCTTTCATATTACACTTGTTCTTTCAAATTTTATAAAAGAAAACTCGAGTAAAATATGTGAACGGTTATCTGTGATTGTATCCAAATTTCATGTAAGGTTGTCGAGTACAAAATTTATGTAAAACCTTCTTGGAAAATGATACGAGTTTAGAAAAATGATATTCTAAAGATGTAGGCAAATGATTAGCGACACGAGTAAAATGACTAAAAATACGTATTGTTCTAGACCAAATGACACGAGTTTAGGAAAATGATATTCTAGTCATTTTGTTTGGTTTGTGAACCACTACAATATGTATGAAGATTACATAAAGACAGAAGTAATTACAGACTTAAGAATCACTTGGCTAAAGCTCAAGCTCAAAATGGTATGTAATTAACTTCATGAGTCGGGCTCAAACTCAAACGTTAGCATACCAAGTGGTTATGACTTTAAATCGTAACTAACACAGATATGTAAACCATCACCAAGATATATTATTGATAAAACGTCATGATTTTTTCTTAAAGATCTTGTGTTGAAACTCCTATATAAATATCTTGGATGACAAGGAAAAGGGATTAAAAACGGTCACAATAAACCTTTACACCGGGTATATTTGAGCTAGAGAAAAGATTTACCATCCCGAATAACAGTTAGAACAAGGAATACATATCTCTTTTTCGACAAAGATGTAAATGTCTAACTTTTATCAAATTTAATGTATCATACATGATACATGTGAATAGAATGGAGTAAATAAGGCACGGTGGTAAATATATCTTGTGACTACGCATTTGTTGCACATATACATATAGAGGGGTAAATTGTATATCTATTCAAACTATACTAAATTTACACTTGCTCATACTTTATAATTTCTTTTAGGGTTAATTACATAAATTGTTCTTATTATTCTTCTAAAATTATGGATTTCGTCCCTAAATTTATTGAAAACTAATTACGAATTTTATCCCTAAAATGGATCCTTTAAAATTTTTCCGTTAAAATCATCGCTAACTATTTAAACATTTCGTCCCTAAAATGGATGTCCGTTAGAAATTAGGGACGAAAAGCGTAATTAGTTTCCAAAGCTGGACGATTTATGCAACGTTTTAAACCTAGGGACGAAATTTATAATTTAAAATAAACCATAGAGACGATTTATGTAATTAACTTTTTTTTTACTTGTTTGAAAATATTTTTCCAAACTTTATATAAAATGGTATTTGAGAAAGACTAAATAAATATATGTAGAGGTCTAGAAAGATATAAGTTTTATTAAATGGCTCTTTAAAAAATAAAATAAACCATAGAGACGATTTATGTAATTAACTTTTTTTTTACTTGTTTGAAAACATTTTTCCAAACTTTATATAAAATGGTATTTGAGAAAGACTAAATAAATATATATAGAGGTCTAGAAAGATATAAGTTTTATTAAATGGCTCTTTAAAAAAGTTTAAAGGTGAATTTAAATGACTCAACAAATTTATTATTTATCTTAAACCATAACTTTTATTTGGAAAGAAGAAAAAAAGTTCATTATATAACCATCAAATGAGACTTTTATAACAAAATAAGTTTAGTTAAACTTATGACACTTTTCAATGAATATATACGAGTAAATTTAATCAATTGTTGAAAAATTATTTATAGCAGTATGTTTGGCGTAAATGAAGTAAGAGTTGTAGTTACAATTTGTAGGTAAAGACTGAAAACTAGAACTTTTATTTCGAAACTTTTATTTTTAAAAGTCTGAAGCCTTCAAAAGCTTTGATTTAGAGTTTTTATTTTAAATTAAAACCTTGAAGCACTCCGCAAACAAACAAGTCTTTTATATTTAAATGATTTTATTTTAAATTTAAAAGTTTGAAGCCCTTTAAAAAGCTTTACCGAAACATACTCATAGTATAGTCGATGATTTTAGTGTAGTTGCTACTTAGTACATGTTTGGTTTTAAGATATTTTTTTTGTTATAAAAATCTTTTATAAGTTTTTGTTTCTTTAACAATATTGTAATGGTTTATCTTATCAAAACTAGTAAACTCTAAAAGGTTTTAAAACGATAAACTACTTATAGGGTTTTTCAAATAGCTTGAGGTGATGATATGTAAATTATATAAATACCTTTATCACTTATTGAAATTTATCAAGATCTATATTAGTTTATATGGTTTTATATTTATAAGCCTCGACTAAAACCACTTTGTCACACATATTTTCAACAAGTTCAAGCTTCAATCACAATTATTATTTCAAGTTTAAGTTCAAACTCCAGTTATTTATATAAAAAAAAAACACTATTTATTAAGACAGACAACTATTTGTGATAAATATACCTAAATCGTAACGATTAGTCCTAAACAATATAGGGTTTCAAAGATTATAGTATTTGAAATTGAATGCAATAAATTTCTGTAAATGTAATAAGTGTAAAAATAGATGATAGAAAGCGAAAGGAGGAAAAGAGAGAGACAAAAACTAAAGAGAGAAAGTGGTGAGAGATTGTTTTTTACTTTTCCCTTTCAAACGAATCTTTGAAAATGCTTCACAAACGGTGGATTTATTTATTATAACTTCATTATTATTACTTACCAACGAATGTTTGTTTAAGTTTATATAAACGTCTTATTGTTTATTGACATTTTGGTTTATATTTTATACGTTCGGATTTTTTGACTTATATAACCATTTAAGGGCTTATTACTGTGTATTATGGAAAGCCCATCAACGCTTATATAACCCGTAAAATCCGGATTTATAAAACATAAAGTAAAATATCAATAATTCATAAACCCTTTATATAACTCCAAACAAACACTCCCTAGGTATTTATTTTCCTTAAATAGGTTTTTAATACTTTTTAATCATTAAAGATTAGAAGAAAATTTACATTTTAACTTATAAATAAATCTTCATTTCATCACATAGTAAATTTTAATGAAACAAGAGTTAATTACATAATTGGTCCCTGAGGTTGTTCCAATTTAACGGGTTCAGTCCCTGGGTCGAAAATCATTCGGGTTCAGTACCTAGGTCATCAATTTGACTACAAGAATAGTCTCTTTGTCACTTAAAATGACTAATTTCCTTAATAAATAAATATTGAATAAAAAACTAATTATCTCAATCCCAAATCACAAAAAAAAAAAAAAAAACCAAAACCAAAAATCAATCCCCAATTTCATTAAACCAAAACCAAAAATCAATAACAAAAAATCCAAACCACCAAAAATCAATCCTCAATTTCATCAAATTCAAACCCTAAATTTTCAAGCTCATACCGAGTCTTTACAAGCTGAAATAACTCTCAAGAATAAGTTGGAGGAGAAAATACAGATTGTGGGAGCTCGGGAAGTGGAAAGTAAGAATTTTGATTGGTTGAAGAATGGAGTGGAAAGTAAGAATTTTGATTTGGGTTGTGTTGTGTAAAAATCAATTGTTTTTTGTGGTTTGAAATTTTTGGGATTGATTTTTGGTTTTTGTTTGATGAAATTGGGGATTGATTTACAGGGTTTTTTTGTTGTTGTTGTGATTTGGGATTGGGATAATTAGTTTTTTATTCAATATTTGTTTATTAAGGCTATTTAGTCATTTTAAGTGACAAATGGACTATTCTTGTAGCCAAATTGATGACCTAGGGACTGAATCCGAATGATTTTTGATTCAGGAGCTGAATCCGTTAAATTGAAACAAGCTGAGGGACCAATTATGTAATTAACTCATGAAACAATGACCAAATTTATTGGATCTTTAAATCACTATTAAAGTAACCTAATATTAAGACATTCTTATAAAATGTTTTGAATTTCGACATCAGTGAGTAATATCTTGGAGATAAATAGATAAATGATATTGATTGCAATATTTTTTTGTACATGCTATAGACTATATGTTATAAGTACGTATTTTGTTTTAAAGGTTAAAACTTTCTAAAAAAAACTTTATTTAATTATTTCAAATTAACGTTTATTTAAGGATCAATATAATTTTTCTCATGTAAATTAGAATATAATTTTCTTTTATAAAATGAATATAAATACAACTTCATCCAATATATCATCATTTAAAGTCAAAAAATTCACCACCTAGACAACCAAAATAGGAAATTCACCTATCTTCAAATTTAAGTTGGTCAAAATACAATTTAGACCAAAATCTTGTTCATGTAATAGCTACTTAAATGCCATTTAAAGAAATTAAATACTTATTAAAAAAAATAACACTTTATTAATTAATCATTCAATACCATAGAGGTGCATGAAGAAGTAAAGTATCCAACGGAAAAAAGCGTGTGTTTTCCATCAAGACAGACAAATAGATTTTATTTCTTTTTTTATTCATTTCCTTTATTATTTATTAAAAATAGAGTTAAATACATAAATATCCCTATAGTTTAGCTCAAGTTACAAATATCGTTCATAAATTTAATAAATGACATAAATTATCCATTTTTGAAAAATAATTACCTTTTGAGTTAATTACATAAATCGTCCCTATGATTTAGCTAAAATTATTGATTTCGTCTCTAAGTTTAAAAAGTTGCATAATCGTCGAAGTTTAGAAATTAATTACGTTTTTCTTCCCTAATTACTAATTTACACCCGTAATTGGGGCAAACCTTAGAGACCAAATCCGTAATTAAGGACAAATTTCAAAAATCCGTGTTTGGAGCAAATCTTAGGGGACGAAAAAGGTAATTAGTTTCTAAAAGTGGATGATTTATGCAATTTTTTAAAACTTAAGAACGAAATCCGTAATTTGAAATAAACTTTAGGGACGATTTTTGTATTAACTGTTACCCTTTTCATTTCTATGTTCTAACGAACATCGAAAAAATTATAAAAACAATCCTATGGGTTATTTATAAAAGATTTAAACATGTTTTATTTGGTTGTACATAAATGAATTTTGTCTACCTGCATTTTCGAAAGTTTCTATTTTCTTCATAAATGTACAACCTATTTAAACGTTTAATAAATTATAAACCATAACTTATATATCATTATCCATTAGTAAAAGGTGATTTTAACAGAAAATGTAACAAACATACATTTTAAAATCAAAAAACGTATATAATTTTTAAAAGTGAACAATTTACGGAATTTTTAAACTAAAAAATAACATTCGTAAATTTAGATAAAAAATAGGGACTATTTATGTAACTAACAATTACAATATAAAAAATAAACAAATAAATAAGATAAATTAAATTCAATTGTCTCTCTCTTTCAAAAAAAAAAAGCTTCGAAAACGTAAACACTCTCTCTCAATACTCACTCTTGCTAACATGCGCTTAATGCACACTACTCCATACTAACGTACACCAAACCACCGTGTTAGTTTGTTATGAATCCGGCGACTGAACAACCTCCGCCACCGGCGGCGTTACCGTTACAGCCACCGCGTTCATCATTCAGCTGTGACCGTCATCCTGACGAAAACTTCACCGGGTCTCTGCGAACGGTTGACTACTCTAGATCAATCCGCCGGAGCTCCGTCGTCATCTCGTCGGAACTCTGCCTCTTCCTCCGCCGCCACTGCCGCAGCCGCAATTAAGTCGATTTTCAAACCGCCGTCGTCTCAAACGACGAGAAATTCATTTTTTCCGGAGCTCCGCCGTACGAAGTCGTTCTCCGCCGCGAAAAACGACTTGCTTCCGATTCCGGCGAGTGTATACGAGCCGCAACGAAAATCGTGTGACGTCAGAGGCCGCAACACGCTGTCTTCATTATTTACAATTCACGACGAGAATAAACCGAGAAATTCGTATTCGCAGCAAAACGGCGTCGTACTCGAAACAAATCGCGAAATCGAAGAAGAAGAAGAAGAAGAAGAAAACGACGTCGTTGAGGATGAAATTGAAATTGAAAATGCAATCGTTGAAGAAAAGGAAGATTATGTCATCGAGGAGAAGGATGACGTCATCGAGGAGGAGCAGAAATTTAAGCCTATGAAGGATCATATAGTAATAGATCTAGATTCTTCGAATTCGAAAAAGTCAAACCGGTCAAACTTCTGGTCAGCCGCGTCGGTTTTAAGCAAAAAATGGCAGAAATGGAGAAGAAAGCAGAAGAAGAGTGACGTCAGCTCAAACGGTAACGGTAACGGCGTTTTGTTACCGGTCGAAAAACCGATATCTAGACAGTTTAGGGAGACACAGTCTGAGATAGCTGATTATGGATTTGGAAGGAGGTCTTGTGATACTGACCCTAGGTTTTCCTTGGACGCGGGTCGGATATCGTTCGATGACCCTAGGTATTCGTTTGATGAGCCTAGAGCTTCTTGGGATGGTTATTTGATTGGTAGGACTTTCCCTAGATTGCCTCCTATGGTGGAGGATGATTTACCACCCGTTGTTCAAGTCACGCGTTGTGATGCGACGATCCCTGTTGAAAATGTAGTCCACGATGTTGTTTCAAATGTTCAAAATGGACATAATGTGGATGAGAATGTCCCGGGCGGGTCTATTCAGACGCGTGAGTATTATTTAGATTCGTCGTCTAAGAGACGAAAAAGTTTGGATAGGTCGAATTCCATTAGGAAAATGGCCAATGCTGTTGTTGCGGAGTTGGAAGAAACAAAGGTGAATGCGAATAAAGTGTCGCCTACTACTTATGAGTTGCCTAGGGTTTCTAATTCGAATTCGTTAAGAGATGATTGTTCTGAAACGTTTGAGTTAGGTTTTCGTGATAGGGATAATGTGATTCCAATTGAGAAGAAGGAGAATAAGGAGATAAAGAAACCGCGAAGGTGGAGATGGAAGTTATGGGGATTTGTTAATCGTCGTAATAAGGATGACGATGAAGATAGGTGTAGTTCGGTTAGTGGTGTTGGGAGATCTTATTCGGAGTCATGGCAAGATTTACGAACGAATGGTAATGGTAATAATAATGATGTTAACGGTGGGATTGGGATTAATCGTAATGTGTTTAGAAGCAATAGTAGTGTAAGTTGGCGAAGTTCTTCGTTAAGGAAATCAAACCATAACATGAACGGGTTTGGGAATGGTAAGAATAGGAATCGTGATGAGTTTGTTCTTGAAAGGAATCGTAGTGCAAGATACTCACCGAATCATATTGATAATGGGCTTTTGCGATTCTATTTGGCGCCATTGAGTGGTAGTCGACGAGGGGGAATTGGAATTGCGACAGGGAAAAGTAGAGCGAGTAGTAATAGCTCGCATTCGATTGCAAGGAGCATGCTTGGACTCTACTGAAACCGTGAGAAAAGGTCGATATAAATCTATCTCTTTTTGTTGCATTTCATTGTGTAATAATAACTACATGATCTTATGTTTTGTTATGTTCAATTGGTTGGTTAATTGGGTTCTATTTTGTTACTCGCTGTTCTCATTCGCATAATGCATATATTTTTATTTCATTCTGTCGAAAGTTTGATCATCATATCGACAATTGAGTTTGTTGCGAATCATAGAAATAGAGTTGTGAGCGATTTATGTTAGATTTGTTTGGAGATTCTTTGTTAAAACTACCAAATGCAAACACACGTGACATCAAACTCGTTTGTATATGATCGTTTGCCCTAAATAGACGTTAAAATGGCTATTTAGGGCAATGATCAAAAGTAGATTAGGCATTTACCATGTGAAGTTGATCTCGTTTATGTTTTGATAGTTTGCCCTAAATAGACTTTGATATGATTATTTAGGGCAATTAACTAAAGTACATTAGTCGTAAACAAGGTTTAACTCAAGTTATCAATAAGAACGGTGCATTGCAAGATCCTTTGTTATTCGTATGAAGATATAAGCGGATTACATATTTACTCTATACTTGTCTAGATTTCCAAATTTACATTCCTTTGTTTTCCCTTCGCTTGGATTTGCCGTGAATTTTGTGTTGCCTTTTTGATTGTACCCGACCTCATCAAATAAACGTCGAATTGTACATGGTAATAGTTCCATAAGAACCAAAACCATTCGATCAACTTACACACTTTCAAAATTTTATAACTTTATTTCACGACTCTTGATATCAACATCTAGTTTTCATATCCCGATCTTCAGTTACAAGAACGAACAAAGTCTTATACTATAGACACATACATATACATAAACACATTATACATTATAATTTCCTATATTATAATATGTCAAGTTACCGTAACTTTTTTTTCTTCTTTTTTTAGTTTGAGGGGTAAAAGTTCGTATGGATTTGAAAAGTTGATATATTATACAAGTAGTATTAGAAGTTGGTTTGTTATAACGCTATAAATGATAAAGTTTGTATGATTTTTGTAACTTTTTTTTTATTTAGTTTAAATAATAATTTTAAACCAATTTTTGTAATATAACCTAAGTTTTTCAATCATCAATATATCATGACTTTAATATATTTATTTTAGTAGTAATGAAATATATGATCTCAGTGGCAGCAAATTATTAAAAGAATCAAACACAATAATTCTCTGAGGTTGTTTTCTTTTTGTTCCTTTTTTGTTTTCTTTTTTGTTTTATTCCACATAAATCTAAGCATAACATGAGTTGTCTATTTTCAAAAATTGCAAAATCAAATCATTCTATTAAACGTTTTTCATAAATATAAAGATAATATAAATTATATAATATTGGGTTCTTCGTTTCGGCTTATATAACATGTTTATAAGCTTATATAAAATTTGATAAGTTTATAATCCTAATTTTTTTCGGCTTATGAACTTATCAGTTGAGCTTATTGTTTATTTAAACTTATAAACACAACTTGATAAACTAATAAGCCGAAAAATTTGGATTTATGTGTTTATAAAAATTTACATAAACTAATAAGATCATTACATAAGCCGAAACAAACTACTCCATAATAAGATTGTAAACAAGGTTTTATTGTTTAAAGACAAAATCTTAAGTATAATTAAAAAAAAGTTAAATAGGTAGAAACAAAAATCTTAAGTATAATAAAAAAGTTAAATAGGTAGAAACAAGATTGTACTTTATATTCCTTTGATTACATCAAAGAATAAGATTTATTAATAACAATAGTACCCTTAATAGTTATATTACTTTTTTTGAACATGAAGATTTTATTAAAGAAAATTACCAAGTTTAATTGTTATAATATATAAAGATAATTTACCAAAACGATTACAACATTATGCTTTAGTTCCCCCGGTAAAAACACGTTACTACTTTCGAACAAAATTTGTTAGAATTATGTACAAGGTTCGAAATTAACATCCTAAGGTGCTGCTTCACTAGCTTCTATTGTTTGTATACGATCCTAAGATCAAGCAGGAAATGAAAATGTAGTAGGATGTAACAGCTCAATGATTATGAACGGAGCTAGAAAATTTTTCGAATGAGTTCAAAATAAGAATTTAATTATATTTTTGTGCAAAATCAACGAATTTATAAACTAAATAAGACTAAAATTACATTAAAATTTTATAATTTTTCTAATTCAACGAATTAATCGATGCAATATAGCTCCGTCCATGTGAATGATCAAAAAATACTAGTGATCTTGATCACAATAAAGTCAAAAAGTGAGAGTGAAAACACACCAACCAACCCAACAAAGAAAAAGAAAAAGAAAAAGGTAAAGTTAAAATAAAGAGGGCTCAAAACCCAATGCCTTGCCTTTGTAATTTGTACTCCATTTTTGTCTTATGATTCACATCCATTACTTTAAATATATATATATATATATCAATTTCATAAATCTAATATTTAAATTCAATAACAATAATAATATTATATCCTTTTTAAGATTAATGTACACTCTCAAAATATCATGGTAAATCTACATGTATTGGGTTAACATGTAACGTCGTCCATGGTCCGTAAATTGAGTATTTTTTTTGAAAATAAAAAAATTTATCTGGAAAATATTTTTATCATTTTAGCCGATTTAAAGACCATGACGTCATATTTCCTTGACTGGCTAACCGATATATGAAATTTGAATACAATTGACCGTTTATGAAGTTTACTCATAGATTTATGATAAATTTATGAAAGTGTTACTTTCTTCAAAATATATTCTATATAAAGTAAAAATGTAATATACCTATATACTTTAATGGGCCAAAACGGGTCAAATGTTTGGGCTATATAAGCCCATCACTCAATTAGAAAAATGTATAATTTAGCCCAAATTTATATATTCGAAACCCATTAAAAAGGGTTAGTGCACGAGAAAAAAAGTTATCCAAAGATGATTGACAATTTAGACACCCCGAAAATACTATTAGGTATTCGGGTCGGGAATGGTCGAAGTGATTGACTAGAAGGATTACGATAACTATAGCCCTTGGTAAATATATGACACTAAAAGAGTTTTATAGATCATAAGAAAAAAAGGCTTTCGACAGCAAAAAGAATTAATAAAGACATAACCAATATCATCATGACATTCGACTCCCTTATAAGGTTATTTGCAACGTATCAACACAACTTATAACGCAAGGTCTTTTCAACGTTAACTGCAACCCGTTTGATGAAGTTGCCAAACTAGTAAAAAGACTATATAAACATGTTCTGATTATGGACATAAAGCTTTTTCATCTATCATTTCATGATATGGAGCCCAAGCCTCCTGATCATTTATTAGTTTCTTCGAACGGATGGCAAAAAGTTCTTGTCCTACAATAGAATCCGTCGTCGCCATTTTATTGCTTCCCCTTATTATCTGCCAATGTAAATGTGATCAGATTTCATAATCAAATAATCGATTTGTAGCTAAGGAGGTTTTACCGCCTCAAAAAAAGTTATTTACCAAAGAAAAAAGGTGTATGAAATATTCAGATTATTTAAGAAAAAAGAAAACAGGTCAAATGGGCCGAGGAGGTCAAATTAGTCAGAAAAAAAAGTTTGTGAGTCTCCCAAAAGATCACATGTTATCAACCCTAGGCGTTTTGACCCGTTACCCAACCCCAAAGATTTTGCCAACTATACAGATCGAATTAGGTTCATATAAAGTACCTGGATACACATCACTTGTCCTTCATGTGCATACGCGTATCGCTTGTTGTCACACCCAATGAAAGATATACATCCAAAATTAACCCGGGTTTTACTAGATGTGAGTACTTGAGCTCCAATCTGTGCACAAAACAAAACAAAAAATGTTAAATATAACGGAACTCCTTAGGAAGAATAGTAGATACATTGTGAGCACCATAAAAAATAAGGTTTGGTTGACATCGAGCTTTAGTTAAAATAGGTCCGGATTAGAGCATATTGACCCATAGATACTTATAGCCGGGTCAAATTATTGTACACCTATACCTATACATACATCTTATTGTGTTACGTTTTTTGGACATAACTATGAAGTAAATCATGAGTATTTGTTAAGTGTTTGTTTTGGTTTATTAGCTTATTATAAAAAATAATAAAGAAAATCTTAGATAAACCCATGAGCTCATGAAATCCTACCGTAATAAACTTAAGCTAACAGATTAGTTAACTTATCAACTTCATAGTTAATAAGTTACCGGCCAATGCTTGAGATTAGTCACAAGCGGTATTTTTTTTTCTTTTTGCTTCTGCGATTCGAACTTGGAACCTTTTTATTTATTATATTTAAGTTGAAAAAAAGTTATATTACGATAACATTCATATTCAGATTCGACTTTTAAGATACGTGTATTTGAAATTAAATTTGATCCATAAATAATCGAGTTTTGATATATTATTGGTTTGAAAAACTAATAGACTTAACAACAAAGAGACTCGATCCAAAAGAGTACGAAACCACAAAGAATGCATTTGTAATTTACTAAAAATTGAACAAGATACTTTTACCAGATCAACAAATACAAACATACAAGTGTTAATACACAAAGTACAACTATGTACATCCTTGTATCTCCGGTTTTAGCAATACCTACTCTGGAAAACAAATTTAACAGATAACTTGATAAGAGGTTCAAAAAAAGTTTCTTAAATCCACAAACACAAAAAAAAACATGATTTCATTCAAACCCATACAAACATCTTTTGTTACAACAAACCATGATTTTTTTCGCAAATCCGAGTTCTGTAACAAGAACTCCCACCATTCGAGATTGTCGTTTGTTAGTAAGTCGAAAGATTCTGATACGAATTCTTCGTCATCAGAATCTTCATCACCGGATGGTGATGCGCAGAAACAGGAGCTTTTAGTGAGGATTGCGATGCTTCAAGCGCAAAAAGTCCGTTTGACGGATTTTTTAGATGAACGCTCGGAATATCTTACGAATTTTGCTGAAGAAGCTAATGCTGAGTTTGATCAAGTTGGAGAGAATGCTCTCAAGGAACTCGAAGAAGCCAGCGCTAGGGTTCGTTTAATCTTTTGATATTCCGTCACATTTTGATTTGTGTCTGAGATATCTAAGATTATAGATGGAAAAAAAACGGGTTCAGGTTAAAATGGGTTTAGGGTAAAAATGTTTCTTTTTATAGTTCGGGTTGATGTGCCGTAAACTTTTTTTTTTCCATTTTATAAATTCTAAATCTTTGAATAATAAAAAATAGTAACGGGTCGAAATGGGCTCGGGTAAAAAGGTTCCATTTTAAGTACCTTGCAAGCACTTTTTGACTCGTTATGGTTTTAGATTAGTTATTTTATGCTGACTTGTTCGTTACTAACGGGAACAAAATTGCTACCTTAATCAACGATTACTCCATTGTTGACTCGTTTTTTGATACTTTTATTTCACAGATAATGGGGAACATAGACAGCCAAATGCAAGCTTTTGAAGAATCCGCAGAATCAAACAAGCTGGAAATAGAAGAAAACGAAAAGAAAATAAATGAGTTTGAAGTACGTTTCGAGAATGAAGTAAACGAAGGTCTATTTTTCAAAAACTTAGGAGGGCAGAGTAAACCAATTAAAACTCCTGTTGAAGTAGCAATAGCAAAAGGGGTAGCCGAAAATCTGAATGAATTGAACAAACAAACAGCAGGAACAGAAACTCGAAGAAACATTTACCTCGTATTAATCGGATTAATTAGCGTCTCTCTGATTGAATCCTTTATCTCTTCATCTTTTGATTGGAAAAAAGGTGCGGTTCTTGGAGCGATTTTGGTTGGTTTGGTTGCACAATTGACCTACGAGCAGAAGATGTTAGCGGAAACAAAGAGAGTAGAAACCGAGAAAAATGAAGATAAGAAAGAGTGAAGTAATTATCGTTGTTTTTTTATTAGTATAATCTATAAATATTAGATATGGCATGGTGAATAACCCGAAAAGTGATCTTAATTCTTCGGACTGATATATCATGCTACTTTGCTTTTCGCATCATTATAAGTTTGGTGATATATTTAGAGTCACCAAAAAACGTCACTTGAATGACATGATGCTAATAAAAGATTGATCTTTGGCAAAATTACAAATCGGTTACGAAAAGAAGAAAAAAGAACAAAAAAAATAACTTTGATTTTCGACAGAATTCCCTTTTTTTTTTTTTGACAAAATTCTCAATTTTATTGGTATGAGTAATAACCCGAAGTATGATCTTGCTACTTTGGACTGTACATCATACAACTTGGCTTTTGCATCAACATACGTTGTTGGCATAATCTCGTGACCAACAACCTGCTATACATGATGCTTCGTTTTGTTTTTACCTTATTTAAATACCGGTCATGTTATACAAATTAAAAACGCATATGGAAGAAGCAAATACTTTATGAAATCAAATAATAAGTGTATCCTAAATGTATATTTTGCACATATCAATACCTACTCGTAAGTCGTATATAAACATCATTGTACTACAGTATGTAATAAGTTGCGGAAAGTTACCGTTTAAATAGGAAACAGAAGAATCAAGATCGTATCAAGTTCATCTGTCTTGGATCAGGTGATCTGGTCTTCAATCACGATTAAATGCATGCGGAAAGCATTTCATGTAGGCATAATCTCTAAGCGAGCAGCCACGTGACTAAAAATGCCAAAAAGAATCTATTTTCAGAAAACGTAATTATATTCGCAAAAACGCTTACACGAGCAAAAAAAATATTATTTGACTCGATTCTGGAACTTACTTCTAGTCCAAAGAAAGTCTTCACAGATTTATAACACCGTTTATGCAGCAAATACAAGGATCATCATAGCTGAAGATTAACAAATAAGTTCAATTACCATAAAACTCATTCAGACGAAAACGATAAACACAAATAAGAGACGGAACTTACTTACACAATATTTCATATCAAAATCGTTTCATCATAGGCTGTGAGTGCAAAACTGCCCTGACAAGTATATTCCACGTAATCGCAGATGGTACAATTTCCTTATTCACAGCATCGTTCAAATAATAAACAGCATCATGTATCTTTCTACAAGAACACAGTCCTTTAAACACAATATTATACGAGATAATATCTGGCCGAAATCCACTTTTCAAAATACGACCCCAAATAACTGACCCATTTATACAATCCCTAACTTTGTAGAAACCCTCCATTAACGTATTGAGCGTAATAAGATTCGCTACACATTTATGCTCACCCATTTTTAAATATATATCCAACGCGTAATCAATGTTTCCGACAGAGCAGAGTCCATGAAGTATAATATTATACATAATTACATCTGGAATAAAACCATTGTCAACGATTTGGTGCCATAACTTGACAGCCATGTCTACCTTCGTGTCTTGACATAAACCACGCATTAACAAACTATTAGTGATCTTATCGGGATTCAATCCCTTTTCGAGCATTTGTTTTACAATGAGATATGCTTCATCAAACCTTTGTGATTTACATAATCCGTCAATTAAAGTATTGTAAGTGACAATAGTTGGCGAACAACTCAAAGTCGCCATCTTATCAAAGAAACTGATAGCATCGTCAATTTTACGAGCCTGTATAAACCCTTTGATTAGTGTATTACAAACATTTGTGTTTGGATTACAACCGTTCATAACCATGCGGTCTAGCATACAAACAGCATCATTCAACCTCCCAACGTTACAGAATCCGTTAATCATTGAAGAAAACGCATAAACGTCAAGATTGTTAGTTTTATCTTTGACTGTTCTATGACGGAAAAGGCCTTATCTACATACCCGTTTTGACATAAACCATGGATCAAAATGCCGTAAGTGGTCGAATTTACGAGATTATTATTTCCGTGCAATTGATTCCACAAAGAAATCGCTTCCTCCACCTTCTTATTTTCGAACAATCCTTGAACGAAAATATTGAAACTAATAACATTCCTACAATCATCTTTTTCCATAACATCCCACAAATCAAAACATTCGTTAATCTTCCCTACACGAAAATAACCTTTGAGTAACACATTATATATTGCAACATCCGGAGTCACTTTTTTCGCAATCATTTCCTTAAAAACCTTCAAACCACCTTCAACATTCCCCGATTCACAAAACAAATTTATAACCGTAGAATAAGTAAACAAATCCATTTCACGCTCATTCTCCTTCATCCGCTCCCAAATCCCCAAACTCTCACTAAACTTTCCACACTTACAAAAACCACTAATCATAACATTATAACTACTAACATCCGGATACACAACCGACGACTTCACCAACTTCTCCCAAACCTCACTAGCTCTAAAAACCTCACCGTTCCTAAAAAACCCATCAATCAAAACATTATAACACATCACATCCGGACACACACCTCTCTCAGACATTTCATCAAACACCTTCACCGCGCTACTCATTTCCCCGTTCTTAACCAACCCATTAATCAACGTACCGTAACTAACCAAATCCGGAAACACCCCTTTCCTAAACATCCAATCCACCGTCTCTTTCGCCTTCCCAAATTCCTTTTTCCTACACATAACCTTAATCAATACATTATAACTTTCTAAATTAGGAAACACACCCATTCTCCTAAAATTCCTAAACAACAATTCCGCTTTATCGAAACGATTCGATTCAATAAACCCATTTAGCAAACAATTACAAGATTGTATACCTGGCTCACACCCAAAAATCTCCCTCATTTTCTGAAAAATTTCCAAAGCTTGGTCTGCCATGGAATTATCACCATAAGCTTTGATTACAATCAATGGGATGTTTTCGGGGCAAATGCAATTATGGGTTTTGATAAAGTTCAAAACTTTGGGGAATTGGTGGAAGTTTTCTGGGGATTTTGAGATTCTGTGAAGAATATGGTGGAAAATGGTGGGGGTAGGATGGTAATTTGGGTGGTGGGTTAGGGTTTTAGTTAAGAGATTGATTGCTGAAATCAGGGATTTTTGTGATTTGAGAAGATGGAGAAAGTGTTTTGGGAAATGGGGTTTGGCTAATTCCGCCATTGGAGCTGCTTAGGGTTCAAGGTTTTGTTTTTCATATGTGTTGAAAATTAGGGTTCCAGGCTACTATTTCGGTTCGGTTTTTAATCATCTTTTACTTTTTATTTAAATCGAATCAAAGTTTGTGAATTTCGAGTTCATAGTGGAAAATGATCGGTTCGATTGTATTAATTTGGTTTTTCTTGTATGAGGTTCGGTTTTGCATTGTTTCAATTTTTGTGATAAGAGGGAAGTCACAGTTTCAACTTTCGAAAGGACAAATATATTAGTTAGGGTTGATTTCGGTTTGGTGTATTTTACTCTTTGACTAAAGTTCAATGCCAATTTCAAATTTGTGATGTTCGAATTTGGAGTTAGGAAATGGTCAGTTCGATTTTGTAGTAATTTGATTTTTGGTGAATGGTGTATGACGTTCGGTTCTTCATTGATTTTTGGTCGGGTTTTCATTTTGTGAAGTTTCGATTATAAGTGTTTTGGGAAATATGGGTTGGTTACTCCACCATTGGAAGTAAGGATTCAAGGTTTTATGTTTTATATTTGTCTTGTAAATTAGGGTTTCAAGAGGATAAATATTTTAATTAGAGTCGGTTTGGTTTAATTTTTAGTCGATTTTTATTTGTGTTTGTTTTTTATTTAAGATTGATCAAGATTAATGAAATTTGGGTTTCAAAGTAGGGGTGTTCGTTCGGTCGGGTTTCGGGTTCACGGGGTTATTCGGTTTGGATTATTCGGTTTTTTGCCAACTAATAATCCATCCAAAACCAAACCAAATATAGTGACACCCAAACCAAACCATCCAAATAAGGGTTCGGTTTATTTGGTCGGGTTTTGGATCATCCAAATTAAAGTATTTTGAAATTTTTATATAGTTTCATTCGAATAATTATATTATCCGGATGCAAATTTAAACCATTAGCAATTCATATTAGACTAATTGGATAAATATATGTATTTAGATTTGGAGTTTGACTATTAGAATATCATTTATATTATTTGGATTTGTTAATTAGAAATGTTTTTTTGATAAGAAAATGCTTATTCGGTTTTCGGGTGGGGGCCAATTAAAGATGCACAAAACCAAAACCGAACCATTAAACTAATACATTATTCGGTTTCACCCAAAACTCAAACCAAATCCAAATAACCCAATCCAAATAATCCAAACGATAACTGGACTGGTTGGATTATTCGGTTAATCCAAATAATGAACACCCCTATTTCAAAGTTACAAATTGAATGGTCCAGTTTTGTATTAATTTGGTTTTTGGTGTATGGGGTGCGGTTTATAATTGGTTTTTGGACACGGTGTTTTACCTTTTGTTCAAAATCGAACTGAAATTTGTGAAGTTCGGGTTCACGAGTTAGGAGATAGTTAGTTCGGTGTTGTAGTGATTTGGCTTTTAAGTGTACGAGGTTGCTTTCGGTTGTGTTCGGTTTGTTATAAAACTTTGGGTTTGGGATAATTGGGCCTAACTACTAGATTTTTTATACATTGGTTCTTTTTTGTCCAACATTTTAAAATTATTTTAGTTGGTGTTTAACTTTTTTAGAATAAAATCTAAAATCGTAAAGTTTGGTTTTCAAGTATTAGAAAACTAGTTTATTAACCTACGTAATACGCGAACAATTATATCAAAAAACTATAACGTCAACAAAGAGCAAATAACGTATATAAAAAGGTTAATAGAAAGATATTACTCATGTACAAAAAATGATTAGATTAGCAAATGTGGAGTTAAAGAAAACATTTAATGCGTAATTCGCGAAAAACCTTATTAAAAATAAAATAATAATATATAAAAAACTAAACATATTGCGTAAATAGGAAGAAGAAAAAAAAAACAGAAGATTTTTTCATATGATAAGTTTTTCGTTTATACGCAAAACACTCGTAAAACAATAATATAATTTTATTTTCTTTTTATACCAATAATTTTTATTTGTATGAAGAGAAAAATATGTTTTGTATTTTTCAAATATTAATTTAAAATACTGTTAGAGCAAGGATTGACAGGCTCAGTAACTTGGGTGTTTGGGATTCAACCCCTTGACCTCCTGCTTAGCAGTGCGAACCTATCAAGCTCTTGGCGAGCCTAAGGTGGTCAAGTGGCTGGTTGGAGAAAGATGATCGGAATATGTTTACTGGGGGAAGTGTATAGGTATTCCGGTCAAGAGATACTGTGTGCAAGTATGAGAGTGGAGAAGATGGCCTCCAAAACCTGAAGTGTGGAGTATTTATACCCAACACTACCAGGTATCAACAACGTATGGCAATGATGACCATTTATGGCTCATCAATAGGATTCCAACGGGTATTAACGTCTATATCATTATATAACTTTATTAATGCTTTGACGGTTACACTCAAGGATTAGGCTTGAGTGTCTGACTGGTAGGATGTCAGGAGTATGATACTATGAGATGAATCCCAAGGCATTAGTGTCGGTTTGGAGGAATACGTACTTATTAGATACAAGGTATAAGTATTGGCTCTGGAGTGCCGGGCCAAAAGCATGAGTGACAGCCTAGGCGTAAGTGCTACCAAGGTGCCGGACATCGGACCACGAGTGCCGGAAGCCGGGATACGAGTGCCGGACACCGGGCCACAGGTGCCGGACGGTGGGGCCAAGCTACCGGACACGGGGCAAAATTCCCGGACACGGAGTCGGATTCCCGGACGTGGGGCTAAGTGCCGGGTGTCGGGGCCTAAATGCCGGACACGGGGCCAAGGCTAGGGTGCCGGGGCCAAGGCTCGGGTGCCGGGGCTAAACTCCCGGACACGGGGCCGGATTCCCGGACACGGGGCCAAGGCTCGGGTGCCGGGGCCAAATTCCCGGACACGGGGCCATTTTACCAGGACACGGGGCCTGGTGCCGGGGCCATTTTACCCGGACACTGGGCCGGGTGCCGGGGCCATTTTACCCGGACACGGGGCCTGGTGCCGGAGTCATTTTACCCGGACACGGGGCCTGGTGCCGGGGCCATTTTACCCGGACACGGGGCCTGGTGCCGGGGCCATTTTACCCTGACACGGGGCCGGGTTCCGGGGCCATTTTACCCTGACACGGGGCCTGGTGTCTGGGCCATTTTACCCGGACACGGGGCCGGGTGCCGGGGCCATTTTACCCGGACACGGGGCCTGGTGCCGGGGCCATTTTACCCGGACACGGGGCCGGGTGCCGGTGCCAAAGCCTTGGTGCCGGGGCCAAATCTCCCGGACACGGGGCCTGATTCTCGGTGCCGGGACCAAATCTCCCGGACACGGGGCCAAGGGCCAAGTGTCCGGACGCCGGAGCCTTGTGTCCGGACGCCGGAGCCTAAGGGCCGGAGTTAGGAGATAGCAGGCAAGCTTTTGTAAATCAGGTTATGTGTTTAGGGGGTTAATGGGCTATGTGTATGAGCCATTTCCTACTAACACTATCAAATACAATTGTTAGATTAATTAAACTAGAAATGTTAATTAGTTCTATTTCGTTATTAGTATATATATAAGGGTTAAATTATTTAAAGTAAAATGATTAAAATAAAAATTATTATTGATGACATCATCAAAATAATCTAATGGTCGAAATTAAAATTACAAACTCATCTAATGGTTATTAGTTACCCAAGTGGCATTTTAGGTCTTTTTTTTTTTATTATATATTAAGATTAAGATGATCGGTTCGGTTTTGTATTGATATAGTTTTTCGGTATACGAGATGAGTTTCGGTCGTGTTCAGTTTATTACAAAGTTTTGGGTTTACGTCAATTGGGCTTACTAGTTTTATATATGTATGGTTTTTTTCTAATATTTTATAAAATTGATTTTCAAAAATATTTTGGTGTTAAAAATTCTAATAATTATATTTAAATAATAATAAAAAATCAAATAGATCAAACAGAATTTTATCAACCCATTTAAGTTCAAATAGAACGACGATAAAAAGTACAAAGACTATTTTATCGAACGGGGATTAAAGGTAGGGAGTACATGCAAACGTTAAACATACCTAATTTCCATGTCTTGTTATCGTAGAATTCGTCATAAAGATGGATTTACCCTTACAAACTCAAAACTAGAGAGTGGTCCTTGCTATAGTTATGGTAAAGTCGGGCATCTTGCTAGAGCGAGTAGTAAATGCAAGTTGTTAGTAAGGTGTGCTTGTATCAAATTCGAAGTAAAAAAGACAAAGTGGCAAATGTGATGAATACTTTTTACGTCATAATTGTAATTTTCGCTTACAAACATTCATATGTTGCATATGGTTCTTATTTTGAAACGAGTGCAACACATTTTCTCGTGAAAGTTAGCAACGACATGTAAGGACCAAACTAAAGGTGTTTTTCTATTTGTTTCTTTCTATTAACGTTTAAAAGTACTTGCTCAAGTTTACGGTGTTGTAAATATCACTCGAATACGCCCAATACAGTTACTCTTCATAATTGCTTATTGTTTCTTATACATGAGTTTGATATAGTTAGTTTATTACATAATATTAGTACATTTTATTCAATAATAACTTTTTATACGTATTACAAAGGCAATAATTATGTTGTTCCAATTGGCCAAATTTTTAATTAAAATTAATAAATTTGTTAACATGTAATTATTAGTTTAATTGTAATCATAACAACTTTTTAACGAATTCAACCAACTATAGTGGGTGTAGTTGATTTTTATACTAAAATATTTATGAAAAAAATCTTTTAAACCTATAATAATAATAAAATTAAAAAAAAAACATGAGATTTTAAAATTAATTTTGTTACTAATTTATTAGAGATCATTTTACCATATATTATCCTATAAAGGTAGAATATTATTTCATTATATTGATTATTTTATAATTTTTTGTTCAAAAAAGCTAACATTTTTTTTTCTTTTTTGATTTATAAAAAAAGTAACACGAAAAAAAAAATGGATCATATAAAAAGAAATTACATGAAAGATTCCCAGATTATTCACAAAAAAATCATTTGAACAAAAATAAAAGTAGTCTAAAGTTTGATTCCGTCTAAATAGTTTTCTATCAAAAATATTTATTGGTTTAAAATGAGTTAATTGCATAATTAATTGATTTTTATTTACTTATGTTAAACACACAACATCTAGTGAAAATCGACTAATACCGACAACGTTTTTCCCATAACAAATTTCCTTATGTTATTTTCTTAACAAACATCCTAAACAATGATCAACAATTAACTCCCAAGTTAATCACCAAACAATAATTTATTGTCATTTTTTCCGAAGAAAATAATTAAATATCGTTATATTTATGTAATTTTTAAGAAATGATTGAAACAAACATTTAAAACTTACTCTATCAAAACATTTTGCTTTGATTTAAAGAAATAAAAGCAAGTGTGTTTTCTCTATCAATAACTAGTGGCTTACACTAACTTATACCTAATTAATTTACCAACAAAAAAATGACATAACAACTATAAGATTTAACACATTTATGACTTATATATATAACTTTGAGTTGGCTAGTCATATATCTCATCGTACATTGATTCATTCACTTCATCTCATTGATCACTTCCTCGGATCGATCAAAACGAATCACCAATGGCGAGTTTGATTCGAGTTTTAATAGTGGTTGCATTCGTGTTCTTGCCTTTGTTGGTCGATGGGAGAGTTCGTCGTTACAACTTTAATGTTAGTACTTTTTTTTGAGTAATGTTTAGTTTTTGAGGTTATTATGTTTGTTATTTTTAAAAAGGATATTGCATTGCCATGCATGCATAAATGAAGATTTTTTCGATCAATTTATATCGTTCGATCACTAGTCAGTACGCCGCGTTACTAAAATATGCAACCTGTATATTTCTCTTTACGGCTAAGGGAAACATGGGACTTTTCGTCGTGTAAAATGTCCACATTTCTAATATGGAAATATGTTTACACTTAAAAATATAAAGATCGGAATATATGTTAAACTGTATTTCATAAGTTAATATCTTCGGTTTGTTTACATTTATCTAACAAGTTCTATTGTTTAACGTCTTCAATCGTTGGTAAACTAATTTTGTTTCTTGTAATGAAGGTGCGGATGAAACAAGCGAATAGATTGTGTTCATCGAAGGCTATAGTAACAGTTAACAATCAGTTTCCAGGACCAACACTTTACGCTAGAGAAGGTGACAATGTTCTCGTACGAGTTGTCAATCATGTCAAATACAATGTTTCCATCCACTGGTACGAATTTGACATCTTAAAAATAACGTATGTTCGTTTATACAATGTTTTCTATGTCTAAAACATTTGTATGTGTTTGGTAGGCACGGAATAAGGCAACTACGAACAGGATGGGCAGACGGGCCAGCATATATAACCCAATGCCCAATTCAGCCAGGACAAAACTACGTTTATAACTTCACGATCACAGGACAACGCGGAACACTTTTCTGGCACGCACATATTTTATGGCTTAGGGCAACTATGCATGGTGCTATCGTCATTTTGCCTAAACGTGGAGTTCCATATCCGTTCCCTAAACCCGACGTTGAACAAGTTGTCATCTTGGGTGAATGGTGGAAATCAGACACAGAAAATGTGATTAATGAAGCTTTGAAATCTGGTTTAGCCCCAAATATATCAGATGCACATACCATAAATGGTCATCCAGGACCCATTGCTAATTGTCAAACACAAGGTATATAGACGAAAAGGGTAAAATGGTCTTTTTTGAAAATTTAACAGTTTTTTTTAACGGATATCCATTTAAAGAACGATTTTTTAGTACTTTAACGTTTTAAAAACATATACTTTAGTGTAAGAACTAAGAACTGACCAGTGTCACCACCAATATTTGCAGGAGGGTTTCAACTAAGTGTAGAAAATGGAAAATCATACATGCTACGAATAATCAACGCTGCTCTCAATGAAGAACTTTTCTTTAAAATCGCGGGTCATAAGCTCACGGTCGTGGAAGTTGACGCGGTCTACGTAAAACCTTTCCAAACCGACACTATCGTAATTGCACCGGGCCAAACCACCAATGTCATAGTTACTGCTAGCAAGTCCTCTGGCAAGTTCATGATGGCTGCTTCTCCATTTATGGACTCACCTATTGCCGTCGATAATAGAACCGCTGTTGCCACACTTCACTACACGGGAACCCTTAGTTCGACTACCACCACGCTAGCCATCCCACCACCAAAAAACGCCACTGTCGTCGCTAACAACTTTATTGATTCCCTACGTAGTTTGAACTCGAAAAAATTCCCGGCAAATGTACCTTTGAAAATTGATCATTCTTTATATTTTACAGTCGGGCTTGGGATTAACAAGTGCCCAACTTGTAAAGCGGGTAATGGTAGTAGAGTAGTCGCGGGCATTAATAATGTTACATTTGTTATGCCCACGACCGCTCTATTACAAGCTCATTATTTTAACAAAAATGGGGTTTTCACTACGGATTTCCCGGGTAACCCACCCGTTTCTTTCAACTATAGCGGAACCCCACCCGCAAATATATCTACAAGTACCGGGACTAAGTTGTATAGGCTAAAATACAACTCGACGGTTCAGCTAGTGTTACAAGATACAAGTATTATTTCACCAGAAAACCACCCCATTCATTTACACGGGTTTAATTTCTTCGCGGTGGGTAAAGGGTTAGGCAATTATAACCCGAAAGTGGATCCAAATAACTTTAACCTAGTTGACCCGGTCGAAAGGAATACCATCGGTGTACCTTCTGGTGGATGGGTAGCTATACGATTCCGAGCCGATAATCCAGGTAATTATAATAACTTTGGCTACATATACATAACCGAAATTTTTCAAAATGTTAGTTTTACCCTTTGATTGTAGGTGTTTGGTTTATGCATTGCCATTTGGAGGTTCAT
Organism: Senecio squalidus; assembly: GCA_910822075.1. Lineage (NCBI taxonomy): Eukaryota > Viridiplantae > Streptophyta > Magnoliopsida > Asterales > Asteraceae > Senecio > Senecio squalidus. The sequence goes on from CAJVGC010000001.1 coordinate 12,495,710, forward strand.
ACAACTTGGGGGCTAAAAATGGCATTCTTGGTAGATAACGGAAATGGACCAAATGAGTCGATACTGCCACCTCCAAACGATCTTCCAAAATGTTAGAAGATCGAATGAGTATGATTACCGAGAACGGAAATAATTAGAAAGATTTGGGTGTTCTTTAGAGATATATTTGTTTCTTGACCAATTAAATGATTTGTTACAAAAAATAATGTAAAAAACCAAATTATATATATACCTATGAAAATCTTATGATCCATATCATACAAATTATCATAATTAAGTACAATTAATAGTGGTTAACGACATAACTGTCACGAATCATAAATCACCCGCCATCAACTTCCTATGTGTCGGAAACAACAATTTCGACATCCATTGCACCGGTTTTAACAACTGCGCTCTTTTCTTCCTCCAAAACCATATAGCAGCATTATACTGTTGGTTACGAATTATTTTTGTGGCTGCCCGCCAACCGAACTTCTCCATTTCAACTCGGGCAGCCTGCCCGATATTATCTCGTAACTTAGCATCGTATAAAAGTGGGACCAGTTTGTTTAAGCAATCGTCGAGATCTCCAGGAGTGTAAAGGTATCCAGTTTTGCCCTCCTGTTCTTCTGGGATAATGTCGGGTATTCCACCGGCTCGGGCTGCTACTACAGGCAGGCCGGATGACATGGCTTCCAAGACAACAAAACCGAGTGTTTCAGATTCTGATGGCATTACAAAAATGTCACCACTTGCATATGCTTGTGATAACACTTCGCCTTGTAACATTCCCGTGAATACTACTGGCATGTCTATAAATAATTTCTCTAAATCTTCCCTGCCAAAAAAGAAAAAAACGTTTTCCCGATCAAAAACAAATATAATAGTCAGTTTTACCCCTCATGTGCAATGCACATTACCGGACTTAATGGGTGTATTAAACATCCGTCCAGTAAAAGGATTAAATGTGTGAATAGTTTCAAAAGCAGGAGTATCAGGGTAATTTCGGATACTTATGGACCAAACTGCAGAAAACGACAAGGACGGTTTATGTAATTTACCTATATGGACCATCACCAATGAAAGCTATCCTTGCTTCCGGAATCTTTTCCATAACACTACACAATCAGATATCGAAACCCAACAAATATCAGAATAAATATAATACGACATCATATTAGTAAAGATACTGAATAATACCTTTTAAGGAAATCTAAGCTTTTCTCGACACCAAGACGGCCAACATGAATTATCAATGGTCGATCCGGTTCACCATTTCTGTTTATCAAAACCAAAATGAAATTTAAAATTTGATTATATATAAAGTTTGGTGACCAAATAAGAGATGAACTGAAACTAACGAAATAAGAATCATACGTTAGTCTAACTCGCATTTCATGAGAACGGAATTTCGGATGGAAACTCTCTGAATCAACGCCTTTATTCCATAGACGGATTTTGTTAGCTGAAAAAAGCAAAACATATTTCACGTCTAAGTTATACAAACTCAAATTTTTAGCATTTGGTTTGAATTCAACATATTAAACATTTTGTTGCGGTTAAAAAAAAAGGCAAGAATTACCTGCGGTTACTCTAGCTTGTCGAAGATCCTTTGCAATAGCAGCCGATGGAACCAACGTTAAGTCCGCTGCCCTGTGAAGAAACTCTGATGGTAGAAAAACATATCATTATTTCTTAGCACAAAGTTAACAAAATGGGTGGGTCGGGTCGGGGACAGTCAAAAATGGGTAATTTTTTAGCGGGTCAATCAAAAGATTTGGTATAATGATTTGAAAGATATATTATTTCAGTAATAATGATTTACGTGATGTTGCCGACCCATTTAAAATCAAACATGTTTATAAGAAAATGAGTCGAAAAGAAGAGTGACCACATACTTATAACTAACCACATAGGCTTCACGAGCCAGCTAAACGTGTATCTTGGAATATAACTGCATTACAAAAATAAAAATTATACTCGGCCCAAACTATTTAACATGAGTAATATATGCTTTAAAGCAGAAAATGGTGGATGTTAATTTGCTTACACAGGAACGTGTGTATGATAGGACATCACAATAGGAACACACAACATTTTGGCAATAATTAGTGCGCCAAAGACCTATAATTCAAAATATAAATGTCATTTATGTTTCACAAGCTACGGGTTTGAAAAATTAGAGAGATAAGAGTATAAATGTACCATAATACCAGGAGATGACGCGTGGATGATGTCCGGTTTAAACTGTTTAACCTCGTTTATGATTCTCGGGCTCAATGCAAGGGAAAGTGGCACGTTTTGGTACCATGGGCAAGGGAAACTACACGAGAAAGATTAAAAAAATTGTAAGTACATAAAAAATAACATACGGTAACTTTTAAAATTTGCAATGGCCCATATATAAGCTAAATTTGTTGACTTCGTTCGTGTCGGGTATTTTAGTCGTGATGGTCAAAAACATTTCAAAAGGGTAAAAAAGAAATAAACCTTCGTGAGCCGACTATTTTTGCTCCGTGGAACTCTTGAGGCACTCCTTCATGAGTTGTTACAACCATCACCTATATTTGATCAAAAAAAAAAAGACGTCAAATTCTTGATGATTTAATTCTTAGGTAACCAACGTAATATCATGATCTACAGGTTACCTCATCTCCCATCTCACGAAGATATTTAATAAAGTTCTGGAAGCGATTCTTGTACCCGGAAACATATCTGAGATCCAAAGAGATTATAAGCTGTTCAAAAATTGGGATATTGACTAAATGATAAAATCAAATTTTATTAGCTACACAAAATGTTGTAAGTCTATGGGCAACAAAATACCATACGTCAAGTCTCTCTCTAGAACGAAAAATTCCAGTGTTTTTTAGCTTTGGTGCATCCCATGTTGTTGTTGTTGTTTTTGGTTTTGATAGGGCATAACATTGGTCGAACATTCTAAATCTCGGGACAAAAAAGTCTTTTCCAATACGGGATGGTTACTAATATACTTTCGTCTGTAAGACAAAAGTTGCATATAAACAAATAACAAACACACAAAGTCAATGAATAAGTACAAATGACAGTTCCTAAAGGGCAACTTTACGCTTATGCTTCCAAAGTTTTGGTTGCACAAAAGACACATATCAGTTTAAAAAAACCGTTTCTTACCGCTAACAATTTTGTTTTACTTCAAAGTTCAAAGTAAACAAATAATCACATTAACAACCTATGAATGAGCTGGAAAATTCCTATTTTACACGATACAAACAGTCAAAATGGATTCATACAAAACTGTAGATCAAATCACCTTGATTTAATCCAATGATTTCTTTGAAGAATTACATGAAAATCATAAAATATTTATCGGATTTTAGACGAAGCACATAAACGATTATAATATGCAAGCTCATAAGCTCATATTATACTAAATGAAAGACTTATTTATTTACCAAATCTTTTTCTTGCATAGACCTACTTTTTCGTATTATTTAAAGATAAGGTAAATTACTTATATACCCTTATGTTATATATTACATCCTTAACAAAATTAGAAACTTAAAGAACTTCAAGCAACATAAGCACATTATCTATTTCCGCTTATCCAGTATCAGATAATCACTTTCAAATCAAGCATTCAACTACTACGGTTATAAAATCTAGTTAAATCTATTACTCAAGCTCATAAGTCATAACTTAATCCATTTTTATAGAAAAAATCTCACCAATAAAGTGATCTTCATATCAACAACAAAGAATTGAACAAACGCATAAAAAGCACAAAATTATATCTAAATTAACGATCAAATGATAGTAAATTAACCCACATTAAAAAGCACTCAGATTTACCTAAGGGATGTTTGTTTTAGCTTATTTTTGGGCTTACGAGCTTATTTGTTTCGACTTGCCCTATTTTATAGCTTATGAGCTTATTATGACTTAAAAGTAGGAAATAAATTCATAAGCTTGAAAATAAGTAGACTTATCGAAAATAAGTCAAACCAAATAAACTCATAAGCCTAAGATTAATGGAGTGTATTTTTAATCTTTATTTATGTGCTTACGAGCTTATCTAGCTTCAACTTATGTTTTATAAGCCCGTTTTTTCATACTTACTTAAATATGGCTAATAAACTACAAACTAAAGCTAGATAAGCTCGTAAATCCAAAAATAACTTAAAACAAACACCCTTATGAACCCTAATTCACTAAATTCACCAAACCAAATAATCCCAAATCAAAAAAATAAAAAATAATTAAAAAAAATCACAAAAAAATCAAAGAAAAATTAGAAAAAGACTCACGCAAAGGGTGAGGGTTCAACAAAGAGAGCAATACGCCTAGGTTTACTACTAACTTCAGATTCAACTTGAATTGGTGGGCCCTCTTCTTCATAATCATCATCTTTTTTCACTTCAATTTCATAGCTTTTTGATGAAATACAACAAATGGGTAGTTTTAATTTCGATTTATTTTGATAAAAAGATTGAATCTTTGAAGTCTTTTTAAGGTTTAATGAACATGGTTTTGTTTTAAAAAAATAAAAAGATTGAATTCTTGAATTTGCAACAATGGAGGATGAACAAGAAATTGATGACGTGGGCATGATTTATTTGGTTTGAATTTTTGATAAAATTTTTGGGTTTTTTATTTGGGATTTATGGGATTTTTTTTGGATTTTTTTTGGATTTTTTTTTGGATTAAAAGGGATATACTTTTTTTTTTGTGTGTGATTGAAGAAATTTTTTGGGGAATATTTATAAAAGAGTATATGCTTATTGCGTATACGGTTGTGGGTGATGGGTGCCATGGGTAACATGTGTGTTTTATCATGTGGGACTTTGTTTAATTTTCGGTTTTTTGGTAACCACTAATCGATGAGATCCAAGTCCATCGTTATTACTTGTAGTCGGTTAACCGTTTTGGTAACCATTAATAATTTATGAGTTCTAAATTCATGGTCGCATAATCATGGTATAATGATTCAAACGTTAGATCTTCTAGTTTTATTATCTTTTTCGAGTTGTCAAGACAACGAACTTATATGGTTAATCTTAATTAACAATCTTTCAAATATAAACTAATCTCGCAACTTATTTGTGCACTAAATAGTAGGGCTGAGCATCGGGCCAATATCGACCCGACCCGAACCGATACCGATTAATACCGAAATTCAAATTCGAGTTCAAGTTCAAACAACCATTACAACAAACCAAATTCTAGTTCAAAACACCGTTACAAATACAAATTTATCCCAAATTCATTACAACAAACCAAATTCAATCAAACATTTAATCTTGAACATTCTTGGCTTTTCCTTGAGTTAGTTCTTCCTTTTGTTTGTTTATCCCATCTTGAATTTCTAGAAAATGACAAAAAAACGAGTTAAAAATCTATAACCACAATTAAAAAATATGTATGAGACCATAAGTTTTCGTGTTTACCTTTAGCTAGCTCGTCATCTTTCAACAAATCTTCTATCGTATCCATAGTGATGTTTTTACTAGATGTGCGATTCCAATCTTGAGTGCAAACCAATGCCTCTACAATGCTTGGCGATAAAGAATTCCTATACGGGTCCAAAACGCGTCCACCCGCGCTAAACGCTGATTTGGAAGCAACGGTGGATACTTGGATGCACAAGATATCTAAAACAAGTGGCAATTTCATAATTCATATTACGCTTTTAAGTATGCTTTTAAGTGACATATAAATCATCAAGTATCAAGTGACATATAAACTACATATAAACTACATATTATGCTATCAAGTGACATATAAACTACATATAAACTACATATTATGCTTTTAAGTACGCAAAAAACAGCAAAAAAACCTGCAAAAAACAGTAACAAAACAGCAAAAAAACAGCAAAAAACTGCAAAAAAAACAACAAAAGAAAACAGCAACAAAAACAGCAAAAAACAGCATATAAACAGCAGCAAAAAATAGCAGCAAAAACAACATATAAACAACAACAAAAAACAGCAAAAAACAGCAAAAAAAAACAGCAAAAACAACAGCAAAAACAGCAGCAAAAAACAGCAAAAAAAGCAAAAAATACACCAAAAAACAGCAAAAATCAAACCGAGAATTATTTTTTACCTTTCGCCATCCTTGATACGATTGGAAATCGTGGAGCATTAAGCTTCCACCAAGTTAGTACGTCGAAGTCTTCATCATCGTCTAGCTCTAGACGCGGTTCTTTAAGATATTTTTTCAACTCGTCTTCACCCCCGCTAAACTTGTTTCCAACTTTGTCTTTAAACGAACTTAAAAAATCATTGTCACGAAGAATTCTTGAGCTAGTACTTTTGGTAGACGATGGTCTTGGTAACTCGCTTGATGTGGTGGTGCCATATTTTTGTTTGTATAAAGCAAACAATGATCCCATTGCATCCTCAACCATTTCTACAAATTTCTTACATAATTCATCGTGGGTATTAAAAGTGAGTGGCGTCTCTTGAATATCGTCCTCATCTTGTTGATCCATTGGCATACAACCATGTTCTATCAAGTGCTTAAACCCATAGCCAATTATTTCCGACTTCATCGTGGGATCTAAAATAACGGCAAAGTACATATAATGGTTGATGTTTTTGTAATCACCCTAATATTTGTCATACTTTTTTCTCATTTCTACAATCATCTTCATAAAATCCACATCCGTTTGCCACGCACGAAGATGCTTATCAATATCAAGTACCTCTCCAAACCACAAATGAGCAACGGGACTTGATACGTTTGACACAAGTTCGGTTTTGTACTTAAATTTCTCCAAAAATTGAACTACCTTTTTACAAACCTCAAAATCCGCCCGTTTAGGTGTTTCGTCTAGGTCTCGTGCAAATGAAGAGCTGTGAAAATCATAATCCATAAAAGCATCTTTTAAATCAATGGCGGTTTTCAACATCTCATGGGTTGAATTCCATCGTGTAGGGCATTCGGAAACCAAAAACTTCTTTGAGTTGGTAGTACTTGCAACACTGGCTTTAAAGTTAGCAACTCTTTGGCTCGAATGTTTTATGTATTTCACGGCCAAGGCTATGGTATCTACTTGCTTTTGGTACGTTTTTAAACCATCTTTGACAATTAGGTTTATAATATGAGCCATACATCTTATGTGAAAATGCTTACCATTATCATACTTAGTTGGTAAATTCTCTACCAAGTATTCAAGAGCTTTTTCATTTGATAAAACGTTATCAATCGTCACGGTCATAACATCCTTTAGACCCCATCCGTTTATGACTATGAATTGGTCTAAAATTGATTATTCTTTTGTGCATTACCCAATCCTCATCTATAAAGTGTGCGGTTAAAACCATAAAGTTCATTCTTTTACAACTAGAAGTCCATGTATCGGTCGTTAAATGGACCGTGGTGGACTCCTTGCTTAAGTAAATAGGGTGGGTGTCTTATCTAGGGGCAATGATAGTATGAAAGCAGATTAAGTAGCTTCAATTTTGTCCCAAACTCCTAATATAATTTTTGTGGAATTTTTATGGAACTTTTCCTTATAGAACTTGAAATTTTTATGGCTCGCCAGTGGTTTTATCATAAGTTGGTCTATATCAGGCTATTGTGTTTTCCTTCGCAACAACCTTTTATCATGGACTACGAAATGTCAACCACAAATTCTCGTTCCAGTGTCGAAACCAGGTGTTGAAGGATTGTATGGCTTTGTACCATTCTTTAAAACTTCACACTCCGCTTACCAACACAATCAATGTTCGTTGCAACTAGATAAGTGTCAACTAGATAGCATTTGACATGCCCCAACACTAACGAACCAAATACATAGAAATTTATTTGTATATGTTGTAACGACTATTCATTTTTGTTTGCGAGTCCGAATTTTCCGTATATTAGCAAACATGTTAGTGTATCTAAACATGATGGGGTACTTTAAACTTAGAAAGACGACTTTTATTGTTTGTCTAACATTGATAAAGTTACAACTTATAATGGACCTTTTATAGTATCATCTTTAAGGACAAATATGAAAAGGTTAGACACGTGACTAGGGACCTTTGATTTTAGAACCATTTTCCGAATATGCTTTGTGCCTTTGTTAATAGAAACCAAAAAATAATACTCGTAGTTGAAATATCACGTAGTTGATTGTCGTCGTTGTTGTTTTCATGGTCGTGTGAAATCGCACTATAAGTTCGAAACTACATACAAGACGAACGAAAATAAGATATAATTTTGTATTTGAAGACAAAAAAATTGAAAGTGATTTTCCAATTTCAGAAAAGTTTTGAAAAATGAAGTATTTTTATTTTTAGAGAGACCCGTCAGTTAAGCCCAAATCATGAGCCTGGGTTCACGGCCCAATCATGTATATACTAAACTATTTTATCTTATCGCGGCTTGTAACTACGGTTTCTAGCTACAGTTATAATTACACGTATAATTTTCAAAATCTTAGTAATTATTCTAAATGACGTCGATATTAGACATATCAAGTTCCATAAACCCTTCACTATGTATTACCTAAATCTTTAATCAACATTTTTTTTAACTAATCATATACTTTAGTTATGAATAACTCGGAAGTTTCAAGAAAAACAGATCAAACCGATCAAAGAATTTTTTTTAATCGGTTTAACCGGCAAAGCTATGTTCAAACAATTCATGACCAATAACGTAAAATAAAAACATAAACATCTTTATTGTTGGTCCACTAAGATTATATCACTCCAACATTTTTGAAACAAACAAGTCACAAAATGTCTTTGACCAAAAAAAAGTAAAAGAAAAAGGTTTAATAAGTGACTTTTTCTACCCAAATTCCAACATCTTTACCCAATTTCATAGTTCTTTCTACTATTCAAATAGATAATAAAAATTAAAATAAAATAAATAAATAATAATTCTATTTAATATTTGATTATTTGATATATGTTCAAACAGTTTTTGTATCAATCATAGATTCCTGTTCTTGAATTAATTATACAATATGTGTTTATACGAAACTTTGACCTGCATATGGTTGTAAATAAACCGAACGTTTCAAATATGTTTGAAACAGACCCGATGAAGTTCAAGTTTATAACATCTTAACTCGATTTATTACCGACCTTCTCATTTTTTATATTTTATGAAACATAAGCTATAGTTCTTAATTTTAAACATGATAGTTTTGATTGGTAGTCTTAAAGTATTCAAACTAGATTTTGTTAAAAAGAAGTAATAATGCAAATTGAAGAATATAAATTGTTTCAAAGAATAAAAAGCTGTTGCAGACTTGGCAGTCATAATATGGTTTACTCTTTTGGTCTCTTTGTCGTTTTTAACCTATTTCTAAAGAATGTTTTTAAATATTATTTTCTTAGTGATTTTAGAATTAATATTATTAAGAAATAAGGTATATAAAAAATTTGATCAGTCCACGACTAAAGAAATGAAATTAAAGTTCGATATTCAGAATAACAGGAAAGGTAACAATAGACACTTCTAGGCCCCTTCCCGGCTACTGGATCACTCTAGTGCTTCGATTCAGTCAAATCAATGAAGTGAACAGCCCAACCTCTTTGTTTGAAGCTTTGTTTCATACTATTGAAAAAATTCCAAAGATGGAGGAAGTGTTACCAACGTCGAAGTGAAGTTCCTTGTCTTCTACTTTACACATAGACGTAGCGTAGACGTTACATCAACCGATTTCATGCCAACGTGAGATAGATAGTAAATCGCTTGTTTAGAAGAGATGAATGGTGTCCGAGTTTAAACATAAGACATCCGATATATATTCTCACCTTATTACCATTAAGCTAGAGGGTATATTTGGTTCAAAAAATAAACAAAATTGTTATTATTCACGTATAATATGCATTTTTCTATCCACGAGTGTAAGTTGTTTATCTATCTTGTCTTTTTGCCTTTTTGGGTATAGGAAACATGAATAAAATAAAAAGCTTTATTAAACGTCATAGTTAGGGCGATAAATTAATTTTTTATTTATGATAATTTAACATTTAATTTACCATATTTTTAACCAAATTATAAATTTTATATGTAACTAGAAGGATCCCGTGCGTTGCACGGGGTCGTCAATTTCGGCGTTAGTGTTAGACAGTGTTCGTTCTTCGCTCTGTATTCGCTCTTTACCTTGTGTTCATCATTGGGTTTCTTCCGTCGCATGCAAAATGAGGCCATGGTTCGTGGCCGGGTATGGGTTGAGGGTGTTTTTTTGGGTTTTATTGGGCTTCGTTTGGGCTTATTATTGTTGGGCTTCCTACTCCGGATAAAACGACTCGAGTTTTTGTTTTTTTACTTTTTTATCGAAATATAAATGTAGCTATTTGCTAAAACGATGCCGTTATTTATTATTAATCTGAGTAGATGTTCGTATTAGTTGAATCCAAATAAAATTCCGAGGGGTAGAAAGCGTAAAAGTATTATTTAAAGCTGAGGGGGTAAAAACGCAAAAACATATAAAGTGCAGACAGGAAAAGCTAAAAGTCGTTTAAAGTTTAGGGTGAAAAAGCGTTATATTTTTTAAAGTTGAAGGTGAAAAAACGTTAAAGTTTTTAAAGTTGAGGGGGGGAAACCGCTAGGTCTTTAAAGTTTAGGGAGGGAAACCGCTAATTCCTTAAAGTCCAGGGACTAAAATGCAAAATTCCAAAACATTAAAATATATTATAAAGCACACATCCATATGTTTCTTACAAAATTAATAAGGAAGAGTAATGTGTGCTGTTAAATTACTATAAAAAGAAAATTAAACCATTGGTCCAACGATAATGTTTAGGAAAACCCAAAATTAAACTATAAGTAAGAAAACTTTAATTTTGACGGCAAAAGAATATATATATATATGTATTAATATATTGATCTTGAGGCTTGTCTCAATCGTTATCACCTGTGTGAGTGACCTCCCAATAAGATTTTCTATCAATGCTTGTGGCTCTCTCAGCAGGGGTGTTTTAACGGAACCAAGTGCAGACTGAGTCGGTCGGTTTACTTTACGGGTTTGGAAAGGGCCTGCCATAAAACCTTTTTTTATATATATATTAATATATAATAAAAGTTAGACATAAAATAATTTAACCCCTTATTTTAAATAGTAATAATTAAATAAAAGTAATTAACTTTTCTACTTTAAATAATATAACACTTGTATTTAAATTAATTCTAAAAAATACAAAACATATTTTTTCTTCACACACATACACATTTTTAGTATAAAAAGAAACTAAAATTATTTTATTGTTTTACGGGTGTTTTGCATGTAAACGGAAAACATATCATATAAAAAAATCTTTTTTTTTGTCATGTTTATCCAATATTTTTAGTTTTTTTATATATTATAAAAAAAAAAAAATTATTTTATTGTTTTACGAGTGTTTTGCATATAAACGGAAAACATATCATATAAAAAAAAATTCTGTTTTTTTTCTTTCTATTTATGCAATATTTTTAGTTTTTTTTATATATTATAATTATTTTATTTTTTATAAGGTTTTTTCCGAATTACATAGTAATTTTTTTTTTAACTTTACAATTGGTAATATAATAATTTTATGTACATGACTAATAGTTTTCTATTAACCTTTTTATATACGTTATTTGTTCTTTGTTGACATTATATTTTTTTTGATATAATTGTTCGCTTATTTTGCGGATCAATAAACTAGTATATATATATATATATATATATATATATATATATATATATATATATATATATATAGAAGTAGGATCAAATAAAAAGTTTCAAAATTGTAAAAAGTGTAGGAAACAATGTGGGAATGACACTTGGATGTTTAGGTGGCATTTAAAAAAAAATTATTATTTTTATTTTTTTTAATAAAAATAATAATATTTATTTATTAAAAAAAAAAATTAAATTTTTTTTTTTTGTTTTTGGAAAAAAAAATTTTGAAATTTTTTTCGATAGCCTCACCTGCCACGTCATATGATGCACACAAAACATACATATGATGCACGCAAAACATATGATGCACATTAATAATGTACAAAAAATATGATACACATTAATGATGCACACAAAAAAGCTATGATATTCAACTATGATGCACACATCAATGTTCATCATAGGTGTGCATCATAAATATGCATCATATTTTTTTCGTGCATAACTTTTTTTGAGGGAAAAAAAAAGTTCCCGAAAAAAAATAAATTCGTTTTTTTTTTTTAATTATTTTTTTTATTAAAAATATTATTTTTTTATTAAAAATAAAAATAATAATAATTTTTCAAAGGCCACATGTCAATCCCACAATACTTCCTTCATTTTTTATAAATTTGGGACTTTTCACAAGAACCCACATATATATATATATATATATATATATATATATATATATATATATATATATATATATATATATATATATATATATATATATATATATATATATATATATATATATATATATATATATATATATAGGGTGGGGTTCAAATGAGATCCTCAATTTTCTAGAGATCCAATGATCCACTTTTTAGCCACACAAATTTACTTAGGAGTCAAAACCACAAAGGCTTCCTATATTTCATTTTTCCTTTTATATATATATTTTTTTTCATTTTTTTTTTTCGTTTTTTAATTCAGTTTTTTTTCCTATGTTTTACTTAACTTTTTTAATTTTTTTTTTTCAAAATCACATGTGATTTTTTTGTAAAAAATTGAAATCACATGTGATTTTCAAAAACCAAAATTTATAAATTTTAAAATCACACGTGAATTTTTTTTTTGTCGAAAATCACATGTGATTTTCAAAAACCAAACTTTATAAATTTTAAAGTCACACTTGAAAAATTTGTTTCTCGAAAATCACATGTGATTTTATAAGCAACATAGTTTGTAAGTTAAAAATCACATGTGATTTTGGTAAAAAATAATCAATAATTTATTAAAATCAAACGTGATTTTACCTATAAAATATTTGTAGATTGAAAATCACATGTGATTTTTAAAAAGTAAGGTTGAAAATCAAATGTGATTTTCGGAAAAAAAAAAAAAAAAAAAAAAAAAGGGAAATAAAAAGGAAAAGAAAAAAGTAAATTTTTTTTTTAGAAAAATAGTCACAAAAAAATTTTAGAAAAAAAAAGAAAAAAAAAGAAAAGAAAAAAGATATAAGGAAAAATGGGTGGGTAGGAAGGGATCCCTGGATCTCTAGCAAATTAGGGATCCCTTTTGAACCCCAATCTATATATATATATATATATATATATATATATTTATTTATTACATAAAGGTCTATAACTTGAATTGACCATAGTTGACATTTTTAACTAATTACATTTCCACATGTTAATTAAGATATATTTGGATTTAAATAATTGTTTCTAAAGTCTAAAATAAAATAATTGAAATAGCACGAATTATAAACTTTAATCATCCATCAATATGTATCCTTTAATGCCATTTACATTTATTTGAAAATAGTTCATTTTTGGTATTAACTACATGTGAGAATCATTAAAACAAAAATTTATGGAAATAAATTGTTTATTAAATCCCACCATCTACCATTGACTAATATTTAAGCTTTTCTACCAACTTATGTCTTCTTAGACAACATCTTGTTCAAATTGTGAACAATAGGACACTATATATATGCAAAAAATATATGTTAGTATAATTTACATGTAGTCTAATCTTCTATCGAGTCGGTTTTTGTTTCTCATAGCTTATAGGTTATTGATCGCTATTTTATTTTGTATGTATCATTTCCGGTTCAACAAATTATGGAATATTATTAACCAGAAGTAAAAAAAACTGTTAAATGTAGTTAATTATCTGGTTAGAAAGTAAACGGGTTGAAAAGTTGTCAAACAACCTCAAGCTAGTTTTTACAACTTTATAAATTATTCAAAAAATTGAACCAATATTTTAACTAGTTTCTATAATATATCTAACATTTTCATAATATTTATAAATTATAAAGGCTAATAAAGGCATGTTGAAAGTAATGCTTTTAATTTTATTGTTAACTTTTAGTTGGTGGCAATACTCGTACTTTTTGTTGGTTTGATTTTTCAATTTTAAAAATTAAATGGTGGTTTTATTTTGACTAAACTTAATTATCATGGTATGGTTCTTTCAATAATGTTATTATTGATTATTTGATTTATTGCCATAGTACATGTATCCATCTATAAAATAAAATATATTAATTAAATCATCAATTAATAAAGAAACCCAAGATATTGGTAATGAAAAATGCTACATATGCTAACTTTACAAACCATATACAAATATGATTGGTTCATTTAAAAAATGTATGATTAATAGAAGAAAAAGGAATTAGTGAAATCATTATAAGTTCATGATGTTTGTTGTTTTGATTAAACTAAGTCCATGACGTTTGTTGTTTGGATTAACTTGGATTTTAGTCATATCAATTAAACACATGTATCTCGAAAGATAGTGCGACCGTACAATACTCAAGATCAATAAGGGCACAAACGAGTGACATATTTTGATGGAGTCTCGCTTGGATGCTAGGGAGATCATGTATCATTATTCACAAAAATTCATTTTGTTTATCAAAAATATTTCATACCTAATTTTAATTTTTATAAAATACATCAAACTTTGTTTTAAAAAATTAAAAGTAGTGCTTACAAGTAATGTATGTGAACAATCTAGACTATGTCTAATTTGGTAGTTAAAAGTTTAAAACTAACTCAATTTTATATTAAGATTCTAAACATAGACTTATATCTTTAAATAATATATTGAATCGTTTTTCTTGCATATATAAGTTTATAAATCTACAATAAACAAAGACATTATTATAATTAATACTAGACATTAATAAAGGTAGTAGATAAGTTGTTAGCATATTTGTGTATTTAAAGTGTGTATATATAAGCTTGATTTTTAATAATTAAAATATGTTTATTACTTAACTTTGTCAAATACCTAAATGTCCACTTGCAATATAAACGTAGCTTCTGGTTTTAGCCAACTTCACAATCATTATACAAATGTATTTGCAATTAGTTTGGTCCCAAATTATATAATAATTACCGCATAATAATAAATATAAGGAATAGATGTTCGAAAACTTTGAAAACTAGAAAATCTGAAAGTACTATTGTATTGATAACAATGTTGGATGCAATCTTATTCGATATGCTATATGAAATTAGTTTGAGACCGTTGAAATAGGCTCTAGATGATTCGATATATAAGATCATACGTAGCCTAGGTCAAAACCGTCTACTAGAAGAAGAATAAAATCTAAACGATATCTAGACCAGTTAACCAAATCGATCAATCTGATTTTGAATATATTATATGTAAGTAGTAAATTTATCTCGTGTAAGATATTGGTAACCATATAAGTTATGACGCGATGCTCAAAATCATGTTTAACTGATCCCGACTAGTTTGAGTTAGACCACCCCCAACCGTTGTTCCTACTGACACGGTTAATTTTTGCCAACTCAACGCCACGTCAGCTGACACCAAACTGACTAAATCACTGCCAACAGTTACCGGTCAGTCAGTTTTTCTGGACCCCACATATTTTATTATTTTTACATTTAAAATATAACAAAACTTATTAAAACAACTTCATTAAAATAAAAAACATTAACACCATTACATTAAAATAAATAAAAAACAATACAATAAAAAAAATTACGAGAAATACACATTACAATAGAAAAAGTTTTGAAAGATGTCGTTACTCACCGAAGGTGTTTTTTTCGTTTGTTTTTTCGGCATTTTTTCGGGTTGTTTTTGAGTGTTGAGTGTTGAATGTATGTGTTTGAGTGATGAATGTGTGTGTTTGAATGATAAATGTGTATTGTAGATATATGTTGTGGGTTAAATTGCTATATGTGTATGGATATATATAGAGTATTGTGAGTTGTTTTAAAAAAAAAAAATGTTTAAACTCGACGGGCCCCGCAATTTTCGTCCGTTAAACCACCTAAAAACCGACGGAACCCAACCGATGATGGCAACCGATGAGGTCGGTGCCATCGGTTGGGAAACCGATGATTAAACCGATGACCAAGGGATGAATGGGTTGGAAGTGGTCTTATAAGATGTTAGATGCATTCTATAATAGCGGCATGATAGTCTGATATACAAAACAAAAATTTATATAATACGACAATAATCACATATATAATATAAAGTAATTTATTTATATAGTTTGTTTTGTTACATTAAACAAATTTTCTAAAAAATAATAATTTTATATATTATAATAAACTTTACCACATTTCATATAAAATATTATGGCCCTTTCCAACTATATATCTCTCTAGTCTATTTATCAATAAATACTTTCTCATTTCACCATCTCTCAATTTTCTATCTAAACACACACACACAACTCACAAACATACACTAAAGATGACAAGAAGAGTGAGTTTTAGCCCGGAAATCGACGACATGCCATCACCACCACCTTTATACTTCACGAAACCAGGCAATGAAACACCAAACACAAATGAACCCATGATCCGAATATGGGGTTTTCGGCCACCAAAAACGTCAAGTTTTTCTGCCATGAGGTTCCTTGGAAGAATTAAAGCGAAATTCGCTAGAGCATTAGGGTTTGTTTCATCTAAACGTAAACTATCATCATCTTCTTCGTCTTCATGCACGTTAGAAAGATCGAGATCATACGTTGAAGCGTTGGATTCGCATCGAGCTCAAGCTATTGAAGATTGTATTCAATTCTTGCATTCTTCTTCTTCCTCCTCTTTTCAGAGGTCTAAATCAATTTCTTCTTTTTCTTATTGACTTTTTATTGTTATTATTTATCTTAAATATTATTTTTGTTTTGTTAGCCTAGAAAAAGTGTATATCAATTAGGAAAAAAATAATTATTTTTTGTAATCTTTAATTTAGCTTTTTATCAAATACAATGAGTTTTGATAAAAATAGTCTCTCGCAAATTACTATAAGTCTTGGATTTTATGTCATTTGTTTATCGACTGCTATATAGACTATCATAACTTCGGTTGTATACTTTCTTTCTTTTTTAATAAATGACGATTATGACTCTTTTTGAGTCGGTAAAATGTTCTTAGCAGAAAAATAAACAGAATGTGAAAGGTGGTGGTTCAACTTGATTGTTGTTTCGTCTACTAGACTATACAAATATTTTATTTTCTAGTTGTGTTAAAGGTTAGTTGGGGTTTCCCTTTTTGTTTTGTTGTTATTAACACTTTTTAAGCAAATAAGTGTGGTTGTTAAACGTCTATTTTAACAATATCATTCGATATAAGTTACAAGCTATCTTTAGTCACCATACCAAAACTTTCTACTAAAGATTTTATCGCGTTATTAAGTTATAAAAAAAATCAACTAATGATCGTAATATATGAAGCCTACGTCATATGATTGATCGGTCGTATTATTTTATAAGATACTTAGATCAATATAAATCGTATAGATAAGTTATATAATGTTGTTTCTAGATGGGTTTTAACTTTTAAAACTATCAAGAAAAGAATATACATGCTGTTCAAAAAAGAATAAAAAAAGAAGAAGAATATACATAATAATAATAAACCATGTTTAGAGTTTGGTCAACAAAGGAAAAGTAGAATTTATGTTTGCTATTTTTTTGACTAGTCTTTTTGTCGTAAATTACATACTGGTCCCATTTTTACTTTTTCTAAAATTTTGAGATGAATTTATCCGATATCATACGTTTTTACTAAAGTAGATGCGTACATTAATATATGTACGATTGTCACTTGTTACCACAATAAAACATTTTAAAATGTCATACAAGCGGGGCGGAGATAACTTTGGGACTATTCCATGTCTCAAAATGTAAATGTTTTTCTTTTTTTCTTTTTCTTTTTATATCATATAAGTGTACGAAGTTTACCTTTGCAAAAAATAATTCAAGATACTCAACAAAGAAACAATAATTAACCTAGAGTGGAGATAGCGCTCGGTGCCCTTGCTTGTTGCTTTCCGAACATAAGTTGTCGAAAGAACACAAATCCCCACTCGATAACTAACCCATATGTCATATGACGTGAAAATTTTTCTGACTACACACGTACTAGAAGGATAATACAAGTATATAATTGGGGTCTAATCATATGACTAAATATTTAAAGTGGTGCATTGAGAATTTTGTGTAATATTCTATTTTGTTGTATGAAGTAGAAAAAGAAGTCAATAATGTGTAACATTTATGTTTTTTGATATTGATGTGTATAATTCACCAACTTCTAGGCAACTACTCTCAATTGTAGTAGGGACATCCTTCGTTTGAATATGTCAGTGTCACTTTCCATTCACCCCTTCAAAATGGACGGGTTGAATTTAGTCGGATTACATGTCAAAACATGTTCATATAATAATGGGTTTGAGTCTAAATGGGTCGTCCTTAAAATTACATCAATTAGGTTCGGTTCAAAACAGGCCGTTTTTTGTAAAGTAACAAAATAATAATTATTGTAACTATTATAAATATAAAGTAATTGCCATTCAAATTTATGAAATGCTCTATTTTTTAATTTTATACTATTAACTGAAATCAAATGATTATGAATTTACATGTAGTAAAACTGTAAAAGTACTGATATATTCCATTTGAAGGTAAAAAAGAAATAGGCAGCTTTATAGTGTTGGAATTTGCTTTACAAGTTTGGATTCTTCTTTCTGACTACAAACAACATCAATCATATTTCTTATATGTAACTTTTTAAGCTAGAAGGTATATTTGTTTCGACTTATACTCCCGTACTGAGAACGAAAAACGCTTCTTCCGGAACGACCATAAATCAAATTGATAATTACCGGAGTGAAGTCAATGAGTCAATTATGAGATTTGATGATCCTGAATGAGTCGACTTAGGTTGGTATGTTTCTCGAAAAGATCACATAAAAGACGATTAGATACAACAGAACGGGACATACATATACCAAAGTGTATTTTTAAGGCATTTAACCATCTAGAATA
Organism: Senecio squalidus; assembly: GCA_910822075.1. Classification (NCBI taxonomy): domain Eukaryota; kingdom Viridiplantae; phylum Streptophyta; class Magnoliopsida; order Asterales; family Asteraceae; genus Senecio; species Senecio squalidus. Next base: position 12,514,603 of record CAJVGC010000001.1, read on the forward strand.
CACATATTATTTTTTAACTATACTTGGTTAATAAATTAATTATTAATGTTTTTTTCCCCTAGAAAAATGGACAACAAAGTGCCTCAAGTCTTGACCTGACCTGACCCGACCTGTTTTAATTGTACTAAAAGCGTCTGTCTCGACTCGAATCGATTTCATACCGTTACCCAAAATACTAGAACCGCTCATCTTGCCTACACAAGAAACACTTCACAAAATTCTTATACGAGCCTTCATCTAAATGACAAATGCAAGCCTTATTAAATTTTATGACACTACAGTCTTATCACACATATTGCTAGTATGTTCTTAGATTATTGAGTTGTTTTACGTACTATTTATCAATTACTGCACGAACTCTTCCAATTGATTGCACACAACCTTAACAATCACGCTTCATTAAGTCTTCAGCCAACCTTTATTCTTCATCAAATTCTTCTATGACTTGCTAATCTGTATTTGGTCGTTAAATGGCTTAATCTATTTAGCATTTTATCTATCCTATATCACTTGAAGTGTGACATGAAAAGTTACAGATAGCTAACATGTAGTAGACATATCGATTTAACAAAGTATGTATCAAAATTAACAAACTACCCAACTATTCTAGATTTCTAGCGGACAAACTTTGGCCTTTAAGCACATAACGATATCTAGTTAATGCTTCAGCCGATCTAATAAATCATTCTTTACCTCCATAACAAGGTAAACCGAACAATCCAAAGCCAAAGGTTTCACATTATTTGCATTTTGCCAAATAACCGTCTGGTGTGAGTTAAGTTTCGTAATATCCGAAACATCTTATCTGAATGTCCCTTTAGGTCCTACACTAACTCTATGATTACCCCCGCGCATAAGAACACAGTCATGAACGACTACACTTATCTGATATATTGATAGACCTAGAAAAGAACATCTAAGCAGACATAATTGCGGGAGGTGTTGAGTCAAGCGCATGTTTAATTACCAAACGGATCATTAACAGCCACACGTTCGCATTAATCTAACATATTGAATTTGTAAAACTACTATTAACAGCCACACATGAGCTAAATACATTGCTACAAGAACAACATTAAGCACCTTAAGTATAAATAAAAAAAAGCAAGTGCATTTTATGTTTCGTTTACCAAAAAGAATATTAACAGCCGTATGTTCAGTGTTCACTATGAATTCTAACATAGTGAATTCCAGAATTACTGATGACAACATGAGCCTCTAAAAATCTAAATACTCTACATTGTTACAAGAATGCATCGAGCATATAAAGTTATAATTCAAGAAAGTAACAAGACGATAAACACTAGTAAACATGCCTACCTCAAAACGTTGCATGTTCCTTGCTCGTTGCATGCACCAACACCAGATTATTGTATCGTACAAACACTTAATAACCCATTAGTTCATTTTCGACTGTCATAAAACCGAAATTGCCCCCGAAAAAACAGAGCTTTGCCATACCTCAAGCCCTTCGGCTTCTTCTCTACTAACAAACAACCGTTCTCCACCACCTTCGATTTTCTTAATAATCCCTCTTTTCGAATCTTCCAATTTATCCATATAATTCCTCCTAAACGATTCTTCACCAATTTCCCTATTTTCATCTTTTTGTGCAACTCTAGACCACACTTCTAATCCACCATCTCTACCAACAAAAACCTGCTTCTTATAACAATGCACAACACTATTACTAACGCCACCACTCGTATACCTCAAACTCGGATTCGTATCTCTCAAATAAACCCAAGGATCATTACTCAACTTCCGCAAATCCGCCATACCTAAATCACCGGATTTCGAACATATCTTACACATAGTCATATCATTCACATCAAAACTAACGTCCGCAAACGAGTCTCCAAACCTACTACTTCTCCCCGAACCAGGCTCATTCGTCTCCCAAACTACCTCATTCGACCTAACATCAAACAACCTAATATAACCTGAAAAACCAAACGCGCCAGACGTCACCGCACTCGCTGCAAGTAATCCTAACTCATCCAAATAAGTCAAGCTTCCAGGAACAATCGATTTCGACGAATTACCAGACTGTCTACCTATCTCCCCCTTAACCTGAAGCGTAGTTTTATCTATATCCAACACACAATTCTCCTTATGAAACGAATCAAACGCAGCATAAACCGATTCGCTAACCGAATCATCAGCAACCGCAGTAACCCTAGCCTTATAAATCCTAGGATCTGTACGATCTATCCACTCAACAGATCCGATCCGTCTTCCGTTAGCAAAGTTATAAAACTGTAAACCGGAATCGGAATCGGAAGCGATCGCAGCAGTAAAAGTCGAAACATGTGTAATCGAAGTAATCGAATCTAAATGAGTTCGAATAGTACCTGTATGAAACAAATTCCAATCATAAACAGAAATCTGTCCGCCATGAGCTATCCAAACACCTCCATCATCATCAACAGCCGTAAACGCAGATACGACTCCGTCAGAAGCAGGTCTAATAGTAGAAACTATTTCAGCATCGATTCCGGATAATTTATTAGGTAACAGTGATGATTTTAGCTGCGATTCGATACCGTAATACGATGCCTCATCGGAGAGTTCCTGATCGGAGAAACGGCGGTGAGTTGACGGAAGGCGGTTGGTACGGAGGAGAGACAGGAGAATTGAAAAAATCTCTGGATCTCTGTCTATGAAGATTGGTGATGGTGACACGTGGCGGTTGGATAAGGCGGAGAGGAGAGAGTCTGGACCGCCGGATTGGAGAGTGGAGACGGTGGTTTCGAAGACTTTGCCGCCGACGTTTAGTTTGATCCGGTCACTGAGGCTAATATTGGAAACTTCGGTTTCCATTTTTGGGAAAATCGAGTGTTGATTACTTGATGACATGAAATTGCCCTTCTTGTTGTTGTTGATTTTTGGTTAAAGTGGAAATTATTTAGAGTTTTATGTAGGGGCCTTAGGTAAGAATACTGATAAAAACTTATTTACGAATACCGAACAAGTTTAAAATCGACGGTATGGGTTTAAATTTTTGAAGAATCGGAAGCTTTTATGGTTTCGGTTTCTTATGTAAACCAAAACCGAGAGTTTTCGTTCAGATTCAAGTTTTTATCTTAAATGATTTCTTGAACTTATTCAAGAATATGGTACAATTTCAAAAAATTGATGAATCTATTTTAATTTTTTTATGAAACAAAAGTTTTGGTGGTTTTCGGTTTCTTATGAAAACCAAAACCGAAAGTTTTGGTTTGAATTCGGTTTTTTATATTAGATGATGAAATTGCCCTTTCTATGTTGATTTGTAGGAAAGTGGATACATGAACTTTTGAATGAGTTTGAGATTCCACAAAATAGATAAGTTGATTGATAATGGGGGTTTAACAAAACATAAAATGCAAAGTTTTGTAAATCAAAATGAAAAAGGTGTATATAAATCACATGCTGATATACATTAATAATTCAATCTCAAATATAAACAAACTTATTGTTTTAACAAATATTAAGAGCTTATTTGAAAAAATAACGAAAACAAGACAACAAACTATCTGAATCGAATCGTTTTTGTTCCACTAATGAGACTTACCCTTGTTGTTGTCTACACGACCATCTGTTCCAGCCATCATCGAATACTTGTCCCTTCTAGTTAAATTAGTGCATTCAAATCCAAGTGTGTCTCCTATAACCCTTTGAATGTAATTTGCTACCTCAAATGCAGATTTTCCGCCTTTGCAAGTAAGCTCTAGTGGTAGTTGATTTAAGAAAGTTATCTCATATGTTGGTCTAGGGTTCATGAACACAAAATAGGGGTCTAAGAATTTGTGCCCACGAGCCGTTGTTCCAAAAAACACACTTTGTTTTGTATTGATTGCAACGGGCACTATTCTATCCGTGAGCTCAGCAAAAAGAGCGCTAAATCTAAGCAAGAATGATTCTCTACATGTTGTTCCTTCGGGACAAATAACTAAATCACCCTCTTCTAACAATTGTTTAATATGTGCGGCATCTTTATCTCTCTCCCTTGCCAATGCAACTGCTTTGATTGGAGATATTAACTCAGAGAATTTACTAATGCTATATGTCACACAACTAATCTTTCTTCCTAAAGCGACTGCAGTTACCACAGGGTCTAGAATCGCACGATGGTTGCACACAAAGAGGACACCACTTTGTCCTTTACTTGGAGGGGGTGGAGGTGTTCCCTTAACAACTAGTTTAATTCCAAGAATCTTATAATTATAGTACACAATCCTTTCAGGTAATGGGATATTGAGGTAAACCCTAAGAATGGATAGGAAAATGCCTATCGGCATCCATAAGAAGGTTAGGAGAGCCACAAGTGGCGTAGGCCTTTGCACTAGACGTCCTTCGTGAAAGATAATCGGACTTAGAAGCTCGTTCTTTGGTAATGGCTCACAACTTGTTCTCGGTACCATATATGCTTCCTACAATCAACCATATTACATAAGTACATGAAAAAATAGGAAATAAAAGAACCCGAGAATAATTAAATATGTCTTTTTCACTCTTGACTTCCCATGTGCTTATCACATGCTCTTTTTAATTTTCTTTTATTTTTTATTTTTATTTTTTCTTTCTATTGAATTATTTGTTTGAGCTTATATAAAGAGTTTATAGCTTATTGACATTTTGGCTTATATTTCATAAAATCGGATTTTCAGACTTATATAACCATTTATGAGCTTATTACTATTTATTATGTTATAATACACAGTAATAAGTCCATAAACAGTTATATAAGCCAAAAAATCTGAACTTATATAAGCCGAAATATCAATAACATTTCATTTCAATTGGCATTCAAGTTATGTGGACCTTCAAGCCCATGCAAGAACTAACAAATATAAATGGGATTGAATATGTATGCAAGTACTTAAAGACAAGACACTACATTAATTTTCATCTTAGAAAATCAACTAACAAGTTACTTTGAATTCATGAAACTCTTTAAATGATATAAATATACTAAAAATATATAGTAGGAGTTTTATGGTTTATATAGCAAATAAACATATACGCACATAAATAAAAGAGAAGCATGATAAGACATAGATGTACGAAGGACAATAACATGATCATAATTGTAATATCATGATAACTTTCTATTTTTAAACTTTTTGATTATTATTCATCGTGAACTAAGATAACATATTATGATATAACGTGGCTGTAACAAAATTGTACTCACGATATTAGCATAGTGATTAAATACATGTAACACAAGACATAAGTTAAAGGTTCGAACCTTGTCATATGTCGTTTAATTACTTTGTTATGTCATTTATCTTCCGCATCTTGGTGGAAGGCCACATATGGTTGATACCTTTTTTAATATTATTATAATTTTTTAAGTTTAGGCAGTACTTTGTACAATAATCATTTGTATATAAGGTAAAAAGTAAATTAAAACAAGATTATATATTTAATAAATTGTATAAATAGTATATATATATATATGGTTGGGCCATATTGCAGTTTTACATTTTTTAAAATGCAACCACAATTCTCGAAGGAATTAAAGCATTTTTTACGGATATCATGTGTATTATGTTTATATAAAAAAGTTCAGGCTTGTAAATTACATAAATCATCTTATTAGTGACAATATATGCTCAATATGTCTCTCACATGGACTATTGTTGCATTTACGAAAAAGTTTGTTAGAAACTACAATTGATTAACCGCAAGATCGATTTATGTAATTAACTCTTATTATTTTAACCCTTTTTACTTTCTTATTTAACACTATTACACAATTCACCCTTATTTATACTTAATTTACCGACTGCTTGTGTAATAATGTTAACATTCTGAATCATTTACTCAATTTTTATTGTCGTACCACATAACTATTGCACCTTATGACATGGCACGAGGAAATAATAATTGACTTGAAGTAAATGATCACCAACTCATGTGGTCCTATTGACGATAACAAAACGTAATCAATAACTTCATTTGAACAAACGATGTATCAAAATTCAAAATCGGTGAGTCTAAAAATTTGATTTGTGTCGTTTAAACGTAAGTTTGTTGAAATGACTTATAAATACACATATCACATATGTTACATCAAATAGACTTATAGCTACATTGAATAATGAATTAAACCTAATTATATGTAAATATAACGAATAAAAACTATATATCAAAATATAGTGAATTTAAAAAGATTGTATGGGGTTGTTTGTTTCGGCTTATTAAACAGGCTTATAAGATTATGTAATTTTTTATCAGCCCATAAGCTCATTTTTTCCGACTTACGAGTTTATGGGTTATTTAAAGTCATAAGTTCAACTTGATAAGCTCATAAGCCGAAAAAAAATGAACTTATAAGCTTATAAAAAATTATATAAGTTTATAAGCCACTTATATGAGTCGAAACAAACACTCTCTAAAAGAAGAAAGGCCCTCATGGTAGAGCAATATGGCCATAAAAGCTTTCACCAAACCCTATCAAAACATAACGTCGTTAAAGAATGCTTTTACTTGTTGTACCTATATGCAGCTAATATACAGCCTTTTATATACTTTTTTTTTTTAATTATACAGTCTTTCAAATTAACTCAAACCTTAGGTTATAGACACTTATTTATTCAAAAATACACACACACACACATATATATATATATATATATATATATATATATATATATATATATATATATAGGAGGGTTCATGTAAAAAGTGTTAAATTTGTAAAAAGTGTGAGAAGCATTGTGGGAGTGACATGTGGCAACCTTGAACCTTTTTTTTTTTTTTTTTTTTTTTTAATAAAAAAAATAATATTTTTAATAAAAAAAATATTAAAAAAAAAAATTTCGAGAATTTTTTTTTTTTTCTTTTAGCTCGAAAAAAAATATAATACACATTTATGATGCACATCTATGATTAATATTTTATGTGTGCATCATAGTTGAATATCATAGTTTTTTTGTGTGCATCATTTATATGAATCATATTTTTTGTGCATCATTAATGTGTATCGTATTTTGTGTGTGTATCATATGACGTGGCAAATGACGTTATCAAAAAGAATTTCAATTTTTTTTTTTTTTACGATTTTTTTTTTTTCAAAAAAAAAATATTATTTTTTTAAATATCTTTTTATTAATTTTTTTTTTCTTTTTCCAAGCTTGCCACATGTCACTCCCACAATGTTTCTCACACTTTTTACAAATTTTACACTTTTTATTTGATCCTACTCATATATATATATATATATATATATATATATATATATATATATGTATATCATTGTTTGGTCTATAACTATCATTGTATCCGCACGAAAATGCATAATAGGCTCGTTGGTGTTGGTGATGTGGGAGCTATTGATCTATAGGTTATTTTATATATTGTAAATTTGTTTTATATTGCATAATTGTTTGATATTTTATTTATTTTGATTTTGTTAGGTTAAAGTGTAAAAAAAATGACTTATCAATTATTTTAGCCGCTAGTAGAACACGCGTATAGAGTTATGTTTTGTGATTTTTCGAAAAAAATGATGGTTCAAGTCTCGTTAAAAATATATAAGTTACATATGACATAAGTTGTTTTTTCTAAAGAAAACATACAACAACAACAATATATTATATTATGTTAAAGTTAGGTTTTATTCCATGCATTAAACCCGCAATAAAGAAGGTAGGTTTACATGCAACGTGTCATTTAATGGTTGGATTTCAGTTAAAATAAATCTAAAAGAACCCCTAGACTAAGACTATGATGCATATTTAGTCCCTTATAAGTTATAACAAAAAAAAACATAACAAAAAAAGATATACCTTCAGCTTTCAAATTGTACTAATTTTATTCATTTTTTAAATCAGTATTGTTTGTTTCTTACACACCTTAATAACGACCTTAATCACAAACGATAACATAGATAGTTATATAAAACGTCGTTTTCTTCCATTATCATAAACAACTTTACATGAAATAAAAGCGAATGAACAAAATTACTCCTTTTAATTTTCTTATGGATAATCTTTTCACATGTTTCTTATCTTTGTTTTTGTTTAGTTTTTAGTTTCTTGTTTTATTTCCATTTTAGGTTTGCCCGATGTTTATTTACGATTTACCTTAAAGATAAAATATTAAGATGGCAAAGAAAACAAATATGAATGGCAAAAGTACAACTTTAGTCTTCTAAAAAAGATCATATACTATACTATAGTCTATCCACATGGCTAACTTACTACAAAACTAACACAAATTTTGACAAAACTACTTGGTTGGTAACATACAAAAAAGTCGAAATAACCTAAATAAATCTTTTTCACCATTATGGGGGTAAAATAGATCATAACTACAACTCCAAGGACCACCTATATAATAAACTCTTCAAGATTCTTTTTGGGTAATAGTCATTCAAATAATATTATACTACATATATCTTATACCATAAACCACTAAAAATAATAAAATACAATATTAAAACATTAATCATTTATTTTGATTTATTAAAACTTTTTTTTACTTTATAGTTATCGCAGTTTTCGTAAAAATTGAATTTTTAAGTAAATAATTTAAAATTAAAATAATATGAACTCATGTTATGTTTTCGTGTAATTTATTTCATTGACTTTGTTTACTTCTCCCCGGTTTCATTACATTTATATGACTAGAAATGTTAAATCCTTCTACAAATAGACATACAAACTCACGTAAGTTTACGGTGACACGAATAATGTAGTACATCAAAATCCGGTCATAATCAAGTCATATGACGTTATAATGAATCACAAAGAATATTTATAGAAGAATTTAACATTTTAAGTTATGGTCGTTTAATTTAATAGAAAAAAAATGTAATAATAAATATATAAAAATATAAAAAAGTATGAAAGAATCATACCTTGCAAATAGACATGAAATCTTTGTCAGTCTCACCATTTCCAAGACCCAAATCAGGCAAATTAGAACCTTCAAATTCTTGTAAAATGGCAGCTTTTTTAAGCTCACCCAAAACCACACCTGGTTCCTTAACGAACCCAGTGGCTCGACCATTTTTCGCAACCTCAAGTTCGGTCCCTAACACCTTATCGGCCCCTAAAAAGTTTTTAACAAATGGTTCAACCATAACCCTAGGACTAGAAGTCACCACAAACCTTTTCCCAAATGAGTTAAACACATTCCATGAATCGGGTCTAACATCACCCACGTAGAATCGAGGTAAAACCGAGCTAGATACAAGTTCAATATCACGAATTCTCAAACCAACAAATGAGATGAAAGTATAGATTTTAATGGAAGTTGATTCGGAAAATAAGGAAATGATGTAAATGAATGGGAATAAGACTAAAAGTAAAAGGGCACGAAAAATGCTTCCGGCTTCAAGTGCAATGAGGAAGTAGTAAGGGAAAGGGTTGTGGGAAACAAGAAGGGTACCGTTGAGAACAGATACAACAATCTGGTTGGATCTCGATTTCGTACTGCATTTTGAGATCAGTTCGAAATCGAGATTTGGAGACATTTGGGAGAATATGGCTAGAAAGTTGTTTGAGTTTGAGGTTGTGAAGATGAAATGAAGGGGTTTAAAAAGAAGTTGGATGATAGGCATGTTGAGTTGTATAATTCTTTTTTATTTAGTTTTATGTTTTTGTTTTCTATTTTTTGTCATGCAAAAGTAATACGTGCATGTGAGAAGAAGAAAAAGACACCTTTTATATATATATATATAAATATATATATATATAAATATAGGATTAGGATACTATAAAAAGGATTTTAAAATAAAAAGGATAGGGAGTGATATGGTGTTGACACGTGGCAGGGAAAAAAAAATCTCATTATTATATCAATAAGGGTATAATGGTCTTTTTACACACAAATTTCAGATCTGCTTTTTAAATCCCAAAATCATCCAAAACATCCTAAAATCTCTCTCTCTCTTAAAAGTAAAAATCTGCTTTTGCTCCGGCGATTTTCTGCTCCGGCGAGCTTCTGCTCCGGCGAGCTTCTGCTACGGCGGCGGTCCACAACCACCACCACCTGCTGCTGCGACGGCGAGGATTGCGGAGGATGACGACGGCAGAAACTGGCGAGCTTCAGTTTTCCGGCGAGGATGACGACGGCGTAAAAGTAGATCTCCGCTCCTCCGATCTGCTCCTCCACCGATCTGCTCCGATCTGCTCCTCCGATCTGCTCTCACTGTAAATCACTCGGTTAGTTTAATCTCAATCTATTACTCTCTGTGTGTTTTTTGTGTGTGTTTTCAGTGCGTGTTTTTGGTGTAATCAATTCGAATTTGTTGAATTGTGATTTAGTGAGTATTTTTAGGTTATAATGAATTCGAAGGCGGCGACTGTTGCTGGTGGTTTCAGACGGCGAAGGCGGCGAAGGCGACGAAGGCGACTGTGGTGGAGATGGTGGTGGAGTTGCAGGTTTCAGGCGACTGTGCCGGAGTTGCAGGTTTCAGGCGGCGAAGGCGACTGTGGCGGAGATGGTGGTGGTTTCGGCGGCGGATGTGGTTGTGTTTTCCGGCGACTGTTGCTTGTGGTTTCCGTTGACGGCGAGCTTCAGGTGGCATGCATATGTTTCCGGCGGAGATGGTGGTGGTTTCCGTTATATGTATGTATATAAGTTTAATAACGACTAGTTTCTTCATTTCTTTCAACTGTTTAATAAATTTATTTATTTACACTTCAAATAAGTTAAAAAGAAATGTAACAAGGTGTATATTTTAGATCTTTTGTTTCTAAAATTTCCTGTGCACATGTTTCTTTATGCATATATTTCCTGTGCACATGTTTCTTTATGCATATGTTTTTTTTTATGCACATTGATTTCTTTATGCATATGGATTGATTGTTTTGTTTTGGTGGATTGATTTTCCGGTAGATTTTCCGGCGGTGGATATGTTTTGTATAATCAATACACACGTTATTTTGATAAAATCGATGCACAAGAAAATCGATGCACAAAGATTGAAATAGTTATGCACAAAGATTCAGAAAATAAGTAATCTCGGAAAATGAAAAAAAAAAAAAAAAAAAAAAAAACAGATTTCCGCAAATTACCAAAAGGGCATGAAAGTTCGAAATAATTACCAAAATGCCACCGCGTTGACTTTTTCAAATTCCCTTTTTGTTGACTAAATGAGTGGTCCACAATCCTTCTTATCCTTTTTATTTTAAAACCTTTTTACAATAACCCATCCCTATAAATATATATATATATATATATATATATATATATATATATATATATATAGGGAGAGGTTCTTATAAACCAAAACTTAAAGTAAAATAAGTAAAAAAATATGAAAAAATAATTTATTATATGTGTAATTTTGTATTATGTTTATTTATTCAATTATAACAAACTTTAAAAAAGCAAGTTTTGATATGGATCAAAATATATGTCGTTTAGGGACTGTGCATCAAATTCTTTGTTTTTGTGCAGTAAATATTCAAATTTGATGCACAACGGTAAAACTACCCATTTTATGATGTACAACAAAACTTCGTTTTTTAAAGTTTGAGATATAGTTAAAATGAACGAGAATCCAAAATATCTAACATTATAAATTATTTTTTAATTTTTTTTTACTTATTTTACCTTAAGGTTTGTTTTACAAGAACCAACATATATATATATATATATATATATATATATATATATATATATATATATATATATATATATATATATACTTTGATAAATAGATAGGAAAAAAGAAATATGAAAAATATTCCTTTAAGATTTTATTAACAGTCAATTAGTTAGACATCAGTTTTTATATCACATCGTGTAAAAGAACGAGAATCGTTTTGGTAGATATGTAAAAGGAGGTCTCACAAGAGGCCGATTAATTAGCAAGTCGTCACGAGTATTTAGAATGGAAGAAGTGTCGGTTTTAAACCTTTTTAAATAAATATTTTGATAATGGTCAAAAAAATGGTTCTGAAAAAATTACAAAATATCTTTGATCAAACATGCTACATCTTTGTTAAAAAGATTTGCATACAGTGAACATGATAAACATCATCGTTTATGTAAAAAGAAGCTTTTTATAAAGATGTGAAAGGTAATTGCTAGTTAAAAAGTAAATTACTATTGTATACGTACATTGAAAGACAACTTTAAATTTTCAAGTATATTGGTATAAAAAAGGTTAAAAGTAAATCAATGCTAGTAAATATTTTTGGTTAATATTAGTAAAATAATGGGTACCACTTCAGTTACGTTACACTAAAAGGGTTAAAAGTACATTTACAATTCATCATTTTTTTTCATTTATTCTTTTCTTATACACAATTTTCAATTTAAGGGATTTGATATAAAAATTGAATAAGTATTTAATATTCATCTTCTCCTTAGATGAATATTAGAAGATATGTAACTAATTTGATGTAAGGTTCGTGGGTCGCATACTGTCCAATTAGATGTCATTGTGGCCCCGAATAATTAAAATTGCCGTTCTAAAAAAAAAAAAAAAAATATTTAATTCTTTGGTGAAAAATACCAATCAAAATTAAATATATTTTTATCTATATATGGTGGTTAAATATAAATGTATTATTTTATGGTGATTAAGGACGAAATATTCAAACATATGTAAATGAGTAATGACCATAAATGTTAAAAACTTAAAGCACAGTCAAATGAATTCGATGAAAATAAATATTTATTGGTGAATTATACAAGGTAGACTAATGTTTTGTTGGGTATGACTATTAATGTAAAACATACCATTGTTACCATTAAAAATCAAGACAAAATTCAAAACATAAAAAGAGTGAGAGAGATAAGGTGTCATGATATAGATGATATAAGGTGATGGTAAACTCGAGGGGGTGGGGTGTGGGGGGTGACGGTTCACTCCCTGGCTCGTATTGTGAACACCAATGGGCAATGAGTTCCATACGAATGGTTCATACCGCGAAGAAATGAACACCGAGTGTTCTAAGAAAGTCAAAAGAAGAAAAAGACATTTATATCTCATTGAAGTTCATATGAAACTCATTTATTTAAAAACTTTGTGTAGCCTTGAAACCAAGAGCACAAATGTACCTCCATTTAGGTTAAAATGGTCAAACAAGAGTTGTAGTTGTTATGTGTAAATGAAACTTGTGAATTGGTAATATGTTTATAAATATATTATATATATATATATATATATATATATATATACATATATCATATATGTATCTCTTGTTGGTATTTGAACAATTTTAGTAAATGTGTGTCTGTAAATGCGTGAGTCTACGGAGTTGTACATATTGACATTTAGACACGACTATACGTTTATTATTTACTAATTATTAATTAAATGAGTTAATTGTAATAATGGGAGATATATTATGTAATTATGAAGGCTTTCTAATTTTAATACAACTTGTTCTCCAATACATTGTTTGACTATATAAGGTACATCAAGTCCCTTTTTTTTTATCTATCTCATAACCGATTAAGGAGAACAAGAAATCGATTCTTGTTTCTCTCCTTGGCCGATCGATTTTACAAACCCAAACGGGTTTTCGGTTTGTGAGTTTCAAGTACGGTTTAAGCAAGCAAGCTAGACAAAAGTTGTGGCGATTGTAAACGTGTACTAGCATACAAGTCTGTTGCTAAAGAAGGTATCGTGTACAAGCCTGTAGAGGGATTTCACTATAAATCCTAACCGAGATAAATCAACAACAAATGTATAATTATTAACTTAGTTAATATTGATTATATGCTTGATTCTAACTTGCTTTCGTTACATGTTGTTTGAAAATCTGATTCGATATATAGCTATATATGTGTGTGTAGGTGTATGCACATGCCCATGATGTAGGGATATAAATGGTGGGTTTAAAAACTAGTAGCATTTCGGTTGCATTAAAGTTAATAATTGTATCCACCCGGTGTATCCGATTTAATGCAACCCATAAAGCCCTAAATCCAAAGTTTCAATATTTTATGTAACTTTTAAAAGTTATATATTATACTAGAAATTTTAATATAAATAATTTTAGTTGAAACATGAATACATAAATAGTGTTTAAGTGGTCCATAACGATATTTTACGTTTTTATAATTATAATTATAACTGGAAACTCGTGATAATTTGCAATATCCGTGCATTTAAATTGACAAGACGATAAGTAGTTCAATAATTCAATATACACTGAATGTTTTAAGTAGTTGTAAATCTTATAATATAAGGTAACAAATGAAAAAATAATGTCACCCTCAAATAATTTAGTGTCATTTATTTCTATTTTTGTAATGACCAGTAGTTTTCTACTATTGGAATGACATTATTTATTTCGAACTATGCAAAGTTGGTGAGTGAGATTTGACTCATATGTATGCGGTTTAATATAAGTATTTTCGGAAAGATTCAAAACTCTTTCTTTAACCATCTCAATACTTTTATACAAAGAGTTTCGAACTTCGGATATCTAAAAGAAAAAGACGCCTCTATATTACACTATCTTGATGATGATCATGTTTATGATTGGGTAGCAATATGTTATTTTTTGTGGTTTATGTAAACATGCCAAAGTGATCATAGTTTATTATTGATTTTTGTCAAATATAGCTCATGAAACTATGTTTAATAAATTAAGAAATTAACGGAGGAAAAATTATTTTGAATATATTAAAAGTTATGTTTATCAAAATTCTTTATTTTAAGATATGGTGTGTAATAGTTTAAAATCGAACAGATTTAAAACCGGAAGGTCTAGCAAGCTTTCCTAATTAAAAACATATTCGGCTAATCTTGCTTTTACTTCAGTCTAACAAATATATGAAAAACCCTAATATGTTCATTTCAAGTTGGCGGTTCGGTTTCAGTTTAATAGATATTTCGAAAAACCCTAATTGGAAGTTTACTAAGTAGTAAATATTAAAAATGTATGATGAGCTGGTGGAACAAGGGACAAGTAGAACATCAAGTCGTTGGCAGTCTCTATTTTGAATCATAAATATAAGAAATGAACTAACAAATTGCTGGCTCATTAAAACATATCATCTTCATCTTCCACTTCTACAACCTTCCAAACTACTTGCAACTCTTTTTTTTCTTCTTTTTGATTCGAAATTTTAAATACTAATCTGATATTTACATTCGTAGTTTTAGGAGCGGAGATAACTTGAGAACATAGTACGAGAGTAGTCACTTGGTCTCTCTATAATTTTGTGACAATATAAACAAATATATTTTTTTCTAATTTGCGCAAACTGGAGATTAAGTTCGGATGAAGTAACAAATAAGTTGATAATGTTGAATAGCATATCGATATAAGCTTTAGGTTAACTATGTCACGCGAACGATGTTGAACTGACATGTCAACACTTGTTTGCTTTAACTTATTATTCAACCCATGTACAACTTGTTTCGTCTTTTGAATATAATCTACTTTTTGGTGTGTAAATCATCTCTTAATCATAAACTGTTATACTGACCACTCTACATTAATTCTCAAACGACACGTACACAACATAACAAGACGATTCGCATAAACCATATATTGATGTAACGTTTAATTATTGATACTCTTGTACGCTCTAGGCATTAAAGATATCGGATATTTTATTTTATAAACAAGTGGTATAAGATTGATGGTTAATTAGTGGCTGAGACCAAGACCGAAACTAATTTTAGCCCCTTATAATTGTTGTGGTCGACATTCGATGTTCAAATGATTAAGAAAGGCGTGGCATATTGTGAGTCAAATCGAAAACTATATAAAATAAGTTTTCCATAAGAGGGTAGTATTGGCCAATTGACTAAAGTTCAAAGGTAGGATTACATTTTACAATTTTTTGGGCTGAAAAGGGATGTTTTGGAACCTTGAAAAGTAAATTGCGTGTCTACGAGAATTAAGAAGTTTGCTAAACATAACCCTTAATGGTATGTATTTAAAAGAAGTTACATGTTTAAGTGTACTGTAACGATGTTTAACGTTTTTCTATTTAATCTCTAATGTTTTAAAATCTGTTTTCTTTGTATTATTAATTCATGAAAGACAATTTGATAGAGGAAGACACACTTTTATATCCACATATGTATCATATTTAATAAAATCAACAAAATGTTACTTTAGTATATGTGCATTTTGCGCTTGTGAATCTAGTGTTTGCACAAGATCTCACAAAGCTTTTAAAAAAAATAAAACTTGTGGTGAAGATTAAGAAAGATCTATGCCTCTTAACTATTATATGTGTTGTTTCATGTTTCATTATAGATGCTAACATGTAAAAAAAAATAAAAAAAATAAATAACCGGCCATATTGTTTTGTTTGTTCGTTATGTATGACTTAGATTTGATCTACCATCTATTGACGATTAGATTTGATCTACCATCTATTGACGATTAGATTTATTCAACGAATATGAAGCAACCACCATTGATCGTAAGGTTATTCAATGTATATCATCAACACCGGGATAACTAGCCAACATTGATTGCCAAGATTGAATATTCATGACAATACAATGTGACACTTCTATATCAAAATCGAATATCTTACTATAGAAGGAGAATATATTCTATTTTTATACCTTTGGATATGCTATTTAAATTTAATAAATACCATTTTGATCACAATGTAGTATTGTGGCCGTTCCAAATAATATTTGGGTCCTGGACGAAATCCTAGAAATGGGCCATATAAAATATTTTTTTTCAAAGAAGTCTCATGAAAGGGTTATGAAAGGGAAGTCTAATGGGCCCTATAAAATATTTTTTTTTCAAAGAAGTCTCATGGAAGTCTAATAGGTTATGAAAGGGAAGTTATGGGCTAAACATACACAAAGAAAATGGACCCCTAGCCTTGATGGGCTCTGGACGGTTGCCCCGGTGGCCGAGGCCGAGGGACGGCCCTGATTGTAGTGTCACTATGATTGCACTATTGTGGTACAATTAAATTAAAGATGGGCATATGTTATGGTGCTTATAACATAGAGTGGCATTTTTAAAAAGACCAAGTAAAAACGACTTTATAGTATACATATATGTGACTAGATAACACCCACTTTACATAAAGTCTAGATTAGTTGCAATTTTGGATTGAGTTTAAAGTTTAAAGAAGTACATGATTGAAAATTTTAATACCAATAATTAGTTTATTTTGTTCGACCAACTTATGCACATACATGAATTTGTCGAACAAAAATTAAACAAAGTTTGAACGGGTTTTTAGTTAGTTTTGAAGTCTTTTCCTACTATTTCACATGTTTTTTGGTAGATGAATAATCTTTACTAATATATAAATTATTTTAATTTTTTACTTAAATGTTGAATTTTTAAGTAAAATATAATTACTAATTTACTTTTTAACTAATAAATTTAAAACTCAATGATCTTTATTCAATTTAACTAAATAATAGTCATCCAATTGTTCCACAACATATATTACATAAGGTTAAATGAGAAACTCAATTATTATTATTATATTTTATAATAAAATAATTCGGCTTAATATGATTTAAAGTACACGGTCAAGTACAATAAAAACATTATTTACCATTTCCGGAACATAGTCAATGAGTTTAATACATCACTATGAATTAATATACTTTATGACTCAAATGTGTTTAATGACCTTATGGGTCGAAATAAAATATTATTGAATTTAACATATATATCAAAACACGAATGAAAATGTATTATAAACCGTTAACGCTAAATAACTATTTAAATGTGCAAAATGACGAACCGAAAAGTTTTCAGAAAATGTTATATGACAAATGGACAAACTATAAATTTTTACTATATAAATCTTTTACGACCTAAAAATCTGAACCGAAAACTATTACTACCTCCGTCCCATATTCATTGTCCAGTTTTGACTTTTAAAGTCTTTTATTTATAATTTTGACCTTGAATAACTTTTTTTATATTATATAACATTTGATCCAAATTATATGATTGGATTGGTTTTTAAAAGTACTTTTCAATGATATAATTCTCATCAACAAGTTTATAACAAAAAAAGTTATTTAATGTCAAAGTAAATGGAAAGATTGAAAAAATTAAAAGTGGACAATAAATATAGGACGGAGGAAGTATATTTAACTATTTTATCACCGTTATATCACGCGGGTTTTATACTAGTTAACTAGATTATTATCC
This sequence comes from Senecio squalidus, assembly GCA_910822075.1. Lineage (NCBI taxonomy): Eukaryota > Viridiplantae > Streptophyta > Magnoliopsida > Asterales > Asteraceae > Senecio > Senecio squalidus. The sequence goes on from CAJVGC010000001.1 coordinate 12,532,674, forward strand.
TGCGATAGCGCGGACATATATAAAAATTGAATTGTAAACATTATGTTTATGTAGATTTTAGGTTTTTAAGAAAAGACAATGTTATACATATGATAACATATATATCTTTACGTTTATACACATGTTGTTTATAATTATAATAACACATACACCTTTACGTTTATATACATGTTTTGATATTTTTTATTAGGAGATTTTAAAATAAAAATAAGGTAAATCATAGTTCAAATTGAATGATTTTATAAGTAAATTAGAATTTTGTTTTTATTTTAGTTGAAATGGGAATTAAAAAGAGAATGTTATTATGTATTGTAAGAGGATGTAAAAAAAAAGTATTATTTGATGGCATCATCAATTTGATCTAACGGTTGAAATCAAAGAAGTTAACCCATCAAAAGGTCTTTTCTTCTTCATGTGACATTTAACGCTTCTATTTTATTATATATTAAAGATAGATAATTACGTAATATGAGCATAACTTCAAATATTCCATATATTAATATTAATAATTACATTTGATTACTTAGTTAATTAGTAGATATAACATATCCCATAGTATGTTCATATTTATATAGAAATATCAATTACTTGATCATATTTATAAATTTGAAGAAAAATTTGTGGAATCTATTCATGGTTTTAAAAGTGTATGCAATATAAAGGACCTATAAGTGTTGATATTATAGTTTATCACACTTGATATATAACAGTATACCTTATTAACCCATAGGTTAATTTTGGAAGAAGATAATCCCGATCTTGTGGTTCTTTCAAGCCGACATAAACCTTATATCAAAGATCAAGCCTTAAACAATTTTCTTAGCATTCCATTAACCAAAGTTCTATTTAATCTAGCCACCGCACATCCGGAGGGATTAATAATCTTTAAATCAAAACGTATTAACGAGACTTAAACAAGAAAACTCCAACTTATTGTAAGAGCTTTTCTCATTTTACAATCACTAGTTGGATAAGCTACAAGGACTAATAATAGTATATTTTGATATCATTTCGATATGTCTAATTCTTCGTATCATATTTTTACCCATATTTAAGTTTACACACATTAAAAAACATATATACAATCAACACACTTATTATTATAGTATAGTATAGGGTAATTACACCTTAATATTTCTTTTGGTTTTCTATTTCGTTTTGTCGACATGGTTATAAGTTTATAACTTAGTATCTTTTTACAAACTTAAATCAATAATACAGAAAGGTTTTCATTTTTTACGACTCCTAAAATACATAAATCGATTAAGCTATTGGTGTAAAAAATTGATTCAAATGTTCTTCATTATTTGCGGTTTTGATACATACATCGTTGGATAAAATGTTGCTGAAACTATTCATGAAACAAGAACAATCGCATAGAATTTACCTTATGATGTTTCAAATTTTGTCATTGTTCTAGGGCATAAAACCCTAAAACAACATATACATACATATGGGTATCATTGTAATGTACACAAGTAACCATGTACTCATTAGGTATTTTACGAAAATGGTTGACTGGATAATAATTATTGTGTACGTTGTTTTTAGTACAAAATTTGTATATTGTAAATCTTTGTTATTTTTTGTCACACAAATGAACAACCACGTTATGTTCCTTGGATATAACAATGTTTTTGTTCTCGAAAAAGAAGAAATCCATATCACAACCCGAATGACATGTTGTAAGGGTTGAGTTCCGGGTAAAAACAATTCCTAACGGTGTGCACAAGCAAATGATCGTCTTTATGTTGTGAAAATTTGTCGTGGAACCGTGAAAGTTACAAATTAAGACCTTTCACAAAACATAGTTAAAGATATAAAAGTTTAATAAAAGTTTGTTACAAACTTTCACACTAGGTGCTATATGTGAAGCTTTAGCATCTAGTTGTTATAATTATTTTTGTAAGACCATATTATTGACATGGGTCTCATTGTCAATATCAATATCTACAATAAAACTAGGACCATAACTACTACTATATGTGACCTAATTTAACAACTATTTTTTTTTGGAACAGCAACTCCTGCGGGCCAGTAATGGAGTATCTTTGTGCCACCATTACCAGCCGCCCCCTCAATGCTTCGCCAAAGAGGAAACCCTCTGGAGAGGCTCGAACTCGAGACCTCTCCTTCATCAGGAAAACCCCTTACCAACCAGGTAGAACCTGATTGGCAATTTAACAACTATTAATGCACCTTTTTTTAGCTAAACCATTAAACTTGATTGAACCATATGCTTTGTTTTATAGAATTAATACACAGCTTCACAATAATGATGTTATAAAATAATTAAAATTAATTAAATATATATTGGATTATATTCTAATTTCTTATTTAGTTCATAAATTATTAGGGTTTAACTTGCGTATCTAAACCTCCGTATTTATTATAAAGCGATACTTTTAAAACTTAATCTCGTCTAATTATATTTTAACATGCTATCCGATCTTCTTGATTCGAACATGATTAGCTCGTTCTTACAAAATATAGACTTTTAGCATAAATATAAATTAAGCATTTTATAAGGTTCTAAGATATAATGCTAAAACTCTATCTTATATAGTTTATACCATTACAAAGTTTAATTGCTCACCTACAAATGTGACTACAACTTAATATGCTCGATGAACTAGCAAATCATGATAAACATATTGTTTCTTAACGAAAAGAAACTAACAGTTCGGTTTGGTTGAAATATGGTAATCACATAAATGATTGTGTACTTTGTAGATATCATTCTCGTTCTTATTAATGTCGAGGGGACTAGTATCGCTATAGTTTAGCTACTTTTATCACCTTAATTACATCAACTTTATCCAAGTCACTATCGACATCAACATTAACAAGGACATGATATATTTTAAGCCAAACTTAGATTGTGTTAAATAATGAGTTGCTGGTTAAACTCATGATATTAAGGATTAGGGGTGGCAATCGTGTCGTGTTTGGAATATCGTGTCACGGGTTGACGTGTTGACAGATTCATATACTCCAACTCAAACCCGCTTAATCCACCCCTATTAAGGATTGTAAAAGTATATTTACTCAATTTAGTCAATGATAACTTTTTTATCTTGCATCATAGTCTTTTTTTTGTTTGTTTTTTTTTTCATCATAATACAAGTTTAATCTCCTCATATAATTTTTGTTTTTGTTTTTGTTTGTTACAATAAGATTCATAGAAACATGTAGTTTTGAATTGATCCATGCAGCTTACTAGTTGGGGGACTTGGGGCAAATAAGCTAAATTCATATTAATGGGCTTGTATTGATTTCACCTATGTAAACAAGTACATTTTGCAGGCTGAATATTTTGTAAAATATTAAGCCCACTATTTTTAATGGACAGAAGTTTTAACTATTTAAACATATTTGATTATTTTATATTCGCTTTATTTCAATTTACTTATTAATGAAATATAATATAAAAAAAAGGTTATACATAAAAAATTTACTAAAAATAGAGTCAATAGTATATTATTTTGTGTATGAGTTGGTCAATTAATTTATAAGTTGTAGGATTAAATAATATAATGATAAAAATATGAATAATTGTATAATGTGATATAATATTTGTTGTTCTTAAATAATATTTATATTATTTCGAATTTCATATTTATTTACTTTGAATTTAATTGTATTTGAATATATCAAAATCATACCTCCAATCTCATAATAAATAATAAATGATGATTAGCTCAATAAACCAAATGTCATCCATAATATTTTTCAAACACCTAATTTTGTACAACATTTTCTAAACATATTAAAGATTAGTTAATATTAATATATATAGGAGTTGATTTATACAAGAATCAAAATTTTTGCTAGAACTGCGAGAACTCATTTTCATTGGTCGATGATATTTAAGGAGAATAAAACTTCCAAGGCTAGTATAGTAATTTTCACTAATTTATTGATTTAATCAATAATTCTATTAAACTCAAATCCCTACAAATACTCTAACTAATTGGTCACTTTAACCACTTTAGCCATCAGTTATACGTGAAATACTATATACTGACCAAACTATTCGTCTATTTTCACTTTTGATTCAGTTCCTACACTTTTTTATAATAAAGTAGAATATATAGATTATTACTAAAGTGTAATGTTTAATTTAATAATAAACTTCTCAGTCTTACCAAGTTTATCTTATATGCTCTTACGTAATCAATTACTAAATCTTCATTGGTGATAGAATAACATTCTGCCGACACGTTTTTAGTTCAACAATGAACATATTTTAAAAAAAACTATTACTTATGCTATTTTAATATATTCTAAATAATTGAACTTTTCTTTCAATGTAACTAGAACTATATATTACATATTACATATTACATATTCGGTTCATTTGATAAATTTTTAAGTTTATAATTTTATTGTGTATTTATGAGTTTTAGACACATATTTGTGGTAAAATGAAATATGAATACTATTACTAAACAAGAATAATTGTTATGATTAAAGAATTTTAAAATATAATTTTAGGAAAAATAAAAGATTGTTTGTAAATTATACAACCAACAGGCAACAGTTAAAAAAAATATATAAAAAAAATGTGTTGGGTGAGATTTGAACACTTGACCAAAAAAGATTTAAGATTCAATATCACAAAAGGAGTAACCACTGCACTGGCATCATTTTTTGTTATGGTTTTGTAAAACAATTATGTTAGCCAGGTCCTTCTAATTTTTTTAGGTATGTCCTACGAAAAAAGTCTATATCGTTTCTAAACGATTCGAAAATTAAGGTAGGTCCGAGGACCTGCCTTCCTCTATACTGAACTCGCCCCTGATTTATTCATGCAAAGATTTAAAGAGAACTCTGATCATGAACGTGATTGTGTGTCGTGAAAATAAATATTGATGAGAGAAATGAATAATATCGCGACAACGTGTCGAATTTTTATTGGGCTGATTGAAATATGTGTACTTTCGCGGCGAAAAGAATGTCGTGAGAAATCCATCACGAATTAAGTGATTATTTTTTGTAAAGTGTAAGTGATAAGAGATTATTTTGGTAATTTGCTCTCAACTTGCTAAGTGAAAAGTGATTCAAAACATCTATATCTATATCTATATTTACTTATAATAGAGAGTCGTCGGATAGCTAATGTTTGAGATATTCCAAATAGTGGAATGTTATGCATTTGAAACTCCTGACTCTTTGTTTACCCTATGTTTTAATTACCATAATGTGATTAATGGCATACTTATGCATTTGAAACTCCTGACTCTTTGGTTGCCCTGTGTTTTAATTACCATAATGACAGGTATAATGATACTTAAACTGTTCAGTTACCCTAAGTTAATAACACATTTGAAACTTCTGACTCTTTGGTTGCCCTGTCTTTTGATTACCATAATGTGAGTTATAAAGATATTCCTGACTCTTTGGTTGCCCTGTGTTTTAATTACCATAATGTGAGATATAATGATATTTAGACTGTTCAGTTACCCTAAGTTAATAACACGAAACTCCTGACTCTTTGGTTGTCATGTGTTTCAATTACCATAATGTGAGGTATAATGATATTTAAACTGTTCAGTTACCCTAAGTTAATAACACATTTGAAACGCCCGACTCTTTGGTTGCCATGTGTTTTAATTATCATAATGTAAGGTATAATGGTGGTTTTGTGTTTTTCTATATAAGTTCTTTTGCATCAACAAACCCCATAACCACGTACAATTATGTCTCTTTCGAAAAACATGTCTCACTCCAAGATTGGCGCTCTTGACCCAACTAGAGAAGATTGGGTTGTTCATGTAAGGGTTTGTAGAATGTGGGAGGCAGTAAATACGAAACTCGGTGATGTCTTACTTGGGTTGGAGATGGTTATGGCTGATGATGAGGTAATTTTTAATTTGTTTGAAAATTTTAAAAGCCGGAAAAAAGGTACGCCACAAAAACAGTTAATATACAATAATTTCTACCATGTTTTTTATGTACAACGATGGAAACCTTTTATATTATATTATAAATGTGTAACTGACCATGTTTTCACTGTTTTGGCAACAGTTGGTCGTCATGTTTTCACTGTTTTGGCAACAGTTGATCGTCTATATACTCAATCCGGTTGGTGCTACAAGAGTTGTGGAAAGTGCAGCAAAGAGTTAGTTGTAAAGGATGGTTTGTTTTTTTATGATATTTGCAATGACTTTTGCAAGTACCCTATGATAAGGTTGGTGTTTTGAGTTGTTTTATGTAGGGACTATGGTATTAACCTACCCAATTATTGCCTTTTGTAATGTCTGTTTTCGTTGTTGCATGTATAGGGTCCATGTGCATGTTGTTGATTAGACAAGTGATACAACATGTTATATTCTTTCTATACCTTACTTAAAAATATGCAACAGTTTGCTGAATTATATATGTATCTAATCTAATATCTAATACTGTACGTAGGAATGTCTTTTTATTTTTACATATGTATTTGAAAAGTTTGACTTTTGTAGTCAATCCCTTAGCTATTTGACTGGTCACATCAATATTGTTCTAATTCAGTTTCAGGTTCATATTGTTCTAACTCCCGATTCTGATCATTGTTCGTGAAAAATCTATTTAAAAATTGTCACCGCGCAAGGCGCGGGAATACGCCTAGTTTATATATAATATTCAATCACATTAACTAAGTGTAATGACGTTTGCAAAAACAATAATTACGTGAGGTTGAGATGTTATAATCATTGTGGGGTTTTGTGGACTTTTAGTTTATCATCACTATTAAATATAAATATGTCTTTTTGGTAATATAAAATGCTAATAATATCATTAACTTATACCACCCATTTTTTTTCTAAATAAAAAATATTTAAATGAATAAAAAAAATTAAAATATTCTGTTGATAATCTATATGATTGATGTTTACTTTCAGTTTCAGTTAGTAATTCTAATTCCATTTCATAAATTAGTATTTATAGCTCAATTATTTTGTTTTAATTTATCAGCAGAATATTTTTTTTATAGAAAGATAATATATCACACATCATTTACATCTGTTTCTAACAAGACCACAAGACCAAGACGTGAATCTTCGGGTTTTACTCAACACAAAATATTGGTTTATTTATCTAAAATATATATATCTACTCAAAAAGTTTCATTTATAATTCGTAACTGATTATAATAGACAATTAGTTCTTTTCCGATTACGATAATTGGGACCAAATAGAGTACATTAACTTATAATTGACGATAATAATGAAATTAACTATATTAATGTTTAGAACAAAAAACCTACAAAATATAAAGGTGGTTGTAAAATAAGTATAATAATTATTTTTAAAAAATTATTGAAAATCGATTATTCCTTTAGATAAACATAGAAACCAAAGCTTGTTTGTTACGAAAATTTTAATAAAAAGAATGTTCATAAAGTTGACAGCCAAACTACTAAATTACAAATTTTATTATATTTAAAAAATACACTTTATATTTTGCCGGCCATATATGGTCATCTTTATATATAATTCTTTCATAATTATTCACTAATTAAAACATCAATTTCATCAACAATATTCTTAAACTTCCATTAATTAAATTTAATGGTTTCCGAAATCATAGAAGAATATGATCAAAATAATGATTCATATTTCATCATCAACAAAGAAGCCCAAAAACAAAAGATGTTACAACTTTTAAAACAACAAAAGAATCATTTTAATTCATCCTCGTCTTCGTCTTCATCTTCGTGTTCTTCTTATTCGTTATCTTCAACAGGAGTTACTTCGTGTTCGTCGTTTGATCAAAATGAAAGCCAAAAGCTATTGAATTTGATGAAAAGAGGAAGCACTTCTTTGAGAAGATTGTTTGATATGGAGCATATAAGTTTAAGTAATCATTTTGAGTTTTATAGTGGTTTGTCGGAGACGAGAAGTATTCCCTTGTGGGGTAGTGATTCGGATGATGAGATTCATGATGATCCGTGGTTGGGTATAAGAAAATTCGATCATGAATTTATTCAAGACGTTAAGGAACCTCAAGAACACGAAGAACATAGAGAATCTGTATTTAGAAAGCAAAAGTTGACAAGGAAAAAAGCGTATATCAAATTGCCAAGATTCTACAAGTTTAGATTTCGTTTTAGATTGAGGTTTCGGTTTAGGTTTAGGTTTAAGTTAAGATTAAAGTCACGACTTAGATTATGTTCTCGAGTTTGAAGAGAAAAACGAAAAAAGAAAGTTTAATTTAAAATACGGAAAAGAAAAAAAGTGTAAAACATTTTTTCTGAACTTTATAGCAAAAGAAAAAAGGTTTCTTTTTTCTTTTTTTTTAATCTTTTTCCGTATTAGTTATTTGTTTGTTTACTTGACTTTAAAATATCGGGTTGTATTAATAGGTCAAAATAGTCATTATAAAAATATGGGTCAAATTGGTTCATGTCAAAACGGGTCGGGCTGGTCTCACTAGTACAAAAAAGGTTAAAGAGATAGGTTGAAAACCCCTATAAAAATCGGTTTTCAAACCACTCTCTATGAAGGGTGATCTCAATAGGGGAGCCGGCAATGAGATTGGTTTTTAAACCGCTCTCTATGAAAAATCATAGAAATCGGTTTTTTGCACAAAAAACCAATCCTTGTAATAGAGTATACATATTGGTTTTGTTTAAGAAAACCGATCTCCATAATAATATTAGATATCATAACCCACAGTAAAGATATCGGCTTTTAACAAAAAAAACCGATCTCTTTAATGATTATTTTTCTAAAAAAAATAATATTTTTTACAGCCAAAATACAAAATATATATATAATTTAATATCGAAACACAATCAGAGAATTGTCATTTAACTATAGATAATAATACAAATTTCTTCAACAAAAAAAAGACTTATATTAAAACAAACGAGTTCGTACAAATGGATTAAAACAAATCTACCTATAAATTAAAACAAAGGAGTTCAACATCCAAAATACGATTTAAACTAAATCAAAACTAATAAGTTTGCTGGAAAATCATGTATCCACCTTAGAATAATACGTTGTCATCATTCACTCAACAAACCTTGTCAATCACGCCACAACATGAACCATGTAGCAATGATGGCATCCACCTCTTTTTTCTGTAACGGACGCTCGTCATCCCAAGGCATCTATATGGAAGTTAATTAGAATAAAAGAAAAATGTTGACAAATGAGACGGTTTTTTAATGTAACAAAATTTTCCAAGTTATTAACAAGTACTTACTTTATTCGGGAAATTATCATTTTGATATTTGAGCACAAAGTCGTGCATCCACCTCATCACATAAAATCCACATTGCCATTCGTCTGGTTGCCGATTCACATTGGGGAGTTCCCATGTCAGATTTCCAACAACACTGACAAGAAAATAAGAAAAAAAATGTTTGTGTTAACATTTATAAAGTAAATTTCAGCTCTACAACAAATTTATAGAAATTCTTACGAATCTACAACAGTAGTGAGCTCGTAGTCTCCTGCAACATTGTTTTTTGAACTCTCCAGGGAATCCAAAATGAACCCCCGTCCATGGTTGGGGCAAATTATAAGGAGCACCCAATGATTACTGTATTATGAGCAAACATTTTAGCATAATATAATTTTTAAATAACCAGTATAACAATGAATATGGTAGATATGGTACCCTTTAAGATAAGGAGCGAGATAAAACTGATGAGCCAAATTGGTGCCATCCAACGCTCTAACCACTCTATGGTAGCAACACTATCCAAGTCGTAAACATGTGATGAAATCAATGTAGGGTTCAAGAAACACGTCTTGTTCTGACTTGAGCGTCCTCTAATCCGATATAGTGACCTAATTAAAATGATATAATAAATATATATGTAATTTATATGAAAAACACAATATATTTAATAGAATAAAACAACGTTAATATACTTACATTTCGAATTGAGCAAGAATGCCGGTCTCAAGTTCTTCATAAGACAAAAGTTCAATAATGTCAGTTGCGTTAATTTGGAGGAAAGAATCTTCAGCTTGTCGAAATATTTCTTTGTCAACATGAACATTGAAAGGCTCAGCACAATCATCCCGACACATCCAACGATTATAGCCATCCTTCGGCGCTTTACACTTATTCTTATCTATACCTGATTGCAAAGACAACAACTTTTTTCTATTCTCTTCTTTTATCATTTCATCCTGCACATGATCCGATATATATATACAGTGACTTAAAAACCATGTGTTATGTCTTAAATTTATAAGGCTTATGATCCTCTATCGCAATAGTTTCGGTTCAAATGAAAATGTCAGGTCAGCATCAGCATTTTAGATTCTGTAAAAGCTAATTACATACTTAAAACTGTGTACAAAGAGCTTATTTCTCTTTCGGTTTTTCATTTTTAGGGACTTGTCCTACAATTACTTGACAGGAAACGTGCCAGAGTTTCTCGCTCAAAGAGAAACCTTGAGAATTCTGTAAGTCATCCCATTCTCAAACTAGGATCAAGGGATTTTACTTGATGCATAATAATTTGACACGATTTTCCTTACAGCGACTTAAGGGGAAATAATTTCACAAGACCACTTCCAGCCGAACTTCTAGAGAAGTCAAAGAAAGGGTCATTATTACTGAGGTTTGCTCCTTACTTTAGAACTATACACTAAGCAAAAACAAATCAACAGTCACTCTACGTTTTCTAATAGTTATTACATAATCAGTATCAAAGCAATTAGTGATGAAGATAAAAGTTTTTGCCTCGAGGGATCATGCAGAAACAATAAGCGTAACAAAGGTGTTATTCCAGCGATATCAACACTTAGTGTTTTGCTCGTACTATTGATCACATTGGCCATCCTACTGATAATTAAAAGACGGAAAACACAAGGTCTGCAATATGGTTCACCTTCTCAGTGTATATGTTATATATTTTTAAAGGAAATGGAAAAGTACTTTCTCAATTTGATCTAAGCTTACTATTTAACCTATTGACTGCAGATTAACTTCTGGGTTAAAACTATGTCGTAAATTTGACCTGACATTTTCATCTGTTCTATTTGTTTACATATATTAAGTAAAAAGTTTTAGTGTTCACCCGTTTAATGAGATCCTCATTCCTAGTCGAGTTCTTGGTTGTTGTGTTCTTGGTGGTTTCTTTTGAAGTCCCTTCTACATTTTGGGTCGCCTGCACATAATACAAATTTTGTATTAGTATCTGATATTACTATGTATTAATGCATATATAAACTAGACTATTTTGTGTTAGTACGCACACTTGACATTGTTGGTCTTGTGGTAGAAGGACATTGTGGGTGTTGAGGTAGTGCACTCTTTGCTATCCCTTTTCGTGTCGGGCTTTTTGGAAATCCCTAGAAAGGTCCATTAATGTTTGTGAGTAAAGCTTACTAAAATATTACGCAAAGTGGCAATGTTCAAAAATTTAATACCGTGAATTGACCGATAGCACCAATTGGCCATTGAATAAATCCCTCTATCGCGTCTTCTAAAGTTGGGATATCTTCATCAGGCACAGGTAGCTCCATACTTTTATGATTTTTCTACATGGAGAACCGACACCCTCATGTGCCCCTTTAGCATTTCTTT
>CAJVGC010000001.1:12544315-12625494 GCA_910822075.1 Senecio squalidus
AAAAGAAGAAGAAGAAGAGAAAGAAGGCACTGGCTGAAGCAGTAGCAAGACAAAGAGCTGAAGCTGCCTCAGGTGATAAATCCAAACAAAAGGGAATCAAGTTACCTGATCAATCTGCAGGTACTTCTATTCCTACAGGTAAATTGGGATACATCACAGTGGACAGAAAGAAGAACAAGGTACAAACTGTTGACCTTGAAGCTGAAAAGAAAAGGGGAAAAACAGTTGTAGTAAAGAAGTCAAAAGATGAGATTGCTGAAGAAGACAGATTGGCCAAGGAAGAACTTTATTTCAAGACCATGTCTGCCAAGGAGATTGAAAATGTGAGAAGAGAAAATGAAGCAGCTGCTCTGCAGATCAGAATGGATGCTGAATTAGCAGCTGAAGAAAAGGCAAAAGCAAGGTTATTGGCTGAACAACAAAAAGAAGAAGATATTCATGAAGCCATTAACTTTCAAGGTATGACTGCTGAGGAGATAGAAGCAATCAAACAAGAAAATGAAGCTGCAGAGCTGTACATCAGAATGCAAAAGGAAGCTGCTGATGATGCAATAAAAGCTCAAGAGATGGTTAATGATGACCTTTTGAAGAAACTGGTCAAAAAGGGATTGAAAAGGTCTTTGGAAAGAGAAGATGAGCTTCTGGCACAAAAGATGAATAAAGAGGAGCTTAACCAAGCTAAAGCCAAAGCAAAGCCCGAGAAGAAGAAAGTGACCACATCAAAATCATCCAAACCATCTGCTATACAAGCAAAGATAGCTGAGGATAGAAGGAAGTTTACTGCTTATCTCAAAAGCAAGGGTCATAGTGGCAGATCTTTAGGCCCTATGAAGTTACCTTCCATCCTTGAGCTTGTCAAAGAGGAAAAACAAAAGGAAACATTAAGGGAAGTTGCTCTCAAGAAACTTCAAGAGAAGAAGAAGAAGGATGAAGAAAAAGCACTTGAAACTGCTCTTAGAACAGGAAGAAAAATATTTCAGGCACAAGAACCTGTTCCTCCTGTGGAACAACCAGAAAAGAAGCATAAAAGAGTCAAAAGCAAATCCAAATTCATTCCTCACGCTAAAAGAAGAAGGATGAGTGAAGATGCTGCTACTGCTTCTCAAACAGAAGATCCAGACATTCCATTTGCTGACATCAAACCTGAACCTGAAGAGATGGAACAAAGTCCTCCAAGTGTTGCTCAAGGGGGTGATTACTCTGCATACATCAACCCTGTTGAAGGTTTGAAGTATACTCCATTGAAGGTGAAGCCTCCAATGATCATTGACTGGAAATACATTGGTGGAAATCTGAAAACTGAATATGAAGTTACAAGAGCTGATAAATCAAAGTCGATTCTTATAGCCTTTCATGCAGTTTTTATGAAATTTGATAGAGATGATCTGGAGAAGATGTATGAGATTGGCATAAGGAAATACTCACAACGAAGAATAGGAGTATGTCCTGGTACTGATCTAGCAATGGATGTTCTGTGCAGTTTGTTTGAACCTGGATACAAGCCAACAAGTTCAATCTTCAAGAAAGAAGGACCTAATAATCCTGTACTTAACTGGTTTGTGTATGAAAGATGTGAAGCATACTCAATTATAAGAAGACATGGATCAAGGGAATTCTACTTGATAAGTCATACTTATCCACACTCTTTGAAGACATTGGAAGAGCTGGTCGAATTGAAGCTGAATGGACCAGGAGATTCATTGATTGCTCAAGAACTAATTTGGAAAATCTTGTGTCAAATAATAGTGGAAAAGAACAAGATGGAAACTGACTTGTAAACCGTAGTTGTAATAGTTAGTACTGCTTTGTTAATAAAGTAATTAATATGGTTGAAGCATGAAAACTTGTACTTTTGATGGGTCATAAAAGTTCAAGGTTAGGGGGAGATTGTTGGGTTATAACTTAGTTGATATAGTTTAACCATAAACAATGAAACCTAACAAACAAACGATAGTAACTTAAACAATCAGTTTGATGATTATGAAGTTACTACGGAAGAACACAAAGACAAGTTGGTGCGGCTGTTCAACATGTTACAAGGTTACTACGGTAGATGGATTACTACGGACAAGGTCAGAGTCAAGATAAGAAAGTCAAGCCAAGATACACGGAAGACAAAGACTTATCTTAGAAGAATCAAATCTAATTAAATAGAGTTATAATTAGATTAGATTTCCTTTTGTAATTAGATAAAGTTTCCTTATTCAATGTTTAGATAAGGATAGATGTAGAATTCTAGTTTATCTAGAACGAGCCTCAAGGTCTATAAATAGATAGATCCTTGAAAGATAGAAAACACGTTGTATTGATATTATTCTGGTTAATACAATTGAGGCTTGCAATTTGACAATACTTTTGTTTAATTCTTATTCATTATTTATTGTTCAATAAACTCGTAATATTGAAGTGTTCATCCGCTGCTGAACTTCTTCAATAGATCTTGATCTACAACGTTAGCAAATCTGTTAGTTTATCTAGACTAACACGATCCTGACAGCGTTAATAATGGTAAAACCACTAAACTTTCAACTTTTTCGCTATTGTTTTCGTTCTTACCCACATCCTTCTGGCAACTTCAGTTTCTGACAATTGAACCACGAATCTCCGGTTTCAGCAATCACAGAGCTATAATCGTTAAATATAGGTCAGTGAAGATGATGAAATAGAGAGAGGGATAAGTGAGGAGTTTTGATTTTGTAGTTGTATTTTAAATTTCTGACTTTTGAATTTTGGGGAAAAATGTAGGGTTTTAATTTTTTGGGAAAAAAATTTGGGGAAAAGAGGGCGGGAGGTAAAAGAGTGGTGGGGGAATAAAAAGATAATTTGGGTATATTTATTAGGTAGTATATAAATATTTATATCTCTAGTATATTTATATAGATTTAAACAAAATAAAACATGATGACAACTATATATATAATACAATAAAAGTTTTATCTCTAAAAAATGTTCACGTATAAGTACAATAGTTTATTTATACTATAGTTTTTGTCTTAATACAATAAATTAGAAGGATGTCGATGGGTTTTACTTATATTATAGTTTTCGTCTTAGATGTTAATTTTTCTTATCCAAACTTTATTACTAAATCGGGTCAAATGACCAAATCTATAATTAAAAATGGAAACCTTTTAAATAAATAAAACTCATGTTGGGTAACATCGGTGTTTAAGCCTACAACACGAAATATGTTGACATAAAAATATCCCAATTACATATTTAGGACTTCATCTTGAGCTAGCTTCATTCGGAAATAAACATGAGTGTAGCTAGTTTTATCATTCTTCATACTAATGAATTGTTAACAAAGAAACAACTCGTTAGACTCACCCAAAAGGGTGTAAATGTGTAAACCTACTTGTGAGCTACTCAAGTTCCACTCGTTAAAAACTCAATTCGAGTCGAGCTTAAACCTAACTTAGAGTTGTGTTGCATACATAGTTAGTACTGCACATTTAATACTGCAACAACAAGGTTAGTATTGTTCTTTAGGAAAGCACCAACGATCTCACCACTTGAGATCGTTCCCCTTTGTTCAAGGTCAAGATTACTTTGATCCTTGTAAACATAGAGAAAAACAAGTCTATTTTGATCAAATAGATTAAGCCTGGTGTTGTTAGATATTTCTTAGATTAACTAGGTTTAAGCCTCAATGTCTTTTATAGATCCTTGTATGTAAAGAAACATGTATGTTAATTTGTTTTGATTAATAGATTGAGGCTTGGTGGTAATCGTAATTGTGTTGTTGTTCTTACTGTTATTCATATACAATATTCGTTTATCATAAACTTGGGAACATCAAAGTGTTGATCCGCTGCAACTTCTTTGATAAATCTTGATCTATACGTATAAGT
Organism: Senecio squalidus; assembly: GCA_910822075.1. NCBI lineage: Eukaryota > Viridiplantae > Streptophyta > Magnoliopsida > Asterales > Asteraceae > Senecio > Senecio squalidus. The sequence continues at coordinate 12,548,170 of CAJVGC010000001.1, forward strand.
GTGGTTGTGATTCACATACCCTGAACGATCCTGACAAGAGTACCAAATGACCTGTCAGTAGGCAATGACTCTGTCTTTGGTTTATCACACATTAATGATGTACATTTGAAAGATATGAAATGAGTGATATATAATAGGAAAAAACGGAATAGATAATTTGAATAATGACGTTTTATGATTGGTTCGTGTTTACGTGAGAGAAAGTCGAGAAACATGAAAGGGGTGCGTTTAGGTTGATGTTAATATAAAAATAATTTATAAATGTAAATACAAATTTAAACTAAAAAAAATTAGAATAAGAATATATCTTGTTTATTCGATAAAAATATAAGGTTAATATTATTATAAAAATAAATTATTTATAAGTGAATTATTTTTATACATTCATTCATTTATAAGTATGAATATAAGATACTATATCTATATAATAAGAGCCTATTAATGTTTATTAATCGTAAAAGAAAGTTTAATTTTATTATTTCATATTTAATAATATTTTATTAAATTAAAATGTACGTCGGAAATCTGTCGGAATTGTCTTTGTTTTCTAACGGCTTTCTGACGGAACATAATGGAATAAGATGATTCCGACGGATTCCCGACAAATTTGAAGAACCGTCGGTAATCCGTCGGTAATTTCTGTCAGTGTTCTAACGGATTTCCGACAGATAATGAATCCGTTAGAAATCCGTCGAAATTCCGTTAGAGACGCACCAAAATGTTGTTGAACTTTCAATCCGTCGAAACCCTGTCGGGAATTTGTCGGAAATTACCGACGGATATTTTTCGTCGGAAATATCTGTCGGTATATGGCAGTTTTCTAGTAGTGAAACATTCCATATATTAAATATTTATAATTACGTTTGATTACTAAGTTAATTAGTAGATATAACATATCCCATAGTATGTTTATATTTATATAGAAATATCAATTACTTGATCATATTTATAAATTTGAAGAAAAAATTGTGTAATTTATACATGGTTTTAAAAGTGTATGCAATATAAAGGACCTATAAGTGTTGATATTATAGTTTATCACACTTGATATATAGCAGTATACCTTATTAACCCAAAGGTTAATTTCGAAAGAAGATAATCCTGATCTTGTGGTTCTTTCAAGCCGACATAAACCTTATATCAAAGATCAAAGCCTTAAATATTTTTCTTAACATTCCATTAACCAAAGTTCTATTTAATCTAGCCACCGCGCATTTGGAGGGATGAATAATCTTTAAATCAAAATGTATTAACGAGACTTAAACAAGAAAACTCCAACTTATTGTAAGAGCTTTTCTCATTTTACAATCACTAGTTGGATAAGCTACAAGGACTAATAATAGTATATTTTGATATCATTTCGACATGTCTAATTCTTCGTATCATATTTTTACCCATATTTAAGTTTACACACATTAAAAAACATATATACAATCAACACAATTATTATAATAGTATAGTATAGGGTAATTACACCTTAATATTTCTTTTTGTTTTCTATTTCGTTTTGTCGACATGGTTATAAGTTTATAACTTAGTATCTTTTTACAAACTTAAATCAATAATACAGAAAGGTTTTCATTTTTTACGACTCCTAAAATACATAAATCGATTAAGCTATTGGTGTAAAAAATTGATTCAAATGTTCTTCATTATTTACGGTTTTGATACATACATCGTTGGATAAAATGTTGCTGAAACTATTCATGAAACAAGAACAATCGCATAGAATTTACCTTATGATGTTTCAAATTTTGTCATTGTTCTAGGGCATAAAACCCTAAAACAACATATACATACATATGTGTGTGTGTGTGTATCTATGGGTAAATCTATACACGTACACAACATATGGGTATCATTGTAATGTACACAAGTAACCATGTACTCATTAGGTATTTTACGAAAATGGTTGACTGGATAATAATTATTGTGTACGTTGTTTTTAGTACAAAATTTGTATATTGTAAATCTTTGTTATTTTTTGTCACACAAATGAACAACCACGTTATGTTCCTTGGATATAACAATGTTTTTGTTCTCGAAAAAGAAGAAATCCATATCACAACCCGAATGACATGTTGTAAGGGTTGAGTTCCGGGTAAAAACAATTCCTAACGGTGTGCACAAGCAAATGATCGTCTTTATGTTGTGAAAATTTGTCGTGGAACCGTGAAAGTTACAAATTAAGACGTTTCACAAAACATAGTTAAAGATATAAAAGTTTAATAAAATATGTGAAGCTTTAGCATCTAGTTGTTATAATTATTTTTGTAAGACCATATTATTGACATGGGTCTCATTGTCAATATCAATATCTACAATAAAACTAGGACCATAACTACTACTATATGTGACCTAATTTAACAACTATTAATGCACCTTTTTTTAGCTAAACCATTAAACTTGATTGAACCATATGCTTTGTTTTATAGAATTAATACACAGCTTCACAATAATGATGTTATAAAATAATTAAAATTAATTAAATATATATTGGATTATATTCTAATTTCTTATTTAGTTCATAAATTATTAGGGTTTAACTTGCGTATCTAAACCTCCGTATTTATTATAAAGCGATACTTTTAAAACTTAATCTCGTCTAATTATATTTTAACATGCTATCCGATCTTCTTGATTCGAACATGATTAGCTCGTTCTTACAAAATATAGACTTTTAGCATAAATATAAATTAAGCATTTTATAAGGTTCTAAGATATAATGCTAAAACTCTATCTTATATAGTTTATACCATTACAAAGTTTAATTGCTCACCTACAAATGTGACTACAACTTAATATGCTCGATGAACTAGCAAATCATGATAAACATATTGTTTCTTAACGAAAAGAAACTAACAGTTCGGTTTGGTTGAAATATGGTAATCACATAAATGATTGTGTACTTTGTAGATATCATTCTCGTTCTTATTAATGTCGAGGGGACTAGTATCGCTATAGTTTAGCTACTTTTATCACCTTAATTACATCAACTTTATCCAAGTCACTATCGACATCAACATTAACAAGGACATGATATATTTTAAGCCAAACTTAGATTGTGTTAAATAATGAGTTGCTGGTTAAACTCATGATATTAAGGATTAGGGGTGGCAATCGTGTCGTGTTTGGAATATCGTGTCACGGGTTGACGTGTTGACAGGTTCATATACTCCAACTCAAACCCGCTTAACCCACCCCTATTAAGGATTGTAAAAGTATATTTACTCTATTTAGTCAATGATAACTTTGGTATCTTGCATCATAGTCTTTTTTTTGTTTGTTTTTTTTTTTCATCATAATACAAGTTTAATCTCCTCATATAATTTTTTTTGTTTTGTTTGTTACAATAAGATTCATAGAAACATGAAGTTTTGAATTGATCCATGAAGCTTACTAGTTGGGTTGGGGGACTTGGGGCAAATAAGCTAAATTCATATTAATGGGCTTGTATTGATTTCACCTATGTAAACAAGTACATTTTGCAGGCTGAAAATTTTGTAAAATATTAAGCCCACTATTTTTAATGTATAGAAGTTTTAACTATTTAAACATATTTGATTATTTTATATTCGCTTTATTTCAATTTACTTATTAATGAAATATAATTATAAAAAAAAGGTTATAAATAAAAAATTTATAAAAGATAGAGTCATAGTATATAATTTAGTGTATGACTTGGTCAATTAATTTATAAGTTGTAGGTTTAAATAATATAATGATAAAATAATGAATAATTGTATGATGTGATATAATATTTGTTGTTTTTAAAAAATAATCATATTATTTCGAATTTCATATTTATTTACTTTGAATTTAATTTTGTTTGAATATATGAAAATCATACCTCCAATCTCATAATAAATAATAAATGATGATTAGCTCAATAAACCAAATGTCATCCATAATATTTTTCTAACACCTAATTTTATACAACATTTTCTAAACATATTAGAGATTAGTTAATATTAATATATATAGGAGTTGATTTATACAAGAATCAAAATTTTTGCTAGAACCGCGACAACTCATTTTCATTGGTTGATGATATTTAAGGAGAATAAAACTACCAAGGCTAGTATAGTAATTTTCACTAATTAATTGATTTAATCAATAATTCTATTAAACTCAAATCCCTGCAAATACTCTAACTAATTGGTCACTTTAACCACTTTAGCCATCAATTATACGTGAAATACTATATACTGACCAAACTATTCGTTTATTTTCACTTTTTATTCAGTTCCTACACTTTTTTTTATAATAAAGTAGAATATATAGATTATTACTAAAGTGTAATGTTCAATTTAATAATAAACTTCTCAGTCTTACCAAGTTTATCTTATATGCTTTTACGAAATCAATTACTAAATCTTCATTGGTGATAGAATAACATTCTGCTGACACGTTTTTAGTTCAACAATGAACATATTTTAATAAAAACTATTAATTATGCTATTTTAATATATTCTAAATAATTGAACTTTTCTTTCAATGTAACTAGAACTATATATTACATATTACATATTCGGTTCATTTGAGATCATATAAATATATTAGCATTTCCCACCAATATAATACAAATAGAAAGATTTAATATGTCTACATGAACGTTATACCATTGATGTTCAAGTGTGAATTTGATATGTTCATATATACATAAGATATTTTCAAATATGAACATGATATGTTTACATGTACACAAGATATGTTCAGATATGAACACGCTATATTCATAACTGAACCGATGATAATAAAACATTCAAGAAAAATCTTAATTAAATAATCTTTAGTTTTGTACCACACATTCTCTAATTTTTCATGTTTTAGTTGTTGTTCTTTTATGCCTAGGAAAGAAACTAAACCTTGTCCACTTGATTTTTCATACTATTTATTCAAACTAAAAAACACATCAATCTATTAACTTTAAAACAAAACTTATACACTTTGACCATATATGTAACCAAAATAATAAAAGAAATATGGGAAGCCTAGTATAAAATTATTAAAAGTGATCAGTTTGTCGAAGTTTTAGATCCTCAAAACAAAACTAGAAATTGAAAAATAAAGCCCCAAAAAAATCTATCTAATTCAACATCAAAACCATCTTGTACCACCATATGTCACCGTCTTTGAGATCCATAAAGAGATCAAGAAAATATAAAATTAAGAAAGCATAATAGTGATCTTTTATGTTGAAAATGAGAGTAAAATATAGTCGGAATGCTATCATGATTTTGAAAACTAATGATTTATTCATGCAAAGATTTAAAGAGAACTCTGATCATGAACGTGATTGTGTGTCGTGAAAATAAATATTGACGCGAGAAATGAATAATGTCGCGACAACGTGTCGAAGTTTTATTGGGCTGATTGAAATATGTGTACTTTCGCGGCGAAAAGAATGTCGTGAGATATCCGTCACAAATTAGGTGATTATTTTTTGTAAAATGTAAGTGATAGGAGATTATTTTGGTAATTTGCTCTCAACTTGCTAAGTGAAAAGTGATTCAAAACATTTATATATAATATTCAATCACATTAACTAAGTGTAATGACGTTTGCAAAAACAATAATTACGTGAGGTTGAGATGTTATAATCATTGTGGGGTTTTGTGGACTTTTAGTTTATCATCACTATTAAATATAAATAGAGTAAATTACATAGATCGTCCCTATGGTTTATATGCAATTACGGATTTCATCCCTAACTTTGAAAAGTTGCATGGATCGTCCCATTGTTTGAACAAATTACTCATTTCGTCCCTAATTTGAACGTCTGTCTAATTGTACTGTTAGGCTGTCCCACGTGTTAAACACGTGAGGGGTATTTTAGTCTTGTCGCAGTATCCCTAATATTTTAACCTAATTTCTCTCAAACTTAATCACTTCATCTTCTTCACTTCATCTTCTTCACAATCACAATCAGAAATGAAATCAAAGAAATCGGCCTACTAGTATTATCTATATCAGTCTCCTCCTCCTCCTCCTCTGTGGTAGAATACCAAACCCTAATCCCTCAATCTCTTACTCAACCGACCCAAATTACTAATCTTTATAATAACAATGCTATTACTGATTTAGATGAAAATGAAAATGAATTATCTCTAGATTTACATCATCTAGACACTCTTTCTCTTACTCATAATAGTACGCCGGAGAGTCTTTTTAAAAGTCGTCTTGCTCGTGACAAAATCAGATTCAATTCATTACTTGCTGTTTTAAACAATAAGAAGGCTGATTTCAGCAGTTCTGTTATCTCTGGTCTCTCACAGGGTTCCACAGAAAGAATATTGAACAGTGGGTAAATACGATGACCCCAAACAGTTGCAAATATGTAATAAAGCTGAATATAGATGACACCGAATGGCAAGATTCCGGCCAAAGCCATCTGAGGGAGAAGACTCTTGTACCAACGTAGCTTAGGAATCTCGGATGTTCGCCGGAGGATGGGTGGTGGTGGTGGATGTCGGTGGATGTCGGAGATGACGACGGAGGATGGGTGGTGGTGGTGGATGTCGGTGTAATTTACTCTTTCTTTGGAAATATGATTCAATTTTGATGGGAATGGAAGATGAATCTGTATTAGGGTTTATTTGATTTTGGGGGAGAGATATTTGAGGAAGAAGGGGTAATGTAGGTGAAGAGTGTAAAATTACTAAAATACCCTCACGTGTTTTACACGTGAGGGAAGGCTAACGGCAGTAATTAACGGACGTTCAAATTAGGGACAAAATGAGTAATTTGTTCAAACAATGGGACGATCCATGCAACTTTTCAAAGTTAGGGACGAAATCCGTAATTACATATAAACCATAGGGACGATCTATGTAATTTACTCATATAAATATGTCTTTTTGGTAATATAAAATGCTAATAATATCATTAACTTATACCACCCATGTCTTTTCTAAATAAAAAATATTTTAATTGGCTGAATATGGAGGTTACCACTTTCAACACGATCAATGATGTCGTAAATTGGGTAGCTACTTGGGGGAGAGGTTAAAAAATTAAAACCATGTTTATGACGGCGATTTGTTACGGTGCGTTGTGGTGTATTTGGAAGGCGATGAACGACAGAATATTCAACGGGATTATGTTATCCCCTGTTAAGGTGTTTCATAATATTGTATCTATAGTTTTTAGTTGGTTTAAGCATAGAGTTGGTGTTGTTATTACCGTTTGGTCCCTTTGGTTGTCGGACCCTTTTTCCTGTATGTAATCGTTTTGGATGTTTGGTGTACCGTCTTCCTAACCTTTGCTAGACGGGTTTGGTTGTTAATATATTTGCCGTTTAAAAAAAAAAAAAAAATATTTAAATGAATAAAAAAATTAAAATATTCTGTTGATAATCTATATGATTGATGTTTACTTTCAGTTTCAGTTAGTAATTCTAATTCCATTTCATAAATTAGTATTTATAGCTCAATTATTTTGTTTTAATTTATCAGCAGAATATTTTTTTTATAGAAAGATAGGGGTGGGTTCAAGAAAGACTTAATAAATATTTGAGACCTAAAGACCAAATCTCAGCCATCCATGATAAAAGATCCAAGGGTTGAGCTTAAATCATAATTTTGTATTGGAGGGGTATTTTCGTCTTTTAACAAAATAACAAAAAAAAATCCATATCTCATTGTTCACGCTAAAAATCTCCAAAAACCTCCCGACCTCATCAATGGCGATTCTGAGCATCATCTCTACACGTTCGTAAAAGGTTCGAATAGGTCCAGGTGGAGCAACTTACTTCTCAACCGGCGGAACAACACCTTTCAGTTTCAATCCAAGAAATGCTGATGATATTTTCGCCGAGTTTTTCGGTTTCAGGGGAATGGGAGGCGGTGGAGATGCTTCTGGTACGAGAGGAACTAGGTTTTCCACTAGTATGTTTGGTGACAATATGGGTGGGGGTGGGGGTGGTGGATTTGATAACATTTTTACCTCGTTTGGTAATGGTGGTGGTGGCGGTTCGGTTACACGGAAAGCTGCTGCAATAGAGAGGAATCTTCCGTGTACTCTTGAAGAGCTTTACAAAGGTACTACCAAGAAGATGAAGATCTCAAGAGACATTGCGGACGTTAGCGGGTAACTAGTTAATTTCCTTACATCAAACCGTGACTACATTAGCTGGTGTTTTACTATCGCTAATATTTTCTTCTATTTTGAACTGCAGGAAGACGATGACAGTCGAGGAGATACTAAACATCGACATAAAGCCCGGATGGAAACTCACTATTTATATTTGTCTCCAACGAGATTCGAACCCTCTACCTCAAAGAGTGAGACAAACAGTTACCTCCTCACATACGGCCAGGCTAGAAGTCCTTCCGTCTTGTTTAATCTAAATGGTTTCACCTACTTGTAATCTGGTTTTTGATTTATAATATTTATATCTTTACTGTATTCCATTTCTGGCTTTCATATATGAACTCTGTTTTTATATTTCTTGTATTGTTAAAGGAGTGTTTATTACATCAGGTTGAAAATGCCTCGTTATGATGATCGATATGGTACAACTCGTTTATATGTTGGTCGTTTGTCTTCGTGGACACGCTCTCGTGATTTGGAGTACCTATTCAGCAAATATGGAAGGTAAGTTCTTTTTTTTAGTCTTAGATTTTCTTTTTAATGTTTCTTCGATTGCTTGTTGGTTAAATGTTTGACTATTTATTTGTATGATTAGTGTTGGGTCTAAATGTTTAGGATTTTGTGTGCACGGAAATGTTAGGGTGTTATAGAGGTAGTAGGCTGTTTTCCGTTAGTACGACTTCCTCAAAAACTACAATAGGCTGCCTGAATGAATATAGTGTCATTCCTTCCACATGTCAATCTTCTTGAAAAGAAGATGGAGACAATATTTAGGTAGTCGACAACTGTAGTAGAAAGGTGTGTTTCCCTGTCGGTTGATAGGATGTATATGATTTAACTTGAGTGAATTTGTTGAAGGTTTACGGGCTTTTGCCTGACCTGGAGGTCAATGGTGGAAGTGGTGGGAAGTCTTGCCGAGTGTTAGGAGACTTTGGCGATACTTTCTGTAGTCTTAGGACGTGTTTTATATGAAAGTGGTACGATTTCAAAACATAATTTTCAAAATTTGAAGTCAAAAATTGGTTTGTTTAACCTTCATATATTCATGTGGCAGATTGACGAATGGGCTGATTCATACGGTTTCATGGCTAAAGTGGTCGATGCAACATGGATTGACTGAATGTACTTGTGGATTTAGTCATATTAAACGTGCTTTGTTTAAACTTCAGTTGGTATTTGTATACTTGGTTTATAAGGTTATTGATAACTTATTTACTTTCTTTTTTCTTTTGGAATATCAATTATTATTTTGAAGTGGTTTGGTTAAAAGGGTGTGCTATAATCTTTCATCTATTTATTTGTTGTTTTAGCGTAGCATCAATTTCCAACTATTTTAACATAAAACGTTTATTCAACACCGTGTATCACCCGGGTACTAAGCTAGTCATATATGATATACATGTTTTCAAGTAATAGGCTTATCATATATGATATACCTGTTTTCAACTAATAGGCTTATCATATATGATATACCTGTTTTCGATTAATAGATATATCATATATGATATGGTTATGTTATTTGATACATATCATATATGATATAACTATCATATATGATATACCTGTTTTCAAGTAATAGGTATATCATACATGATATCATAAACATATCATATATGATATAAATATATCATATATGATATACCTATTTCAAAGTAATATGTATATCATATATGATATACCTGTTTTCAAGTAATAGGTATATCATATATGATACAGTTATGTTATTTGATACATATCATATATATCATATATGATATAACTATCATATATATCATATATGATATAACTATCATATTACTCTGAAATAAGTATATCATATATGCTTATAATATCATATATGATATACCTGTTTTCTAGTAATAGGCTTATCATATATGATATACCTGTTTTCTAGTAAAAGGCTTATCATATATGATATAAACATATCATATATGATATAAACATATCATATATGATATACTTATTTCAAAGTAATATATATATCATATATGATATTCCTGTTTTCAACTAATAGGTATATTATATATGATATACTTGTTTTCAAGTAATAGGTATATCATATATGATATACCTATTTCAAGTAATAGGTATATCATATATGATATCATAAACATATCATATATGGTATAAATATATCATATATGATATACCTATTTCAAAGTAATATGTATATCATATATGATATACCTGTTTTCAAGTAATAGGTATATCATATATGATACAGTTATGTTATTTGATACATATCATATATGATATAACTATCATATATGATATAAACATATCATATATGATATACCTATTTCAAAGTAATATGTATATCATATATGATATTCCTGTTTTCAACTAATAGGTATATCATATATGATATACTTGTTTTCACGTAATAGGTATATCATATATGATATCATAAACATATCATATATGGTATAAATATATCATATATGATATACCTATTTCAAAGTGATATGTATATCATATACATGTTTTCAAGTAATAAGTATATCATATATGATACAGTTATGTTATTTGATACATATCATATATGATATAACTATCATATATGATATAAACATATCATATATGATATACCTATTTCAAAGTAATATGTATATCATATATGATATTCCTGTTTTCAACTAATAGGTATATCATATATGATATACTTGTTTTCACGTAATAGGTATATCATATATGATATACCTATTTCAAGTAATAGGTATATCATATATGATATCATAAACATATCATATATGGTATAAATATATCATATATGATATACCTATTTCAAAGTAATATGTATATCATATATGATATACCTGTTTTCAAGTAATAGGAATATCATATATGATACAATTATGTTATTTGATACATATCATATATGATATAACTATAATATTACTTTGAAATAAGTATATATCATATATGTTTATAATATCATATATGATATACCTGTTTTCTAGTAATAGGCTTATCATATATGATATAAACATATCATATATGATATACCTATTTCAAAGTAATATGTATATCATATATGATATTCCTGTTTTCAACTAATAGGTATATCATATATGATATGCTTATGATATCTGTTACATATCATATATGATATCCATATATATATATAACAGATATCATAAACATATCATATATGATATAACTATTACTTGAAATAGTTATATCATATATGATAGACATATCATATATGATAAAAAATATCATATGTGATAGACATATGATATATGATAGGTATATGATATATGATAGGAATATCATATAAAGTAAGAAATATCATATATGATTTTCCTGTAACATGTAATAGGCGTAAATAATCTTCTTAATGTGACTATCATATATGATAGATATATGAAATAAGATAGGCAAATCATATGTGATAGTCATATCATATATAATAGTTATATCATATCATTATGACACACAAATGTCCCAAAATTATGACCACCTTCCTTCACGTTCATCTTTTATCTCAATCAACACAAAAGGTAACCAATCCACCAAAACAACAACATTAAAAAAGAAGCAAAAAGATTCTTGTTTCTATTGGCAAGAAAGTAAATAAAAGTGTAAAAGATTTAGTAAATCCATAACAAATAATCCCCCTTTTTTCATTACTCAATTGTTTTGACTTTCACACTATTGACTTGTACAATTACAAAGATAAATATAATAAAGAGATACACTTAAATAGACAATGCAAACAAGTTGGGTCGGGCCGGGTTGAGTCTGGTCAGGAAAAGGTGATAATGTGGGTTGATAGAAGAGGATGAACAACGCTACGCACATGCTCCTTGGCAATAATGGTTTATTTTTTATGTTAAAGCTTGGCCGAGCTCGCACAACAAGTGGGGATATGATATGAACGAGAACGAAATAGGATAAAATGAAAAGAAAAAGAAAAGGAGTGTATAAAAATGATGGATGTGAGGGATTTATATATATTTGCGAATAAAAAAGAAAAAGAAAATAATGAGTGTTTACTCAAGATGGTTGGGGCGGGCTAGAATTGGCGACCCCTACGACAACTGAGCACACCAGCACCTCCAGTTATTGTACCAACCATTGAAGACGACTTTGCACCTAAACTCGAGGCCCGGGCATAACTAGATGAGGCAAAAGCACCAGATGGTGTGAAATAAGCACCATTAAGAAGTAAATCACCTTCTGATCTCCAATTCCAACCATGCCAGCTGTATCTACTCTTTTTGTAACCTGTCATTATCCATTTGAATCCCATTAACTTTTAGTTGACTTTATCTAAATCAAAAAAAAAAAAAGGTAAAAGGGTATTCATTATTAAAGTTTGTATTACCTCCTTAGCAAAAGGATTGACAGGTGCAAGATATCTGTTTCCTTGGCTGTTGATGGTGGGGTTTGCACTTCCGCCAATCGCGTACATTTCCCAGTGGGTGTAGTCATTGTTCACAACATGGAAATACCCATGTCTGCATCTGTATTTGACATTGCGTTTTCAAAGTGATTAATAATCAGATAATCAACTGTAACAAAACGAACCCAAAATAGTGCACATTAAATACCTTGGCATTCTTTGAATGAGACCTTCTCCGAAATGGTTGTAGGCAATAGTCACTTGCATTTGCTTGTCCCTTGTATACGAGTCACTATGTCCCAACAACATCACCTGTTACATCGCTCTTATTAGATATAACTTATACGAATTTATTTATGTAAATAGCTAACTGATTCCAGTGATATCAAAAGGGTTATCTTGGAAGCAATTTTGATTAATCATGAGGAAAAAGGAAATGTCCTATACATGGACAAAGATAGGTTGTTATTATCTAAACAGCAAGACAGAATCCGTAGTTTAAGTTTTCCTCAAAGTGAAGAAAATATCCTACAGTAATAAACTCCAAATGCTAAAACGTTGTAAATATAAACATGATGAAAACTAAAATAAGTTCAACTAATAAGCTAAAAAGAAACTGGAATTTTTATGTTTGTCCCTTGTAACAAATAAAACAATTAAAAGTTTGCATATAATCGATGATTGTGATGTCTAACATTGTGTTTGCAGCAAAGCTTCAATAAGTAGACCCTATAAAGTATTCTAGTGAAATATTAAAGTTACTTTCGAATACGAGAAATTGAGAGTGCTTCTGCCTTTAAAAACAAAATATGTTCACTGTTCAAATACGTATACTTCAAAAAAAGACGGTTAAACGACAAAAGATTGTAATTAAGTGACTCCACTCATCTGGCCCTGTCACTGCTATCGGATTATTCAGTATTATAAGAGAATTAAAGTAAGGCACCTAGGTTGATCAGTTAAATGAATAATATAAAAAAGAATCGAACCGTTTATTATTATGATTAACAGCAGTTCCTAGTCTATCTCTAACTGATGGTTTAGTTCCAGCAGAAATGTCTGTATCCAACACATCTCCAGCTCTTTTAAACAATCAAAACATTAACTGAAAAAAAAAAAACATAATTTCATTGAAACATTTCATCAAACAGTTGGGAGACAAGAAGAAAAAAACAATGTATAATCATATATGATAACAAAAACAATAAAAAAAGAAACACAAAATATAAAATCATATATGATATAAAAAATTAGGTTAAAAATAAATTACTCTAAAATGCACCAGAATTAACGACAGGAGATTCAGGCACCGGCGACTTCCGTAACCGGCAATTGACTCACCGGAACTTCAATAACCGGCGAATCAGTCGCCGGAACTTCAATAACCGGCGAATCAGTCGCCGGAACTCCAAAAATCGATTCATGGGACATCGTATAATGATTTAAAACGATTTCGTGAAGATTAACACGAGATTGAGAGAATTTGATTGTGTTTGTAGGATTGAAAGAGAAGGGTTTTGAAATTGAATCTGAGAAGAGAGAAGAGACAGACGGAGGAGGAAAAAAAAAAAATGTGTAAAATGACCATATTACCCCTCCGTGTTTTATTTCTTTAATTTTAAGTTAATTAGCTCGTGAAATCTGGACCATTGATCATCTTGATCCAATGGTCCAGAATAGGTCTTTTTGTCTTAGTCAATAATGAGGTCTTAAATGATCTATTCTCTAGAAAGATAATATATCACACATCATTTACATCTGTTTCTAACAAGGCCAAGACCAAGACGTGAATCTTCGGGTTTTACTCGACACAAAATATTGGTTTATTTATCTAAAATATATATATCTACTCAAAAAGTGTCATTTATAATTCGTAACCGATTATAATAGACAATTAGTTTTTTTCCGATTACGATAATTGGGACCAAATAGAGTACATTAACTTATAATTGACGATAATAATGAAATTAACTATATTAATGTTTAGAAAAAAAAACCTACAAAATATAAAGGTGGTTGTAAAATAAGTATAATAATTATTTTTAAAAAATTATTGAAAATCGATTATTCCTTTAGATAAACATAGAAACCAAAGCTTGTTTGTTACGAAAATTTTAATAAAAAGAATGTTCATAAAGTTGACAGCCAAACTACTAAATTACAAATTTTATTATATTTAAAAAATACACTTTATATTTTGCCGGCCATATATGGTCATCTTTATATATAATTCTTTCATAATTATTCACTAATTAAAACATCAATTTCATCAACAATATTCTTAAACTTCCATTAATTAAATTTAATGGTTTCCGAAATCATAGAAGAATATGATCAAAATAATGATTCATATTTCATCATCAACAAAGAAGCCCAAAAACAAAAGATGTTACAACTTTTAAAACAACAAAAGAATCATTTCAATTCATCCTCGTCTTCGTCTTCATCTTCGTGTTCTTCTTATTCGTTATTTTCAACAGGTGTTACTTCGTGTTCGTCGTTTGATCAAAATGAAAGCCAAAAGCTATTGAATTTGATGAAAAGAGGAAGCACTTCATTGAGAAGATTGTTTGATATGGAGCATATAAGTTTAAGTAATCATTTTGAGTTTTATAGTGGTTTGTCGGAGACGAGAAGTATTCCCTTGTGGGGTAGTGATTCGGATGATGAGATTCATGATGATCCGTGGTTGGGTATAAGAAAATTCGATCATGAATTTATTCAAGACGTTAAGGAACCTCAAGAACACGAAGAACATAGAGAATTTGTATTTAGAAAGCAACAGTTGACAAGGAAAAAAGCGTATATCAAATTGCCAAGATTCTACAAGTTTAGATTTCGTTTTAGATTGAGGTTTCGGTTTAGGTTTAGGTTTAAGTTAAGATTAAAGTCACGACTTAGATTATGTTCTCGAGTTTGAAGAGAAAAACAACAAAAGAAAGTTTAATTTAAAATACGGAAAATGAAAAAAGTGTAAAACATTTTTTGTGATTTTATAGCAAAAAAAAAAAGTTTTTTTTTTTTTTTTTTTTATCTTTTTCCGTATCGGTTATTTGTTTGTTTACTTGACTTGAAAATATATATCGGTTGTGTTAATGGGTCAAAATACGTCATTATAAAAATATGGGTCAAATTGGTTTATGTCAAAACGGGTCGGGCTGGTCGGTCTCACCTCTAATTTTACATATTCATGATTTATGATTTTATAATTAGAGTATGTAATAAGATAACAAATACTGTAAAAAAATATAAAGCAGTAACAATTCTTTATTTATTTATATACATATTATACAGGAACATAAAAGAATTTCTGTAATATACATGCATTTACAAGTATACAAATTCTGTTATTAACACAACAAAAAATTTCAAAAAATGATCAAGACATCAAAAAACCGGGTTGCGAAAATTGTTAAAAATTTTGCAAACAACACAATGATCGGAAATCAATCTAGCCATAATACTTTCGTCTTCGATTCTGAGTCTTCGACTTTGTTTATTCCACAAATGAACCCCAAAACTCGACCTTTTCAACTGCACGATTTTCGCTTCAACCCATTTTCGGTGAGCTTGATTCATCGGTCGTCGAAATAACCCACCAATTCTAGTCCAATCCACTGGATAAAAAGCTGATGGAGGTAAAACAGTGAAGTTTGACTCGTTTTCAACTGACCATCTTTCTACTACTCTTGACACAAGATAAGGTCCATTAAACCCCCAACGATTTCCGTTAAAAGTTAACGCGAATTCTTCGATGAATTTGTATAGTATAGGATGGTTTTTGTCGAATATCAAAACCGCATTGTTTAATCTTGTCCAATTTCCACTCGGGTTAACACTTTGAGCTCCAATCGAGTTGCGTAAAGTGCTAAAATCTTTCAAAGGAATAAAATCGGTATCTAAGTAAACACCACCAAATTTGTATAGCACAACAAGTCGAATCAAATTCGATAAATTTTGTGCTAATGGAATTTCCCCAGGATCGCGATTCCCATTCTTGATATGATCATACCATGTTTTCGCGGGTGTATCTTTAAACAAAAAGTTTATATCAGGTTCAATAGCTTGAACCCTATACCCTAAGTCAATCACGGGTTTCAACACTTGAAACCCGTGATCAGAATCCATAGTGTTTGATAATATCATCAAGCAACTATCTGGATTCGTATTAAACAAAGCATCAACACCAATAACTTCTCTTTCACCAAAAACCCTTAAATTCGACGAAATCCACGTCATAAAAAACCGAACTTTACAATCTTTAAAAAAGTCGTTCACTCGGGTTTCAAACTCTTGATCATTCGAATTAAGTGAATTAACCGAATTCAAGATATCAAAAGTTTGTACCTTGTTGTTTCTTGCTTCTTGGATGATAACTTCTTTAACTATCAAAACCGGGTTTTGTAACGTGGAAGTCGACTTCAATTGGTTGATAATGAACGTTTGATTGTGGTCGAAAAGAGTAGTCGAAATAGATTTCGGGTTAAAGTTGAATGAAACGTTGGAAATGAAAGTGTTGGTATTGAACATGTAAGTGAATATGATTGATAGTAAGCATATAATGGTGATAAGATGGATTTTCGCATGTCGGTTTCGGTTTCGGTTACGGTTATTATGGTTACTCCATCGTTGATCCACCATACCTCCGATGATGGAATTTTTACTAGTCATTTTTTTGGATTATCAAGTTGACTTTTTGTTAGTTAAATTCTGTTATTATTGGATGTGGAATCAGGTGTGTGGTGGTACATGATAAGATAACTGAATTGTGAGGATTAAGGAACAGGGTAATTAGCGTGTGGTTAAATGTAGATTAGTATTACTCCAAGCGCCAAAACTGACGTGTAAACGGGAAAGGTTTTAAGTGGGTCCCAAGATTCGCCCACTTGTGGAATATTTGTACATTAAAAATATATAATATTTTGTATTAAAAAGCTTTAAATAAAAAATCAATTACTTTTAAAGATTATATTAGTTGTGATTAGGAATGTGATTTGCAAGGTTCTAAAAAGCGCGCGAGGTTGCTTTCACGAAAAACATGTCATGACGGGCTTTGACGCGAGTTTTTTGTAACGCGTTACAGAAATTTTTTTCTTTTTAAAAAAAAACCTAAAAATAGTTTAAAATGACTATAAAAATCATAATTGTATATTGATGACTATATATTAGATTAGATATATATATTAAAACGTAAAAACAACGATTTTTTATAGTTATATAACTTAAAATAGTAAAAACATATAAAAAATCATATATAAAATTATAAAATATTTTAAAATTTTGTTGTATTGTCACGCCTTGAAAAACGTCATGTCTCGTCATGTCTTGAGGCTTGACCAAGTCGCCACACCCCACTTTGCGTTATTCACAACCTTGGTGATTTGTAAGTAAGTCATATTACACGCGTAAAACTGATCTTAATTTGTTAAAAGTTTGATTTAACTTAGACTAGTCAAACTCGAACCTGGTTGCGCTTGACTAAAAAATCGATCATTGGTCCAACTATCGATTTTGTTATAGCATGTAGTGTAGTGATAGGGACTTTTAATTTCGGAAACTCTTCGGTCTTTGAAAATAAATAGGGTCTTTTTTTTAATCAATATTCTTTTTTTGAAAATGCGAAGTCTGAACTTAGACAAAAGGAAATAAAATCATACAAAACGATATAAGCTAAAAGAGTAAGAAACACTTCCTAAAAAGTAAAAACCACCTATGAGATCAAACTGCTTGTAAAGTTTCGAACCTTATTAGAGATTGTCGAGAGAGCTTATGAGCGAAAAATATGTAAGGAACTATGGGTCGACCCAACATGTTCTGTTACTCGACCCACCTCTAACTGAGAAACACTCTTGTGTCAAGTGTTTACGAACCATCCAGAGTATTGAACATTTTAAAAAATATTGTTGGTTCGTATCGAACGGGTTGAAAATGACCCATGCCTACTTTACTAAACAAGTTCTTGGGGAGTGTTTGGTTAAACAAATTGAGTGTGTCATTTCTCAGTTATACACCATGACATGTATAAGTTTCACAGCACAATGAGTACAGGTTAATCTATATATGTCAACGAGAACCCAACCGAAAATTGTAACCGCTACTATTAAGCTAAATGGTTATAGTGTGGGCCAAGGGAATTCAATGAAATATAAATGGGCTGATTATGGGCCAAGAAAAAGAATTGAAGAAAAAAAAATGATCATTTGCTAACAAATCTTTAATATATAACAAAAAATGACATTAAATGTCACATGGCGAAGTAAGACTCGTTTAATCAGTTCGCTTATTTAATTTCAGTCGTTAGATGAGATTGATGATGTCATCATATAATTTTTTTTCTTCATTTTACACCCTCTTACAATATATGATTACATTCTATCTTTCATATCATCATCATTCCAATAAAAAAACATTTCTTTTATCATTTTGTCGATCCTAATTTAGTTATAAAATCGCTTAATTTGGACTATCATTTACCTTATGATTTTTTTTTAAATCACCTAATACAACATATCAAAACATATGTATAAACGTAAAGGTATATAGGTTATTATAACTATAAACAACATGTATATATATATATATATATATATATATAATATAAAAAAGGTTTATTGGAAGGTGACTCTTAGCCCCTGATATACATTTGTATATACCCCGCAATCCCATCATGCAATGGACACCCACCAATCCCATCATGCAATGGACACCAACCAATCCCATCATGCAATGGGCATGTGTCTGTAAGTTACCCACACCCACCAATCCCATCATGCAATGGACCTGTGTCTGTGAGACCTCCCACAGATAGGCAGCATGCTATAACCACTTGGGCAAACCCTAGTGGTCAATATTATATATATATATATATATATATATATATATATATAGGGAGAGGTTCTTATAAACCAAAACTTAAAGTAAAATAAGTAAAAAAATATGAAAAAATAATTTATTATATGTGTAATTTTGTATTATGTTTATTTATTCAATTATAACAAACTTTAAAAAAGCAAGTTTTGATATGCATCAAAATATATGTTGTTTAGGGACTGTGCATCAAATTCTTTGTTTTTGTGCAGTAAATATTCAAATTTGATGCACAACGGTAAAACTACCCATTTTATGATGTACAACAAAACTTCGTTTTTTAAAGTTTGAGATATGGTTAAAATGAACGATAATCCAAAATATCTAACTTTATAAATTATTTTTTAATTTTTTTTTACTTATTTTACATTAATGTTTGTTTTACAAGAACCAACATATATATATATATATATATATATATATATATATATATATATATATACTTGTAATATTGTCTTCTCATAATTATTTAAAAAATATATAGATAAACATAAAATTTATGATTCAGTTTCTTTTATACTGGTTTGCGCTATCGCGGGACATATGATTAAGTAAATAATTTTGATTTAAGTATTTGAAGAGAAAAAATTAATGTGTAAGATATTGACAATAGCATTATATTGATAATTGTATTTTATTTATCTACATATATTATGAAGTATTTGGACAAAAAATTGAAATTTAAGCATTGTAAAATTACTAAACTACCCTTTTAACTAATTAATTATTAAATAATTACAACTATAACTCTATAACACACTTACTATATATACTTAAAAATTTGAAATAATTGCATTTTATTTTTTTTATAAATTAAAACAAACAATTTTAGTGTGTAAAATTTTAAATAAGTAGAGTTAAAATTTAAAATTTCTAACTAATTGAATGTTTGTAAACCGAAAATCTTGATTATTTGTAAATTTATTTGTAACAAAATACGTACTACCGAAGAAAATTATTTTACAGAAAATTTAAACAATTTATAATCGCCACTGTATCACGCAGGTAATTTACTAGTATTAATAATGGAATTAAAGTGGCAATTACACATCCATTATTACTCTTCTCAAATAAATGAATTATAAGCATTTCCTTAATAGAAGAAATGGTTATTAGGTGTGAAACATGAGATATAATAATATAATATATGGTACTAATATTCTAATAATAGAAATAATAATTAAAAATAATATATCATTCAAATAATATATGGTTACGAGGTGTCAATAAATTTTGATTTATTACAAAAGAATACGTAAATAAATTAGATAGATATATTTGAAGAAAATATCATTTATTTGTAAGATTTTGATAATATTTATGATTTATCCTCAAATTTTGTTAATATTAAAGGAATTAAAGTTTACACTTATCAAATAAATATGGCACGAGATGATAAAGAGAGAGCTTCGTCTATCGATGAACAGTGGATTGACGGAGCTCTTTGCATTGCTTTGTTTTTCTCTACTTTCCTATCGGCGAGTTATTCTAAGCATTTTGTTAAAAAAAAAGAAATGATTATTAGGTGTAAAACATTAATATAGAGATAGGATTAACAATGAGATTAAGAAATGATTTTACTGGTATATATCACCACCTTTAAGACAAAGATAATACACAAGTGTAATGAGCCATAAATGTGAGTTTAAGCTATTTGGTTATCTTTATGACTTAAATTTGTTGTATATCTACCTACACAACTTAACGTGTGAGTGTGTATCTCCACGAGAGATCGAGAGGAAGAGATCTAGAGCGAAAAAAGGAAAGAGATGGCGAAGAAGCATTCTTCAATGGGAGTATGGGACACGAAGACCATGTTCCATTTTAGCGTAATCTTGTTCTTCGTGGGAGGATTAGCAACTTTAAGTTTTTATAGAAACAATAATCAAGAAATAGCGTGTGGCAAGGTTAACGTTGTTACTCACACCACTACGATTTCTACAAGTACGAATACAAATAAAGATACTCGAGTTTTTGATCATCAAAGAAAGCTAAAGATCACACCACCTTCCTTGACACAAACTTGTGATTTGTTTTCGGGTAGATGGGTTCATGATAACAAGAGTCTTTATCCTTTGTATAAAGAACACGAATGCCCTTATCTCAACGGTGATTTAGCTTGCCAAAGGTACGGAAGAAATGATTCTAAGTATCAACAATGGAGATGGCAACCACATGGTTGTGACTTCCCTAGGTGCATCTCGATTTCACTCTAACTTTTGCCCGAAACAACAATCCAGTATTCTGTATTACTTATATTGTTCAACTACATGTGTCGTTTATAATGTTTTCATTCGTTTGTGAAATGAATAGGTTTGATGGCAAAGCAATAGTAGCGAGGCTAAAGGGTAAGAGACTATTGTTTGTCGGGGATTCGGTAAATAGGAACCAGTGGGATTCAATGATTTGTATGCTACATTCATTCATTCCGGGGGAAAAGAAGATTAACATGGTAGAGCTCAATCATACATTGTACACTTTTAGGGCTAATGTAAGTCCCATCTTTCATTTCCGGGTCTTTTGTTAGAGCTAACGTTATAAAATAGTAACTTGTTTGTACTTATCTTATTGTCGTTATACTTTGATCTATACCAAAGTTTAACGACTATAATGATACATGAGGAATATGAAATAAGTACGTTGCTATTTTATGACATGACCTTAGTTAGATTATGAATGTAACTCGTTGTTGAAATAATGTAGGACTATAATATATCGATTGACTACTATTGGGCTCCGATGCTTGTGGAATCTAATGGTGATGATCCATCAAACCATCGTCTTGATCATCGAACTATACGAGTCAAAAATATTGAGAAACATGCTAAGCATTGGGTCAATGCCGATGTAATCGTCTTCAATACATATCTTTGGTGGAGATTACCCATTATAAAGTTTTTGTAAGTTCATAATCATATTAACTCAGAAAAATAAGCATGTTGATTAGAGATGTTTACTTTTTTTGTTGGACACTTATTTTATGACGGAGATAGTGACATGTTACGGTTCTTTTGGTTCCATATCAGAAAGACTCCTGGATCATTGTTGCGTGGTCCTAACCAAGTGTACGATGAAGTTGATAATGTTTGTGCATACAAAATGGTTCTCGAAACATGGTCCAAATGGGTACACACCCATATCAATCCTACGAAGACCAAAATGTTTTTCATGGGACTTACCGCAACTCATTCAAAGTAATAAAAACAAAAAAACCTCTTCTCATTCCTTTTTGTTCGTTTTATTGTAAAAGAGTGTTAAAATCTTCGTTCATTTTGAAGTGCTAGAGACTGGGGAGGCAAGATGCAAGAAACATGCTATAAAGAGAAGGAACCCGTGATGGATGACGGATTCTGGGAAAGCGGAACGGATACAAAAATGCTGAAAATACTAGATTCATCGTTGCAGAAATTGAAAGAAAAAGGAGTGAATGTGCAACTTATAAATATAACACAACTAACTCAATATAGAAAAGATGCACACCCTACTGTTCATAAAAAACTATGGCGTCCCTTAACCGAAGAGCAAAAAAAGAACCCACATCGTTCGTCTGATTGTACTCATTGGTGCCTTCCTGGAGTTCCTGATATTTGGAATGAACTTCTCTTCGCTTTCATTTTTCCTGAGACCCGTTAGACAGTAAACAATATTTTTTGTAACAATGTCACAAAGCCAGGAAAATGATACGAAAATATTTTGTTTTGTTTTGTATTTGGATGTAACTAAGTAATCAAATGTATTTGTCCTTCATTAACCTTTCCGATTCATGTTTTGTTAAAGTTAACCCGTTTAACCTGAATAAGAGTCGTGTTAAACGGGTTGGCTTAATCTGGTACAACCACATACGGCGTATAAGAGACTTGTTCTCTAGATCATAAAATATTTTCATAATAGTTATTTTTGTACTTTAAAGTTATGATATAATGTAAAATTGAACTCCATGTGTTTTTTAATGTAACACAAACTACATTTACACCATGTATACCTGAAATGAATTTGAGTTTATTGTAATTTAATGAAACTATAGTACTTGGGATTAAATCTGATTTATTGTGTTTTTAACACTCCATGTGTTTTGTGCTTTGAAGAACATGTTAACTAAATAGTGAATTTCCAACGAGGTTTTTTAAACGGTCAAAATTTTGACAACAGGGAAAAAGGACATAGAACGATATTCTACATATATAGATATAGGATAGTAAAGTCATCGTTTTAGGGTGTTCATTGTGGTTTCAAATTGTTCACTACGTAAACGGATGAGGTTTTCCTTTTTCAGTTTACGCAGAGGGCTCCTCATGACCATTTCCTATATCAGTATCTTTCTCTGACCATCTTGCATATGTTTATGTAAGGAAATTTGAATCTAAGACCTCTTATTAGGACATCTTACAACTAGACTAGAGGTGTTTGTACTATTCATCGGGGGTGCTTGGTAATTTGCCCCTACGTTCATCATGTTCATGGTGTTTTTTCATTCATCGACGTTCAAAGTTCAAGTTCGATGGTTGTAATCATAGATTAACATTTGAAAACTAGAGAAAGTACAAATATTATTTAGTGAACTTTATAAGAAGGAAAATGATAGATGTAACTCTAAATTGTACATCATGTCTCAAAAAGTTGTGCCAACACAAACCCAATTTCATAAACAAACAAGTACAAAATTTAAAGTTGTGTAAAAACAAAACCCATTTTCATAAACAAATTTTAAATGCACATCTAGTCGATAATTCGAATTCGAGTCACGATTTCTGGTTCAACTTTAAGTTGGTTTTTTCAACATGAATGTTCATGATCAAAATCATGGTGGTGAAATACTCGGTTTTAAGTCACTTTATCGACCACAAAGGGGCCAAAGAGTAACCGAAACTCAAAAGTAGAGACTGGAAAACAGGGTAAAAGATGAAATCAATGATTATAGTTCTTCCTTTGTTTTAGTTTGGTATTAACTACTACATTGCATTCACTCAACTAGAGAGAGAAAAACTGTCTATGAGAAAATTTCCGCTTGTCTTATGTTAGTTAAAAATGCACGCGTAAATGAACAAATGCTAATCAAGTTGTCTCAAAATGCCACTTGTTTTACTCGTAATAAAAAAAACCAAGATTCTTGTTTCTCTATTCTACACAAACAAGTAATTTACAGCTACAAAACCTCAAACGTTACCTTCTCATCGGAACAAGAGGTTGACCAAAAATTGACCATCGCTAGCCTCGGTTTATCAAAGCTATCAACCACCTTATCGAGACAACAATACTTACAAGTTCACTATCGAGAAGGGAGAAAAATAAGGAAAAACCTAATCCTCATGATTTCCACGATCATCTTTACAAGTTGTTCACAGATCCTTTGTATTAACATCACTAAGACGTTTATATTTCTTGTCGTTTTTTAGGTAGCTGGAACCGCAAAATCTTGTCGTCTTTAGGTAGCTGAAACCGCAAAATCCTTTGTATACCACCGGCTTTCACACAACTCTGCTACGTTTCTTCGTTTGATGCCGTGAGGAAGATGAATCTAGAGAATTTTCTTCTTTTGATCTTTTACTTGTCGTAGATTCTGGTAATCTATATAACATCACGAAAATCAAGAGCTAAGAACTAGACACAATTGTAGTGTTCAAGAGAACAAATTAAAGAACAACTAACTCATTTACCTACTGCGGAAATGTTAAATAACCTTTCGATCGATTCATTTACAAATGGGTCGATTGCAGTTATATTTTAACACTAACGATCAGTTAGGCTGAAAGATTTGACTAAAATGGGAACGGGTCAAACAAGCTTAAAGTTATCCAAAATTTATTCAAATGTGTAAAACCTTTTATTAAAAATACGTTTAATGCAGGGTTGTAATATTGTCTTAACACATCAATTATTTATAATCAAGTATTAACAGTTTGACTTTCACATTCTTTACCTTGCAGAGTCGACTCGCTTCTGAACTTGCTGACCTGTCAAACTGGAGGAACGCCTCATTTCAGCAACCTGTACAGGAATTATTTTATGTACAATTAAACTTGATCAATATCAGTGGGCTTAGTACAACAAAAAAGTCAAGTATAGTGGAGACAAAACTCAAGGTTCTTTTCTTGCAAGAAATGACTAGTGGTGTACAAGCGGAAAAAAACGTCAACACGAAGCTATTGATTGCACGGGAGTACTTGGATAATGGGTAGTAAACTAGAGGTGGCAATTTCGATCGATTTACTTACAAATGAGTCTCTTCGGGTAATGTTTTATCGACCAATATCTGAATAATAGCTTTTTAGGAAATTGGTCAAATGGATCAAACAGTGTAGTGTCTCAAAGGGTATTTTTACAGCAAAAACGAACTTTTGAAACAAAAACCATAATTTAGTATACACCACAGGGACCATTTATTAAATTTACTCATTATTACTCTAGGGAAAAATGGTATCGGATCAACCCACAATTGCCAAAAAAAAAATTGCCATTTTGACTTGATCTGTTTGACATGCTACCCAACCAGACCAACCCGCCCAACTTTGCCACCTCAAGTAAAAACAACGGACCAACCACCAACTATTACCTTCTTTTAGAGGAGCAAAGAAGCAACGCCAAACAGTGGCAATAGTAACAAATGGCTATCTGTCCGTCTTTCCATATATACCCTTTTATCCAAGCACAACCTACACTCTTAAATGAAATGGTATATAACAATAAGAAGCATCATCAAATATTGATTCGTACCTCAGAGGAGTTCTCTTCGTCTTTAACAAGTGGTTCGGGTTCATCAGAATCACTTTCCCATAAAAATCCATTCTCCGTTTCAGTAGGTTTGTTATCAGGATCTTCGTTTCCTGTTTCGGATGTGGAGAGGATATACGCTACATATTTATCTGTAATAAGCAAAAGAAGAAATAAATACAATCACGAGGTTTATTTTTAATAAAACAAATTTTATTATTTAAAAAATCTTACCAGCCAAGCCGCGAAGGGCATTCTCGGCAGCCTGTTGTTGTGCATCCTTTCTTGTCTTACCCATCCCAATACCTACTTTCTCACCCGTGAACAAAACCTGGATCATTTTACATATTCGGCAACGACCATAAGATGCAGACCAATCATTGCTATAAAAAAAAAGCTAAAAGCTAAAAACAATAACGGTGTACTCTGTTCACCTCATAAGAAAACTGCCAATCTCTGCTGGAGCTCAAAATGGATCGATATTCAACCTATAATGAACAAACGATGTCATGAAGGACAATAAGAATAACCATAACGATAAAAATATTTTTTACTTGAATAAATTAGCGTACCTTTAAACCACATCTTTGACCAATTTCCTGCAGTACTCCAATAGATAAAGAAGGTTGTGGCACGTTAGAATTTATACTATCAGTGGGCCCTTTCTTGATATTGTTATTGACGGACGATTGATTGTGTGGCACACCTGCTTCTTCCGCAAAGATGATAAAGAAAACGACAAGAAAAATTAGTATAACCAGATTTATGTGAGTGTATATATTTTATTACGAAAAGAACCAGAAACATTGATTTTGACAATCAGAATTACTATAGAAGCTTCTGAAAATACCTGATAGCTGACCTGCTTGCGGAAAATTCTTCTTTTGCAAACCATATCCATGGAACATCTGAAAATAGCATGAGAAAGCTAAATAAGTATATGTGACATATTTGACCGATAAAACAATAAACAGGCTGGACTGAGTTATGTTTATGTCTAACTGGTCAGAGTTAACTACAAAAGTAGAGTCAAACGAGTTAAAAATCATCCAAGATTTCGTAGTGAATTAAAGTGAATAAAAGAATACTAAATCACTAGAAAAGAAAAGATTATTTTTGAAAATTATATAGTTTTCTTGATCATACTTGGCACACTTTTATTTATAAAATTTAAATAAGTGGATATAAATGTGTGTGCGGTTCGGCTGAACACGCCCCACCCGTTTATATGAGAAGATTAGTAATATGTAATACCTCTACATTCTTTGCTTCAGATACAGGTGGTTGAAACCCAGCAGAGAAAGTACTAGTCGTACCATGAAACAGAGGATTGTAACCAGCTCGTTGTTTATTCAATATTTCAGGTCCTTGAATAGGGCCAAGTATACTAGGTTCTGTAAAATAATTTAGATTAACAAAATATGAAAAATTTAACCAAAATAAAAACTCTTTGTAGCCTTGTGTATGAAAAGAAACGATTTACGAGTGAGTACATACTCTCGGAAGGCATCATTGATCTAAGTGATGGTGGACCGTAGAGACTTGCAGCTGGAATTGACTGCTGGGGTCTTTCCGATTTTAGGTCCACATTTCTAGCATCCTGAATAAGGTGAACGTGAGAAGATATGAAATTCACCAAAAGTATTATTAAACCATATCATTATATAAATCTTTTAAAAATGTACCTGAAGATTTAGTTTCTGAGAAACTTCAGGGCCATTTATTCCTTCTGCCATCGGGGCATTTGCATTGCCATTTGGTACAAAACTCGCATCCTGAAACCAAGTATTAAGGAATAAGCAAAACTTCTTCTTGATATCAAAGCTACACGTCGCAGTCTCAACCGAGTTACTTATGCCTGAGTCGATTCGGTTTATGTTCCGTAACAAGTCAAAATTGCATAATCAGCAAATTTAGCTTAAAAAGAAATAATTCAAACGGCACAAAAAACGTATAATATTCCGATACAAAAAGTGTTTCTGAAATTACTCGTTTTGATCGGATCCCTTTTGACCCGTTACCCACCACCCCCACAACCAACCAACTCATATTTGCTACCTCTAATCGAAACACATAGATGTCGTTTTTTCTCACCTCTGACATGAGATAGTTGCAAACATCTGGCGCAGATGGTAGATCTAAAGCTTCATCTTCATGAAAGTATTCAGAGAGTCTCCGCTGCAAATTCTCATCAAATTCTCTGACCAACACAGCATGAGTATATAAGTATTATTCACAAGTATAAAAAACTAAATAAAAAAAATACATATTTTGAGCAAAGTTTTAAATAGCCATCTTACTTGAAGAAACCGCCTCGAACATTGCACGCAACATTCCTAGCTACACAAAGAACTGGAACAGCATTTGCCGTCTATCAAGAGAAAAACGAGATGAAATCGTATCAGTAAATTAATATACAAAATCAATTGAAGACATCAGCATTGTAATTTTACGATACCTCTGCCTGTGGAGCATAATAAGGAGTGAAAGCAGGTACTACGTGAACTCTAGGTTGATCCTTTTCTTCCCAAACTTTTAACCTATCATCAATTACCATCGCCATCCTTGGATGACAGCTTCGGTCTTGGAACACATTGAGCAAAGACTTACGAGCACCTAAACAACGATAAAAAGTAAGAACAAAAAATTAGGCAAGGACAATATTGAGACACGTGTATTTAAAATAATATAATTTTCAGTAAGAAAAGATGCTTGCCTGATTTGACACAAACAACACGGTTCAACAATTGTTTTGGACCAATTAAGTGGCATCCCGGGTCTAACAACCTCCACATCTCCAATGCATAATCTCTTTCAGCCATGGTGCAGACAAATACTTCAAATCTTTTGCGTCCTTTCGCTATCAGATAGCTTCTCAGATCCTCCCAGGCAGGTCGTAACCTCACAAGCACACTGGTATCCCGAATCTGTAAATGAAAATAACTTGTAATTAGAACCGCCAAAAGCTTATGTGTACGTACATATATATGACACTGATAATGTTTTGAGTGATAATGAGGCAAATAGTACTTGTGGAAGTATAGCAAATCCCTGGTGTCCATCTTTCATTCTCCACAAGTACTATTTCTTTCATCTGATCACTCAGATATTTTTCCCTGTTAACGATAATAACAATAGTAACCACAACAATAAAATACAAATATTTCAAACCTTATTGGCTTGATCACAGAGTTGCAATTTAATGAGGGTTAGTTCCGTCTAATTATGTTCGAATGAATTTTAAATTCCTGGAGAATCGAACATCTAAAACTAGTCATGACCTATTAAACGGTATTTCTATATCTAGTTGAAGAACAGAGCTGCATATACTTTTTGTGCCAACTTAATTTAGTCAATCGTTACGCCCTAATAGATGAGCCCAGCAAACTAAGACCATAATTACGCACTGGGAAAGCAGAATATTAATCATCGTAACCCAGAACTCTGTTTCTATACTTTCCTTAAGCAGCTCATAAAAAGCCGGAAAAATAAGGAAAGATACAATTCCTCACACGTCTGAAGAGTGAAACGAACTATGTTAGACCTAACATCCAATTTCACATGATATATAGGGTGAATTGTGACATTAATGACATCCCATTTCCAACTCTGTATAATAAGACCACAAGCAAAAGACGAAAATGATGACCCGGGAAACTAAATCTATTAAAGTCAAAACCTTTAACTACTATAAAGACGAATCATAATCATTTAAGTTCGTCTTTTGCAATTCTAATCAGTTCGATCATTTGACTTACATTCTTACCTTTAATTAACATAAAATGAATAGTAATCATAACAGTTTTGTCTCAACCAAATAAAACTCTAAAAGGCATTTTGCTACGAAATCTTAAAGAAATCACACCATAATGATTTGTTCATTCCAGTTTCTAATTAGGAAATATTTCAATAATTCAAGAAATAATTACCAAAATTTATATCTGTATATCGTTAACACTATACATTTCCCATAAAAGTTCATTAAAACAATAATAAGAGATTAATGTTCTAACCTCAGGATTGATGCGAGTCAAGACTAGACCTTTTTCTGGCAATCTTATAACTGGTCGTAAAACCCGTTCATTACCAGCAGCATTCACAGGAACATCCTCCAGTTTCACATTATACGTCAGTCCGTTATCCATAACAGCATCATTTTCAGCATACTGTTTCAATAAAGCTCGATCCTCAACATATCTTTTCAACTCAGACGTCATCCCCGAAACACGAACAGGGTCACACTCCCCTCCAATCCAACTAGTCAAAAGCTCAATCCTATCTTCAAACGATTTCATCGTATTTGCAACAATAAGCGTCTCGTCAAGATCAAACACAATCGAAAGACACCTCATATTCAACATCCCTAAACATGAATTATATAACTGAGCTGGAACTAAACAACACCAAAAACACGGAAATTTCTTTAATTTACTCGGCATTGCAACCAAATGCACCTCTTCATCTCCAATTACCACTACAGCCGTCTATAATCAAAACAAAAAAACACAAAATCAACAATAATAAAACTAATTACTAAATAACTATCCAAAACGTATCCAACTTAAAAAATATCTATTGTATGCATCTAACTTTCAAATATTAAATTAAAAACTTGTAAACAAGTGACGTGGCAAAAAACACAACAAGTGGCAACTTATATGGATGTCACACATAATCTAAGATACATACAATGACCATATTCGACTTAGATATACATAATAGACGCGTTCTATAGTCTATTTTATATATCCAACTTAAAAAGCGTCTATTATATGTATTTAAGTATCTAACCAATTTAAAACTTTTAAACAAACATACAATAGACTAGAGAGTAAAGTTAGATACATTTCCAGATAACAACATAAACAATTAATGAATGAAGACCTTCAACTCGTAGAAACACGACGCATGAAGATCAAGCAACGGTTGTTTAACAGGAGACGTAGACGATTCCAGCTTACACCTAACCGAAAACGAAGAAATCGTTAACAAAACAGAAAGTGGAGGACACCTCTCACTAACTTGTGAAAAATGATGAACCCTAATTTCATTATTCGGAAACCGAAAACTAGTATCACCAATAGGAACTACATCCAATTCACCCAAACAAGTTTCACCGTGGTAAACCACAGATTTGTTAAACCCTAAATTACTCATTTTAAACGTGACAAATTACATCAAATTCGAGCAAGCAAATTGGAGTAATTGTGCTTCGAAACGAAAAGAATTCGAGATTATGAGAGAAAAATTTGGAGTATGAGAAATATAAGAAGAACAATTTTGGAGAGATTTTCTCTCTCTAGAATTGAAATGTTTCTCTCTCTAAAAACTGGTTTGAAATGGAGTGGTGTGAGGGTTTATATAGGGGGATGGGTATGGAATTGGGGTTGGAGTTTCGGGTTATTACGGAACTGCCATTGGTTTTGTCCGTACTATTTTGTTAAAACTAGATTATTGTCCCGCGATAACGCGAAAAAAAATAAAAATTAAATCATAAATTTTATGTTTATTTAGATTTTAAGTTATTATGAGAAAATAATGTTATACCGATGTTATACCGATGTTTATAATTATAATTGTGTATGCACTTCAGGTTTTGATGTTTTGTATTAGCATATTTTAGAATAATAATAACGCAAATCACAGTCCAAATTGAACGATTCTATAAGTATATTAGAATTATGTTTTTTATTTTCGTGGAAATGGAATGAAAAGAGATATTTTTTTTTATTTTAATCGGGATGTAATGAAAAGAGCTAATGTAATTATGTATTGTAAGAGGGTGTAAAATGAAAATAATCATTGATGACATCATCAATTTGATCTAACGGGTGACATCAAAGAAGTAAACTTATCCAATGGACCTTATATCGCCATGTGTCATTTAAGGCCTCTCTTTTATTATATATTAAAGATGGTGTGATTTGAAGGATGGGTTGTGAATGCTTTTCGCAATGGTTTTTTTTTATAAATATTTTTTTATATATAAAACAAAAAAAGAACGTTAAAGATCGTCTCGAATTTTAGAT
The DNA here is from genome assembly GCA_910822075.1 of Senecio squalidus. Classification (NCBI taxonomy): domain Eukaryota; kingdom Viridiplantae; phylum Streptophyta; class Magnoliopsida; order Asterales; family Asteraceae; genus Senecio; species Senecio squalidus. The sequence continues at coordinate 12,580,216 of CAJVGC010000001.1, forward strand.
AGTTTTTTTAATAGTATAACTAAAAACGTATCTCAATAAATGTATAAGAATCATAACAAATAGAATTGAAGACATCCGGTTGAGATTTAATACTTCTACGTGATACAATAAACTTGGAATCGATAGTTTCAAAGTATATGTTTAGGTAAATTATTATAAAATCGTATTATACATGAAACATGGTTTCGTTACCTATATATCACAAAACCTCGATGTGGCAATATTAGATACCAATAAGGTAGTTGAACGTACCGACACTTAAAACTTGTATCCATTATTGATTTGTGATTTATACCGGATTGACTAAGAGGGAAGAGTGTATTGTAATCCTATTAAACGAGAATGCCACAAGATACACAATGATACTCGCAAGCTGCGATTAGCTAAGATGTGTACAATGATTATGAAAGAAAGCTCGTTAGTTGGTAACCTCGTCGACAATTCGAATATTTTGTGTTAAAATATCTGGATGGTCTTCGCATCTTCTTTTATCATTAAAGTGATATTGATTACTACGAAATATACAAATTTAAACAAAATTTGGGTTATGTCATAGACTATTTTATTACGTAAATTGTGTTTTTAAAGTAATACAAATATTTTGAATTCAATATGTATAAGTAACGTGTAAGTTATCTTAAATCAAACTCATTTATTTCACAAAAATGTAAAAGTGCAGTTAACTACTTTTATTTCATCATAAGACTTTCTTTTGTAAATAAATAAAGTTATTTTAATTTTATATGTCATTAAAGTTTTAATCGTAAATGTTATAAAAACGACTCAATTATAAACCTGTGAGATAGGGCGGAGGCAAGTTCGGCGCAAAGTAAGCGGCTATCTTTTCATTTGTTGTCATAATACGGAAAACAAGTATATTTGTCACAAAACATAAACAATAAAAATTTTCCCATTCATAAAATATTACGAGTAAGTGGAAAAATAAACACAAAAACGAATCGAAATAACCGAATCAAAACCAAAATCAATGATCGTTTTTTATTTTTAAAAGGTTTTAATTTTATTCAAAAACAAACAAGAAAATCGGAACATAATCATTTAAATTTTGACATTAGAAATGAAATTGTTATATGTAAATTATTATGATTATAGCTGTTTGTGTAAGTAAAAAACATTATAGATTAATACGTTAAAATGTTCTTATTCTAAACCCGAAAAATTATTAGAAACCGAATAGCTCTGGACTTTGAACACACAAATTTTTAACTGATATAAAACCAAACCGAACAATTTTTGATATTTATTTTGTGCCGTTTAAATTTTATCTTTAACTACTCCTACATAAACCTCAACAAAATTCCAAAATTGCTCCCCGAATTTGACCAAATCGCAAAAGATTAAAAAAGAATAATCGTATTTTTATTAATACCTAAAATGGGCAGCTTGACACTTGTTTAATATTTATTGGATAAATTAAAGCATCAAATTAACTTATGTTACACGATAAAATGACACGTGTATACTTTTTGCTTTATATCGTCACTTTGGACATAGGAAGTTATTTACCTCTTTTAGAATCTTTTACTCATATTTACCATAAAGTGAAGTAAAAAAAGGTAAATTATTCATTCAAGAATTGAGAAATATGCAATTGTAAATATACCTCCAACAGTATTTGAGCATTTACAATGTTTTATAGGATTCATGTAATCTTATTAGTGGCGGAGATAATTGGACATAAAGATGTTTGAATTTTTTTAATAAGACAAATTTATATTTAACTTTTTAGCTATTTCAAAAGAATTTCAAGATAACATATTTCGAATTACCTTATAACTTTTTCGGAGTAAATTTTTAGTTTTGCTTATGATTTTTCTTTAAAGCTACTAAAAATATATATATAACCGAAAACGTCCAAAGTATAAAACATCAAAGGATATCAAAGTACACAAAAAACAAAAACAAAATGAAAAGTAAAATAAAAGTCAGCCAGATATTATGTTGAGCGGATGTAACACCTAATCATCCTAACTTGTAACAAGTAATGTAGATAGGAATTAGCATTTCCTAGCTACACACATGGTCGATCGTGTATGTTATATTGTCACAAATTTTGTTAGTGATTCCACATATATATATGAAACATGTTTTTTGTGTTTTGGATTATGTTATTAGGTCATTTTTTTTTGGAAACCTTCATGTGAGGTTCGAACTCGAGACTTATCATTCATTAAGAAAACCTCTTACCACCTAGGCAGAACCCAGATGTAGTCGTGTCGAAAAAAACCGAAACCAAAACTGAAACCGAAAAAAAAACCGAAAACCGAAACCGGTCCAAACCGGGTTTAACCAAAACCGGTTCGGGTTTGACCAAAACCGGTTCGGGTTTGACCAAACCCGCCGGTTTGGAACCGGTTCCAGAATTCAGCAAGCAGACCGGGTTGTGACCGGTTTTTGGGAAACCGGTTTATAAGCTAGCCGTTGGAAAAGTAAAAAAAAAGTCAATATAGCCGTTTATAGATCCGTTGCTGCTGTTTTTTGACCTTTTTTTTGCATTTTTTTTTACCATTTTGCCATTCCAAATTTACTATAAATATGTGGTAGAGTTTGGGATTAAACACACACTTCTAACTCTCTCAAAGCTCTAAAAACGCAAAATTACCTTCGAAAAACGTTAGAAAAATTCTCAAAAAATCATCAACAATATCAAATGGCAACTCAAAGCTCTACCGCTTCAACCGGTTGTGGTTCGTCAAGTGAAAGAACGGTCGTAGAGGTTCTCGCAACAACCCGAAACCAAAATGTTTTGCAACATTACCGGTTGGTGAAATTGTCCGATGGCCAAACGATGGCGCATTGTAATCATTGCGGCCTTTTTTTGAAACATAATTCCAACTCGACGTTGAAGAATCATGTCGAGAAGCATTGCAAAGTTCTCCATAAAGCACCGGAATCGGGTCAATCATCGATGGGTCAAGACGGGAGTATTTTTGTTTATTCGGTGGAGAGGATGCGTGAAGAGTTTGCGGGTTTTGTGATTCAATCCGCCTTGCCATTCAATCACTTCGACAACCCTCGATTCACTAGGGTGGTTCAAAGGTGCCTCCAACCGCGGTATACTCATGTAAGTCGTAATACTCTTCGTAGGGATTGTTTAAAAATTTGGAAAAAAGCTAAAATGATGATATTAAAAGGTTTTGAAAATCTAAATGCAAATGTAAACTTAACAACCGATGTTTGGTCGGCTCCTCATGTTTGCCCGATTAATACCTTTGCGTTACCGCACATTGGTGTGATCCCAAATTGTGGCAAATGATGAAGAGGGTTATTGCTTTTGACCAATTTCCTTATCCTCACTCGGGTCATAACTTATTTCACATGTTAACGGATGTTTTACAAAGATTTGATTTGGAAGAAAAAGTGTTTTCAATTGTATTTGATAATGCAAGTAATAATACAAACGCGGTGGGTAAAACAAAAACTAAAATACAAACCACCAATGGAGGGTGAATTTTATCATGGTCGATGCGTTGCACACATTATTAATTTGGTTGTGCAAGTCGGACTAGAAGTCACCGAAGTAAAAGACGCCATAAATGCTTATAGAAAAATGTTGAACGATATATTTTCAAACCACAAAAGTAGATACAAGGCATATATGAAAGTTTGTAAGGAAACGAATTCCGTCTTTTTGGCACCTAATTGGGATGTTCCTACAAGATGGAATTTGACTTACAATATGCTTATTTGTGGTTTACGCCAACAAGGTAGTTTAACTTATGTGGCCAACAAGGTAGTTTAACTTATTTTCATAACGACCTATGAAAACTATACTAGCGGGGACCCGGAAATTGACATGTTTAACCAATTAAGACGAGAAAACATTAACGTGCTAGGGGGGAGGGGTGACCAAACTAATACCGAATATGGGAGGTATACGGGAACAGATTTTTTAGCCACTATGGGGGTTGAAGAATTCACCAACTTTGAGGTTTTGGCTTGGTGGAGAGCACGGGAAGCTAAATTTTCCGTTCTATCCGCCATGGCCAAAGATCTACTAACCTCCCAAGCTTATTCGGTAGCTTCGGAATCCGCTTTTTCTCTTAGTAGCAGGGTATTATCTTTACAAAGAACAAGACTCACACCGACGACATTAGAGATGTGCATTTGTTTGAATGATTACTTAGACGCGGCCCAACTTACACAAGACCACCAAAATCTTGAAGGTGAACTAGATTATGAAGGCGAAGTACTCGATATCGAGCTGGAAGAAGGAGTTGCAATATCACTTTCCGATGAAGAAATCGCTTTCGATGAAGCTAACCGAGCATATAGCTCCGAAGAAGAACAAGTTCCCGTTCAAGATGACTTTATTCAAGTAGACGAAGAATGAGAATGAAGAAATATGAAGATTGGACGAAGACGAAGACGAAGACGAAGATGACTTTCCAATGTTATTACTTATTAGTACTTTTTCCGCTCTGTTTAATAATTGTCGAAATATGAAACTTTGAAAATCTGTTTCAAGTTGTTTTAGTAGAATACAATGTTTATGTTTGATGTGTGCCAAGAATTTAAAAAAAAAAATCGAATTTTAAAATGTTTTTGCAAGTTACGGTTTTTTTTTTCCAATGTTATTAGTTACATTTCTAATAAGAAATAGTACTTTTTTCGCACGTTTTCGTTAATAATTATCGAAATATTAAGTTTTGAAAATATGTTTCAAGCTTTTTTAGTAGAATATAACGTTTATGTATGATGTGTGCGAATTTTTTTTTTAAAAGTCGAATTTTAACGTGTTTATGCAAGTTACTTTTTTTTTTTTTTTTTTTATTAAATTAGGGGCAAACCGGTTTGGACCCGGGTTACAACCCGAACCGGTTTCAGTTGGGTTGGCATTTTCGAACCACCAAACCGATACGAACCGAATCGGTTTGGAACCGAAACCGGTTTGGCAGGGTTGACCAAAAACCGGTTCGGTTTTCAAACCCGGTCCGGTTCGTGGTCAAACCCGAAATCGACACCTCTATCCAGATGGCTTATGAGCTAATTATTTGATAGTGTTTTTGTAAGATAAGCAGAAAATAATTTTTGATAAAATCATATGAACAATAATTATTTATGTTTTCTTAGAGCACCCGGAGTGATAATGAGTGACAATGTGGGTTGTGGATGGTTGTGGGGAAAAAGCTGATGACGTGGCAGTGAGAATGTGGGTTGTGAGATTGTTATGATAGGGAGAGTTGTGGATGGTTGTGGGATTATTTTATTATTTTTATTTTTTTTCTTAAAACATTAAATAAAAGATAAATAAAATAATTAAAAGAATATAAAATATTAAAACTTAATAATTAAAACATTAAATAAGATAAATAAATAAAAATTCAAATAATTAAGACAAAAACAAAAAATTAAAACAATACTAATAAAAGCTAAACTAATTCATCCCGTATTTTTCTAGGATTTTTATTTTTTCGGTTTCGACCCAAGCCGCTTGTGCCGGCGGCATCCCCTCCGTGCTTTGTTGAAGAAACATCATATCGTCTCTTCTTGCACTAGAGTAAGCCGCTTCTTCTTGTCGGATAGCCGCTTGTTCTTGTCGCATAGCCGCTTGTTCTTGTCGGTGGAGGGTTTTCGCCTTTATTTCCGCCGTTTGCTTCTTCGTCTTCGTAATCTTCTTAAGGTGTGAGGCGATGAGCCCGCAAAGCGTCGAAGACGAAGATGTTTGCGCCTTGTCGGAGGCGTCAGACGATTCCTTTCTTTTATTACCTCTCTTTTTCCCTGGAGGTCGTTGTTCTACATCATCCGCAAATATGTCGTCCCCGGCACCAACGTCGTCGAGGTTGACGGTATCGAGTGGAGGGTCTATCTTGACAAATGCGCGCCATCGGCTGTGATCCCTCCAGATTTCCCAGGCCTTGTCATGCCTAAACGTCGAATGCTCGGCCTCATAGTACATTTTCCGAGCCGCTTTGTAAACCGCATGGTCGTCAGTCTCGCTTGTTCGATTTCTAACCGCCTCGACATGGTGGCCGATAAAAGCCTTGACCAAGGCACTCATCGCCGTAAACTTGGAGTTGAGGGACTCCTTGCCTCTCTCCGGCAATCCTAGCTTCGCCGCCTCTTTGTTGTAACCCTCAACGATCCGTAGCCAAAATCGAGGTCCGGGTTGGGCGTTTCCTACCCCCTCATCTTCCGAGACCGAGCACCACATCTCCGCCAAAAGTTCCTCCTCTTGGACCGTCCATGCAATCTTTTTGCACACCTTTTTCTTTTTCGACGTGGACGGTCGTGCTTCGGTTACTTCGACCACATCGTCCGTTTCTTGGACGATTTCTTGGGTTTCGGGAACAAATGTTTGTGTTTGTTGGGTTTGTTGGGTTGGAAAAGTTTGGGGAAGAAAAGTTTGGGATTGTGAGAAAAGTTGTTGATGCATGGCGTATTGTTCGGGAGTGAACATTGGTTGTGGGTATTGTGGTTGTAGAGGTTGTTGCGTTAAATACGTGTTTAGAATTTGTTGGGATTGTTGTGGCGAAAAGTTTGGGATTTGGTTTGGAAATAGGGCGTTTGGTGTGCCGAAAAAGTTAGCGAAAGCGGATGGTGTTTGTGATTGTGGCGTCGAGGGATTGTTTGTGTTAGTGTGGGGAGCGTTTGATGAAGACGAAGACATTTTGTGATTTTTTTGGGTTTGGGTATGAGATTGAATTGGATTAAGAATAAGATTGTTGAAAGAAGGTGTGATTTTTTTGGTTAAAATGAGGTTGTATTTATAGGTGAAATTGGTTGGTAAAAAAAAAATAAATAAAAAAAATAATTAATAATAATATAACGGATATATATCCGTTGGAGGGAAAAAAAATAAAAAAAATTGCCGATAACGGCTCGTTGTAGGCACAACGGTCGCTTGACAACGAGCCCACAACGAGGGGGACTTGGAGTCACAACGAGCACAACGCTCGTTGTGAGTGCACAACGAGCCGAGAAAAGCCCCCCACCCCCCACTCCGGGTGCTCTTAAAGAGTAAAATTGAAAATGTTCATGTTTTTTGTTTGTTTATTTATTACATGTTTTTTGTTTATTTATTACATAATTTTTTGATAAATCATATGAACAATAATACTTTTTTTCAAAAGAAAACACCATTTTACAATACATCATGGTTTAACAAATGTTAAACATCATAGCGATAATTACTCATGTAAATCAATTGGAACGTTTAGTTAGTGAAGTTAGGAAAAGTATTACTAAGATTTTTTTTCTTTCCTAATTATAGCCTTTAGAGTTATCAATAACCTATAAATCACATGTATACTGTACATATATTCTAACTATCAAAAATAAACCGTATAAGAAAAAATCACGACCATATATAGCGTCATTTTTTACCGTTTGTATTTAAACGTTAACCGCTATTAATCATATCAATGTCCTATTTTAGCATTTGCCATTAATGGATACACCATTAAAACTACTATAAATAAATAAACAGATTAAAAAAGAAGAGAGAGGACATTTTGGTCCTTTTAACACCACGTGTTATGCACATGAGCGATTTTACTAACATTTTATACTAACCATTTATTTAACTGAGATGGGACCATATACGTCAAATAGATAACAATCCAGGGACTATTTATGTAATTAACCAATAAAAAGATTTCACATCTTATAACATTATCCAATATTGTTTTTCATTGTCCCCCTCTAAAACCCTGTTCCAGGTCCCAAAATTCCCATAAATTCTTATGAAATTAAAACCATAATTTGCAGAATTTAGGTATTTAGGGGGTGTTTGTTTGGGCTTATATAAGCGGTTTATGGCTTATTGACATTTCGGCTTATGTTTCATAAGCCCGGATTCTTATTATAATAATTTAATTTTTCTGTTTAATTATTTTGTTTAATTTGTTGTTGCAGATAGAATTGATTTTAAGGAATATGATTTCTGGATGTGGATGTGTGACTAATAAATCTCCACTCTTATTTCAGGTTAGATTTTCGAGTTATCGCTTTTTTATTTTAAGCTGTTTTTTTATATATGTATCTAATTTAAAATGCGTCTATTGTGTATATCTAACTTTCGAATGCTGTCATTGTATGTATTTGACCAATTAAAAATTATTAACGCCTTAGTGACACAATACGTGGCAACTTATATGGATGCCATGTATATCTGGATACATACAATATGTTTCAGATTAAAGTTAGATTCATTTCCAGACACTTATTAGTAGTACTCGGATACTCCATTTGTCCCAAAATTATTGTCTACAAAAAATAAGCATGGAATTTAATAATTGGGCAATCATCACATTATCTAACCTATAAAATCTTATCTTTTATCGCTTAAAATGTTTTGTGAATGGTGAAATTTAGAAATGGACAATTAATTTGGGACATACGGAAATGAAAAGCTGGATAATATTGTGACGGAATGACGGAGGGAGTAGAAAATATTCAAAATGAAGTTTCTATATATAACATGATGCTAAGTAGTGTTTGAATGTTTTTGTGTGAATTCGACAGACATCTCTTGCAAGTTCATTTCCGTCATTAGTATGGCAACCAAAGATCAGTTTAAATATCACTAAAAGGACTCCTTTATTTCCTTGTGTAAAATGTGAAAAAACGGATGACGACGACAGTTCTGAAAAACCATCTGACCGTACTTTTGAGAGGCTATCTGTTGAGAGGGCTCCGTACCATAGTTACAAAGACTCCATATCTGGGCAGGTTGAACCGGCTTCTGGTGCTCGTGCAAGTATTTTAGGTCAGGATTATTTGCCGGAGGGCACGGTTGGTCAAACTCGGGCAGCTGGTGCCCCTGTGCCAACTGATACGTCTTCTGGTGCTTCATCTTTTGGGAAAAACCCTGGAAGTAGACGGAAAGCGTATAAGACTACTGGTGTTGTTTCTGAGTCGGCTGAAGTGAATACAGTTGTCGATGAAGTAGTGGATGATGAATTATTGTATGAGAGATCGGAAGAAACGACAGACGAGTTTTCTGATTTTGTCGTTTATCAGAATGAAGATGAAGTAGAGAAGTTAGCTGGATATGAACTTGATAAGAAACTTGGAAACCCGCACCCGTTTATTGATCCAAAAGTGAGAAAGCCGATAAAGGAGCCTCTTACAAGTGAAGAATTGTGGTGGAATTGGAGGAAACCAGATAAGGAACAATGGTCTAGGTGGCAGAAGAAACGTCCTGATGCGGAAACGGTTAGTGAATAACTAGTCGATTTGAGTTATACTTTATCATTTCGTAATAAGTAGCTATGTAAATTTTAATCGTCTTCTTTTGTGCAATAGGTGTTTCTCAAGGCGATGGCAGAGACTGGCCAAATTAAGCTTTACGGTGAACAACCAACTTTGACTGAAACCGCTCTTTATCGAGCTAGGAAACATTTATATAAAGAAGAAAGGTAATTCTGCACTTCTGTCCATGTATACCATAAAAAAAATTATTATAATGTTTTATAGTGTAAAAAAGATAAAAGATAAAGTGATTGGCGTATTATATAGGCTGCAAGCCGAACATGACAGATTGGAAAAAGATGGTCCGATAGCATACTACTCGGAATGGGTTAAAGCGTGGAAAAAAGACACATCGCGTGAAGCTATTCAGAAACATTATGAGGAGACAGGTGAAGATGAGAACACACAACTTATAGAAATGTTTTCGTGTCAAACTGCTCGGGAATATCGCGTAATGATGGGTACTGATCATCGTATTTCAAGAGATCCATTGGCTATGCGAATGAAGGAGGATCAGATAAAACAAAGTACGTACTTGAATTTTTTCTCGCATGTGTGTCATTAAAATGGGTTGGTAGTGTCAACCCATTTACATCATGATTGATTATCGTGATATTTTATGCTTAATGGGACAAAAACGTGAAGTCGAACGTAGAAGGAAATGGGTCAGATGTGTCCAACGGGTCAAGATTAATATTGAAATTGTATACTTATTCTAATCATATTTAACATACTAGTTATTTATTAAAAAAATTAAAGATTATTGAGGGAAAAAAGAATGTTTCGAGTCAACCCAACCACCCATATCAAAATTACCTGTTTTCACCCATTACCCAACCTGCATGACCCGCTCATTTTCTGTAAATATTCTTTGCGAATTTACTTACTTACCCGTTAGTAATCATTACTTGATATTAAAGAGATTGATTGTGGTTCATATGTTTTCTCACATTTGTCTAATAAAAGGGTATTTTACGTGTAGTATGGGGTGGAGATCCGGTTTACCCAACCATAAATTACATTCAAGACCCAGACCAAGTTATTGATTTCAGGGGTCCTGATTTTCACGAACCTACACCCGACGTTTTAGCTTATTTGAAACAGGTTAGTAGATTTCGGTTTCTAAATTCGTTTGAAATGTCAAGTATTTTTTTTTATGTATTTAAAGTTAGGATAATTAGCTTAAGTGTTTTAATGTTTTGATCAGAATGGTAATATAACATCGAAGGAGGATATCGATGCAATTTTAGCCAGTGAGAAAGTTGAAAAAGTGAAGGTAATGTAACTACATATTCGCTTTTATGTCGAAAGATAATTTTTTTATATTTGATCTTTTAAAGTAAGAAGTTTATAGTGTTGCCGTACATCTTACATGCATAATGAATAAATTTCCGAAATCGGTTATTTCCTTAATAGGTAAAGTCACAGTTTTCTGAAGACGAAGCTATGGCTAAAGCTGTTGACATTGGTGAAAAGGAGGTAAATCAGCGTCCCGTATATATGTTACTTTTTTTTTTGTCACTTAGATCGTTGACGTTGGTTGGATATATTTCCTCTTAATAGGATAATGAAGATGAGGGTAAATTTGAGGATGACGAAAATATCACACGGAACTGGAGTGTCTTGAAAACTACTCCTGAGCTTCGAAAATCAAAGGTACTTTTTCTGAGTATTTGAATATGCTTTGGGCGAGTTTTGACCCGAAAGGTTACTCTAAAATTGCTATTTATTTTTTCTTATTATTTGCAGCCGAAACCCGCGAAAGGTAAAGGTAAGATGACTTTAGAGGAAGCTATAGCTGATTCTGAAAACTTGACCGACTTCATGTTGGACTTCGATAATGACAAGGAATCTTAGAAGATATTTTTTAAAGGTACGTTCTCAAATTTGCACAAATTTATACGTGCATAAGTACCAAAAATAGAAAAGTTAAACACACTTACGCTAATGCACATTTCATTATGAATATGTTATAACCCTATTATGATGTATTTATCGTTTAATAAACGAGTTTATATTAAACATCAAGATTCTGATAATGAACGTGATTCTGAATTAGTTGCTTTCTTCATTGTCTCAGAACGAGAAGTTGTGGAGTCGATGGACTAAAGAATTTCGTTTTATCCGTTTTTTACTCCCAGAAGATCTTCGAGTTCTGATTTTGGGTTCGGGTTTAGGTATCTACTTCTTGCTGGTGAGCTGTAATTGTTGTAGAAAATGATCTGCTTTTATAAAAGATTTTGCTAGGCGTTATTTAGGCGGTGTTTGGATGTGCGTTTTAAAAGCGGTTATGTGATTTTGAATAGTTAGAATTTTTATAATCGTATTGTAATAAAACGGGTTGTAAAAGATAGTGTTTGAACGTATTTGGGTTGTAGTAATAAGATTTTAAGTTCTATTTACACGTGACAGATTCTGATTATTTAAGAATCTATAGATTAAATGCCGAAAATTGTTGTTTCATGCTACTCATAACTCGTTTACTTTCCATTTTGAAAAATGTAACGTTTAATCTGACATATAGCTTGCTGCAATCGTTCGACTAAATAGTACGAAAAATACATAGAACTAAATAACTTATGGCATATCAAAAATAAACACCACGGAAATGTATTCCTTTCGTTTCATTCTCGCAAAAAAACACGTCTTTGATACTAACACAACTTTTAAGTCAAATGTTGGTAAATTTCGCGTTTGCAAATTCTCAGAAATAGGAAGAAAACAGAGACTACTTAACCGTTCACCACACCTAATATGATTTTGCTAACATTCATGTAATAGGTATAAAGATAACCCACGATTTAAAGGGCTATACAAGTCAAAGACTGTACAATTAGGCAATACAAAATCGAATCATATTTTTCAAGAAAAGAAAAGATGAGAGCGATTTATGCATCATCGGCGTCACTTCCACTACCCATTGGAACGTCTATCCCCTGCCCCTGACCCTGAACATACAAGCTTCCATCCGGACCCAAAACCATAAACCTGGTCAAAAAAGGTCAAAATGGATTCGGGTTAAAAGTTAAAACAGGTCGACTTTTACGATTAGGTTAAATATAATTACAAAATCATTTTGGTAACGGAATTTCAATTTGTTTGACATGATTGGTCGATTTGACCCGTTCGAGATGAAAGAGGACCCACATTGACTGATTTAGAAATATGGGTAGAAATTGTGGAGTCGAAAAAGATTTTATGCTAACTAGCATACCTCTCGAGAATAAACTTCCCTTCCTTGTACTTTTGTCCCTTCTCATGTGCAGACTCCTGAAATTAACAAAAATCAGGTTGTATTTAGACAAGACCATGTTTGACTTTTGAAGTCAAAAGATGACTTTTGAAGGTCAAACTGATAAGACATGGTTTGGTTACTAGGATTAATCGTAGATTGTGTTCATGTGCTAGAAATAGTATGTGGCAATTTAATTCCCGGGTGTTAATTTTGAATTTAAAGAATGTGACGTGTGGCTTTGAATGGAAATAAGAACTCACATATTTCCACCCGACAAGCGATCCACATCCAACACAGAATATGTCAACAACAGTATGCATTCCAGTTATCATCATCCGTTCTTCTTTCTCTCCAACAGTTACATTCACACTGGAACGAAAACCATTACCATTAAAGTGATAATCAATTTAAGGAAAACATTGGTATTAAAGCGAAAGTTTATAACTAGAACCCTTACACCTTGTCGAAGAGATAAGCATTCCCATTTCGACTGTGGAAAGCCTGTTATTAATCAAAAGCAAAACAACAAATAAACGTCTATCAATTTGAGGTTGAAAAAGTTCAGCGCACAAAAAGCCACAATGAAACAGTTAGGCTGAAAAACACATAAATTTACAGGGAATATAATCACATTAAGACATCAAGGGAAACCTCGGCAAATTTGCGTGATGTTCAGGATAGTAAGATACTTTCATTTTATTGCGTTTATTTAAATCAATATCTGAAAATCATCGCCTTTCAAAAATAAAAAAATATCTCCTATCATAAAGACATTTCTGTTTTTGACGTCTTTGAGTAATCCACAATTAATTGTAATATAACTGGAAAATGAAATGCTAACTTTGTATAAAAGTACTAGGTAGACCTTGCAATTTCTGCCCAAAATAAAATAAAAATTAGCTCGATTGACCCGTTTGGTGCACGTGTTTGGGTAACTCTAGCCTGTGCAAAATTACTAAACAGGTCGATTTGGGCACAAGTTACTACAGAATGATGTCACCCGAATAGGCTATAAGTATCAATATATGTGTAAAGAGGCACATTCCTATTCCAATCATCCAAGTGGCAAACGTCAAGGGTAATTTTGCCATTAAAAAGAAGAACATTTTCAAATTCTAGTATTCAAGTACCAACGTTAAATGCAGACTCAATAAATCATAATCAATTGCCATCTTAAAAAAGAAAAAACTTTCATAACTTGATTACCTTATACTCCGTATGCCATAATTATTCAACGCTAACAACCATAAATCCCCGACCTTATATTTACCTTAAGAATGGATCATTGTTGCTATCATGACGTTACAAAAGACCTTAGTAGCATATCTTATTCATTTATGTCTATCTTATCTTATTATAGACACAATAAGGGGGTAAGTAAACGTTTTCTCCCAAATACAAAGCTTCACGATTCGTAACCTTAACATATCATAGTAATATAAGAACTCAATCCTATTATGACCAACTTAAAGCAATTTAAGTGACTTCCACTAAATATTTTCTTTCCTTTTGTCGTTCTTGCTATAACCAACATTTTCGATAACGATTCAATTCCTTCGTTACTGTCTAATGAGAAAAACAGTAATATCAACTAAAAGCAAATCTTCTAACTGTACAAAACGAACATAAATTAAACTAAAATTCCAATATCTTAGGGGAAGTAAGGTATATTAAATCAAACAAAATACTAAACGTCACTACTAAATTACAGAACCCTAAATCATCACATAATAACAATCAACAACAAACATACCATTTCGTAACAATCATTTCACCTAAAAAAAAATTCGATCAATTACTCATAAAAGCAAAAAATAAAAATAAAACACTCAATAAACAAAAACTTCAACATCTTACTAAATTATACAGTAGAACAATAAATCATCACCTAACAACAAACATAGAATTCCGTAACCATTTCGTTTGATCATTTCACATAAACACACATTTTCGATCAATTTCAACATGTTAGCTAAACAAAATTCTCATAACACAAACACACACATATAGTTACGCGCATATCACATTTCGATCAATTATGACTAAAACCAAAAGTATAAAGTATAAAAACAATATATATATATATATATATATATATATATACATATACCTTAGAGATGATGTCATCAGAGAGACCTAGATGAGTTTTGCAATGCTTACAACTGTAGATATTTCCTTCCAAACTTACAACAAACAATCTCCCCATTCCTTATTCCTTTTTTTTTCTCTATATACAAAATTATCATTAAAAAAAAAAAAAAAAAAAAAAGAATCATAAAAAACACAAAAAATCGATTATAAAAACAAATTCGATTATAAAATACAAAATCGATTATTAGGAAAAATCGATTGATGTGAAATGAAATGCGATTGAAATTACCTTTTGTTGTTGTAGAGAGAGAATTAGTAGCAGAAATTCAATTTTTAGTTAGTAGCAGTATGAAATGCGTTTCTTTCCCTTTTATGAAATTTTTAGTATTACCAACTTTAGTCCTTTTAACTTTTATAATATTCTCGTTTTTTGTCGGATTATGTAACGGGTTTATGAGTTTATATAATTTTTGATAAATTTATAAGCCTGTTCTTTTCAACTTATAAGTTTATCAAATTAAGTTTATGATATTAATTATTAAATAAGTTCATAAGTTCAAATTGATAATCTTATAAGCTCGAAAAATATAAGCTTATAAGTTTATCAAAAATTACATAAGTTTATAAGTTTGTTACATAAACTTAAACAAACACCCCTAAGATGTAGAGAAGGGTGAATATGATTCAGTTTGGTTCGATTTTTTTTGTATAAAATCGAAAATAAACAGAAAATTTCGGTATTTAAAGGTTATTAACTGTTCAATTAGATTTTTATATCGCTTCGGTTTTTTGTTTTCACGAATCAAGTTTGGTTTGGTTTGATTTAAATTAGATTCTGGTAAGTAACAACCCATTTGTTTGTTTTTTTTTTGACAAACAAATATAATTTTCACTTTAATATTTAGAAAAGTTAAGTTGAAACAATTTATGATACTACCAATAATGATTTTTGCCCTAAAAAATAAGTATAATCATCTATTTTTGTTTTGGTTCTTTTTTTTCGGTTCGATTATTTCGGATTTTTGTTTCTTGTGGATTGTAAATACTTATAAATCAAGTCCCTAGGAATTTAACTACACTTTTAGATCGAGGATTGCATATGTAATAATTACAAACCACTAAGA
Source organism: Senecio squalidus (assembly GCA_910822075.1). Classification (NCBI taxonomy): domain Eukaryota; kingdom Viridiplantae; phylum Streptophyta; class Magnoliopsida; order Asterales; family Asteraceae; genus Senecio; species Senecio squalidus. The sequence goes on from CAJVGC010000001.1 coordinate 12,595,882, forward strand.
CATGATCCGGAAAAAATAAACACAAGATTCCAATCGGTCATACGTGATAAACCACAAAGAGACTCTATATGTATATAAGTGATAGATACCTGACGTTAGTATCATAAACCTCCCTAGATAAATATAACGAGATAGTCAGGTAAGAGTTTGAAAACAGTCACGTTAATTCTAATTAGACGTATTCATTAAAGTAAAAAAAAACGGAGCTCAAAGATCCTTCACTGTTTTAGCGGTTATACACCAAATGGTCAAATTTCATGTATAGTGCTAAGTTGATGGTCTTCAAAAATGATACGACTAAAAAAGTGTTTTTTAGACCGACTATAACTAAAATAGAGAGGATATTTTAGTTATTTTACGTGATCAATCACACATATTTTCCTTTGAAACGTTCGGACTATATATGAAATTTGGATACAACCATGTATTATTTTTCAGTGAGTGTGCGTTTCTTTGTTTGAATTGTTCTAGGAATATTCCCATAGCAAAAAAGGTTCCAATCTTACTCTACACACTTAGTTTTTGACACCAAACTTTATTCATAATTACACGAAGATTTATTTTAATCAAGCTATTGACGTTATAAATCAAACACATATTATTCTTTTGAATATTTAATTAATTAAATAGTTCTCGGAGTTGGCCACAATCTAAAAATTGATCTCTCTCAACAAAATTTCACCTCTGATAAGAGGTATAAAGTTCGATTCCCACAAGCTATATTGTTGTTAAGCATATTTACCGGTTCAAAATGATTCATTTACTCAAAAAAAAAGTAACTAAATAAAAATGAAATATTTAACTACGTAGTCTACAACTTAAGCATTATAACTCATGGCTCGAACCTATATGGTATCACAGTCTCGAGTTCGTGCTCCAAATACCAACAGACTTGTGGGATGTGTGTATTTGTCGTTAATAAAAAGAATAAAGTTATGCCACACAAACAAATCCTCTAAAAAGGATTTTAAGCTTCATTTATAATATTTCAAACACAACTTATGCCTTAAAGTCACTCATGACTCAAGGAAATATTTGATCATATAAACTTAGAACAAGAGCTCTATTTCATTCAAAATCTTCGAGCAACGTAGTTGACACAACCCTCTCGTTTTCAACATTTACATTTTCTAAGACATTAGAGAGAGTATCACGCATTGAAAGATGAGAATCAGTCATGTTGGTGATAGCAAAAAGGATACCACTTCCATCAGCTTCTTTATATCCACAAAACGCGATTGTGTAGCTGCCTAAAGACATAATTTATTGTGAGACATAATTTCTTATTTTCTCTAGTTGACTGTCTTTGAGTCATACACAATTAACTGTAACATTCCGGTAAATGATTTGCTAAGTTTGTATATAGGAATACCGTTAAAAAAGATAGATGGATATGATGATTAACCAAAAAATATCAAATTTGAATTTCTCTTAGATGATGGATCTAACTAGTGTTTGAAAATCGCAGTAGTACATTAAGGAATTAAATCATACTAAGGGGGTGTTTGTGTAAGCTTATAGAAGGGGCTTATGAGCTTATTAGCTTATGTAAGAGACATAAGCCCATTTTAGGTGTTTGTTTGAGCTTATTAGCTTAGGCTTATGAGCTTATGTAAGGGGGTTTTCATAAGCTCCTTTTGTGTGGCTTATGAGCTTATCAAACATTTTTACTTTATCATAAGCTAATAAGCTTATAAGCTACTCCAAACACTTCATAAAAATTTTAAAACTTATATTTCATAAGCCATAAGCTACTTATAAATCATAAGCATAAGCCCAAAAAATAAGCTTACACAAACACCCCCTAAATGGACCACTATGAAATTGTTTCACGTTTGGCGTTGGTAACATATAGGAAACTATTACAAAAAATGTTTAGTTTACGTATTCTCAGGTTGCAAAAGAACGGAGAGTAATTTATATAACACCCATATTAACACAAAATATAAACATAAATTCTTTTGTTTTAATGAAATGATTTTTACCTTTATAACTAGCGTGGTCTTCAATGAACGGATTTAAAATGAGATCATCACAATCAGTAATCCGTCCTTTCTCCGGCTGTGAATTGAAAAGGAGAGAGATCTCCACCAATTATGTGATTCCAATAAAATTGGATACTTATTTGTAACAAAGTCCGTAAACTCGTAACATAAAAGTCCACCTTAGGAACAATTAATGTGGCAAGTTCCAAATTTTAGGGACATTTAGATCAACCTATCGGGATGACCCTACCCAAAATCTATTTCGACATGTTACCACCTAAAATACATAACAAAAGACGATTTAGAATAAATACAACTGCACAAAACACTTGAAAAAAATAATATGTGCAGTTTTCGAGATAAATTTTGTGACCCTTGACTCAGCAACTACGTTTTCAACTTGCGCACAAAGGAGAAGGTCTTTCACATGATGACGAGCTTAAAAATCACCAAAGGATTTACCGTCAAAATTGACGACTTTCAAGATTGCTGATTTTTTTGCAAAGGCCGAAACTTATTACAATAAATATTACTAACAAAATTTACTAAAAATATTTCTGATTAAAAATCCAACAAACATTGTTTAATAGGATATATGAAAAAAATGAACTTATGTGGGAGAAAGCCTTACCAGGTTAGTAGCTCCGATTTCACAAGCCGGATTACGAGCATGGTAAAAACTCATCAAGTAAGTCGTAGAAAGGTCACATCCTACGACTTACTTGATGAGCTTTTCACCATGGTCATAATCCTGCTTGGTGACATCATATGATGGAGGTGCTGACGTGGCAAAGTTGTCTGCAACGTAATTATCACTTTTTTATTGTATTATACTAATTGGATTTTAAGCAAATATATTTTTAGTATATATTTGTAATAAAACATTTGCATGTTTTTTTTGCCATTTTTTTTTGCAGATCCACAAAGTCTGGGTCTTCGCAAAAAAATCAATCATCTTGAAAGTCGTTAATCGTGACGGAATTCTCTTAGGTGATTTTGAAGCTTGTCATCATGTTAAAGACCTCCTTTGTGCGCGAGTTGGAAATGTAGTTGCTGAGTCAAGCGTCGCAAATCTTATCTCGAAAACTGCCCAAATCATTTCTTCAAGCGTTTCGTGCATTGTGAATATATACGAGATCCTTTCTTTTATGTCTTTCACGTGGTAAGATGTCAAAATGGATTTTGGGTAGGGTTGTCCCGAAAAGTTTGCTTTAAATGTCCCAAAAATTGAACAAATCCTCACAAACAAATCATCCAAAAAGGATTATGCCCTACAGACCCGCGACTCAAAGATGTGGTTCATTGTCCTCCCAGCAAGGCCTGTAAAAAGCGTGTACAAATATATCATTAGTCAGTATATCAGTTAAAAATTGAAAGAAATATAGCAAGGCCTGTAAAAAGGTTTAGTTTGGTCATTAAAAAGTTAATAAGGCGTTCAACTTCTCCCAAAAGGTCACAATTATTGGCCATAGTCATGTGAAAACCAATTATAAACATTAAAATAGATCATCCGAGTAGCGAAACCTAAATGTGGACTCCATAAATCATAATCAATTTGCCATCTTAAGAAAGAAACTTTTTTCACAACTTGATTACCTTAAATGTCATAATTATTCAACGCTAACAACCAAAATCCCTGACCGTATATTTAACCCAAGAACGGATCTTTGTTGCTATTTGACCAAAAAAGATCATATAATAGATTCTTTTCTCGTCGAAAAAAGATTATAAAATTAAATACTAACGTATGTAAACTTTGATCACCACAGAACGAGAAGCAAAATAACAAAATAACCTAGACTTCACATTCTCAACTAAAGTAAGTTATATAAAATCAAAAAATACTAAACCTCACTCCTAAATTAACAAATTCTCGCAACACAAACACACAACCGTTTCGTTTGATCATTTCACCTAAACACACACAATTTCGGTTAATTACACAAAAGTATAGGAAAAAAACACACACACAATAAACGAAAAATTCAAAATCTAGCTAAAAATCTAACAAAATCCTAAATATCACAACTAAATTACAGAACCCTAAATCATCCCATAATAACATCATAATCGTTTAATCATTTCACATAAACACGCAAATACACACTTTAAATCAAACAAAATAATTTCTATCAATTAAGACTAAAATATAAACGTGTATAGTAATTGAATCGATTAAAAATACGATGGAAATTACCTTATTTGTTTTAGAGACACAATTTGCATTGTCACATAATGAGAGTAATTGATATTATAAACTATAATACATAAGAAAAAAACGATTTAAAAATATATATAAAATGCATTAAACGCTATAACCTTTGTGACCCTTGACTCATGAGCTACATTTCCAACTCGCGCACAACGGAAAAGAAGATCTTGTACATGATGATGAGCTTCAAAATCAACAAATGGAATTCTGTCATAAATTAACTACTTTTAAGATGGTTGATTTTTCTGTAAATGCCCGAAAGTTTGTGTATGTGCAAAAAATGGCAAGAAAAACCATTAAATGTCCTATAAGAAAAATATACTAAAAATTTATAGGCTTAAAATCCAATTAGCATCATTAAGTAGAATATAAGAAAAAAAGGATATGTACGTTGCAGACAACATTGCTAAGTCAAGAGCTCCATCGCATGATGTCAAAAGCAAGATTTTGACCATGGTCAAAAGCTCATCAAGTAAGCTGCTGTAGAAAAGGCGACATCTTTTTCCTAAACACATGAAAAAATTATATATACAATTTTTCTATATGTTTAGGAAAAAGATGTCGGCTTTCTATGACTTACTTGATGACCATGGTCATAATCTTGCTTGTGACATTATGCGATGAAGTTGTTGACCCGACAAGGTTCTCTCCAACGTAAGTATCACGTTTTCCTTATATTCTACTTAATACCGGTAATTGGATTTTAAGCACATATAGTTTTAGTGTATTTTTGTAATAAGACATTAAATGTTTTTGTTGCCATATTTATTTTTGTAGATGCAAAAAGTTCCGGGTCTTAGCAGAAAAATCAGCCATCTTGAAAGTCGTTAATTTTGACGGAAATCACTTTGCTGATTTTGAAGCTCATCATCATGTAAAAGACCTTCTTATCCTTTGTGCGCGAGTTGGAAATGCTGTTGTTGAGTCAAGGGTCCCAAAGGTCTCGAAAACTACCCAATTTATTCTCTTCAAGCGTTTTGTACATTGTGAATATATTTATATTCATAGATTGTTTTTTCCTTTATGTCTTTCGGGTGGTAAGATGTCAATATATAAGTTGTATGTTAAAGGAAAACAAGATAAAATTAGGCTGAGTAAATTACATATTTACATTAATGGTCCCTTTAGTATATACTAATTTCTGGTTTTCATCCTAGGGGTGTGTCTATTACACGGATTGTCCCTTATACAGAAATAATTGATACATACAATCCGAAACACACTTTGGAGACGAAAACCGTAACTTGTATATACCACACACACCATTCATATTATTACTATTTGCCAATTCAAATTTTTTAAACTATTAGCGGGTCGACCCGACCAAATCCATTTCGAAATATTACAACCTATGATACATAAGAAAAAACGATTTAAAAATATATACATAATGCATAAAACGCTTGATAAAAATAATTTGGAGATAACCTTTGACTCAGGAGCTACATTTCCAACTCGCGCACAACGGACAAGAAGGTCTTGCACATGATGATGAGCTTAAAAATCACCAAAAAGGAATTATGTCAAAATTAACTTCTTTCAAGATGGTTGATTTTTCTGTAAATGCCCGAAAGTTTGTGTATCAACAAAAATTGGCAAGAAAAACTATTAAATGTCCTATGACAAAAATATACTAAAAATTTAAATGCTTAAAATCCAATTAACGCTATTAAGGAGAATATAAAAAAAAGATACGTAAGTTGCAGGCAATATTGTCGGGTCAAGAGCTCCATCGCATGATGTCAAAAGCACGATTTTGACCATGATCAACAATTCATCAAGTAAGTCGTACAAAAGGCGACATCTTTTTCTTAAACACATGAAAAAATTATATATATAATTTTTCAATGTGTTTATGAAAAAGATGTCGGCCTTCTACGACTTACTTGATGACCTGTTGACCATGGTTATAATCTTGCTTGTAACATCATGCCATGGATTTGTTGACGTGGCAAGGTTGTGTGCAACGTAAATATCACTTTTTCTTATATTTTACTTAATAGCGGTAATTGGATTTTAAGCACATATATTTTTAGTATATTTTTGTACTAAGATATTAAATATTTTGTTGCCATATTTATTTTTGGAGATGCAAAAAAGTTCCAGGCCTGAGCCATCTTGAAAGTCGTTAATTTTGACCGAAATCCCTTTGCTGATTTTAAAGTTCATCATCATGTGAAAGACCTTCTTCTCCTTTGTGCGCGAGTTGGAATTGTAGCTGCTGAGTCAAGGGTTGCAAAGTGTATCTCGAAAATTACCCAAATTATTTTCTTCAAACGTTTTGTACATTGTGAACATATTCTAGATCGTTTTTTTTCTTTATGTCTTTCTCGTGGTAAGATGTCAAAATGGATTTTGGGTAGGGTTGTAACATTAATTATTCCTAAGGTGGACTTTTATGTTCCGAGTTTAGGGACTTTGCTACAAATAATTTTAGGACCGTGTAATAAACACACTTTTAGAACGAAAAGCTAATTTGGTATAATTATCGAATTTTGTTGAAAAAAACATTTTAAGAGGTCGTAAATAGAACGAGTATACTACTATACTTTGAACAACTAGTAAATGTGATTGCATCTCAAATTTTTATAATTACTCGTGTTTTTCTCCTAGTTCAACGTATTCGTTCATAACAAGCCAAAAGAATAATCGGTTTTTTTGGGATTTAGTTTTGAGAGAGATTATCTAATTGTTTTGTTTGCAAACCGCAATAAATCAGGAGATTTAGTTTGGTCAACCATATGCTAAAGGGATTATATGCGTTTTTAGACAGAAAAGTCAGTTTTGAAAAGCAAGTTGAGACATTCTTTTGAAAACATCGTTTTATAAATGCAAGATTTATTTTGCAAACACTATCCAAAACACCCCGTAAGACTAGTAGTGACTTAGATACATATGAACTTACATTATATTTAATCTGGCTTTTGTTAGAGATTTTGCCCCATGCTTGCAAAGCGTTCCCATTTAGACTGGACATGATGGAGAGACCGAAGAAATTACCTAAATATTAATCAAAATTTAGAGAACAAGAAGAAGATGGAATGCAATCAAAATGAAATTAGAAGATAAATAAAAGCATCAGGCTTTTCATATATATAGGAAGACATTTCTTGAGTTAAAAAAAAGCGACACATAAGTCGTTACAAATTTTGTTTTTTAACTGATGAATTCAATTCTTATAAAAGATAGTCGGATATGATATTTGACGACAAAAGTCAAATCTGAATTTCCTTTAGAAGATGAATCTAACTACTGTTAGAACATCACATCAGTACATTAAGTAATAAAATCACAAAATTGTTTCAAGTTTGGTGACGGTAACATAAAAGAATTCAAAACCAATTATAAATAGTAAAATAGATCATCCGAGTAGCGAAACCTAAATGTGGATCCTATAAATCATAATTAACTTGCCATCTTAAGAAAGAAACTTTTTTCACAACTTGATTACCTTAAATGTCATAATTATTCAACGCTAACAACCAAAATCCATGACCGTTATATTTAACCTAAGAACGGATCTTTGTTGCTATTTGACCGAAAGAGATGATATAATCGATTCTTTTCACGTTTAAAAAAGATCATAAAATTTAATCCTACCGTATGTAAATTTAGATCACCACAGATCTAGAAGCAAAATAAAATCAAACTTATACTAAACCTCGCTACTAAATGAACTAATTCTCACAACACAAACACACAATTCCGTAACCATTTCGCTTGATCATTTCACCTAAACACACACACAATTTCGATCAATTACACAAAAAGTATAGAAAAAAAACACAAGTACACAATAAACTAAAACTTCAGCATCTAGCTAAAAATCAATCAAAATCGATTACAGAACCCTAAATCATCACATAATAACAACATCGAAAACCGATTCGTTTGATCATTTCACATGTACACACAAATACATATTTTCAATCAATTATACATAGAATTATTGAAAAAAAAACACTCTAAGCTAAAATCAAACAAAATCATTTCGATCAATTACGACTAAAAAATAAACGATTATTACGAAAAATCGATTGAAATATAAACACACAAATACATATTTTCAATCAATTACACATAAAACACAATAATCGATTAAAATAAAAACGATTATTACAAAAATCAATTGAAATGATTATAGTAATTGAATCGATTAATGATTAAAAATGCGATTGAAATTACCTTGTTTTAGAGACAGAATTAGCAGCAGAAATACAATTTTTAGGTTTTTTTTTGTATGTACGAAAGGCGTTACTTTCTAATTTTTTTTTCCACACAGTTTGTATGAAATGTGTTACATACTTACATTCCTTAAATAATAGAATAACAAAAAAGTAAGTTCATGAACCCGTTAAATAAAGTAAGTTCATGAACCCGTTAATTTTTTTTTTTAAATATTTCCACTTTTGTGATGTGAACAAATGTAGGATTAGCCTATTACCGAACAAGTCATATATGTAATATTTTTATAAATTCAAAATAATCATAAATTAATACACTATGAACTCCACACGACTCCTCCAATATAAATTTCTGACTATGACCCTTCGTAATTCAAAATGATGGCTCCGTCTCGTGTCGAGTGCCAAATAGGTATATATCGTTTGGTACGGTACCAAACATATCACCAAATATTGATTTTCATATATTTGTAATACCGAGCACTAGGTCGTCATTTCAAGGTAGTGCTTTATTTATGATATTTTGATACTTTTGTTTTGTTCGTCCCTATAATACGGAATATATGGTATATTTAGTGGTTGTATTTGAACTCAAATGGTTAATTTTCACAGGTGAAGGGGAAAATTGCACAGAAAAGTAACGAACTTTGACGTAATTGTCATTACGTGTAACTAACTTTGTTTTTTCTCAAAAAAAATATTAACTTTAGAAACGTTATCATTGTAGGTAAGAGTTAACTTAAAATCTCGTTAAATATTAAAATATAATAATTATGTGGATTTTTTCAAAGATAAATACCATATTTGTGATATAACATATGTTTATCGTGTCATTTTGACAATTTTTTGACATTTGGTCTCAATAATTGATTTACAAAAATGTATGTGTTATTAAAAGTTTATTAAATATGAAAGAAATTACGTCGTTACGACTGATGTGTTATCACTTTTAACTAGAGTAGTGGCCATACATTTTCATCGATCCTCAAACTCATTTTATGTATATCTTTTTCATACATGTGGTGATGTAGTAAACTCATTTGATTGTTTTAGAAAATTGTTCTTGTTCGATCGTTCGAACTATAAAATATTATATATATGTTGGGTCTAATAGTTTTTGGTTTCGATTAAAGAAAGCATTGATTTCGGTCCAAACTCGAACTTCCCGTTAAAAATGAGTGGTAATATATAGTTGAATGACCATAATCATATTGTATTTTATAGTTTCCGACTCTAGTGTTGCGACTATATTTTAAGTGTAATAGTTTTTGTGGCCTTTTGACTCATATATCATCTGCGTAGTTTTAGGTCATCCATCCTCTCCGGGAATATAAAATTTTTTCGGTTGCGGTTTCAAATCCAGATCTTTGAACATAACAGGTTATTATATGCCAAACTTAATTAAAAAAAAAATAGTTAACATTTTAGATATGACAATTAGATGTAAGAAATTTTTTGTATTGAAATTTTTTGTGAAAAATTATTAGTCAAATTAATTGTAATTTAATTTAGTAGAGGGTAAATAATGAAAAATAAGGAAAGTGAGTTGAAAAGAAAGGAAAGTAACTTGAAAAATTAAATTATATTTCGATGATAAATAAGGGGTATTTTAGTCTTTTCCTTCTTAAATTTTAATTTTAAGATTTTAGGGTCAAATGCTTTATAGATAATATATATATATATATATATATATATATATATATATATATATATATATAGATACTATTTATGTATATTATTATCTTCAAATTCAAAAATTTGAAACAAAAAAAAGTATCGGTGGGCCAACCCGACCCGACCCAATCCATTTCGACGGATTACCGCTTATAATACATAATATATAACAAAAAAACGATCTACAATATATACAAATGCACAAAACGCTTGAAAAAAATAATTTGGTCAGTTTTCCGAGATAACCTTTGCGACTCTTGACTCAGCAGCTACATTTCCAACTCGCGCACAATGGAGAAAAAGGTCTTTCAAATGATGATGAGTTTCAAAATCACCAAACGGTATTCCGTCATAATTAACTTCTTTCAGGATGTCTGATTTTTTTGCAATGGCACAAAACTTTGTGTATCTGCAAAAGAATCGCAAGAAAAACATTTAACGTCTTGTTACAAAAAAAGTTACTAATAAAATAGTAACAAAATATACTAAAAATATATCTGCTGCTTAAAATCCAATGAGCACTATTAAGTAGAATATAAGAAAAAAGAGATATTTACGTTGCAGACAACCTTGCTAGGTCAGCAACTCCATCGCATGATGTCAGGCAACATCTTTTTCCTGGACACATGGTAAATATGTATTATATAATGGTAACCAAGTTTTACCATTGTTACATCTAGCCTCTAGGTCACTGAAACGTTGTTTTATTAGGTTTAACCACTCAATTTTCAATCCTTTTCCGTCCCCAACTCCGATTTTATTTTTTTTAAATGCCAAAGAAATCGTTGGTGTGCCACATATACCAATGTAAACTAAAGGTCAAATACAAAAGTTTCTGATTAAAAAAAAAAATTGACAAAAAATAAACAAAACTAGAATTTGTGTAGAAATTTTCTTTTAACGATAAAATTGGTTTGCGGATTCTCTTTATCACATCTTAAATTTACAAAGACTCACTAAAACACAAAATCCTAGAATCATATATAGAAAGAAATAGATTTAGATAGTTACTAGATTTAAGACTTTTTACATAAAGCCCCAAAAAGCAATCTCTTTTATGATCTTTCGATATATCAAAGGTAAAGAGTAAAAGAAGTGAAGCATTGTTACTTACTTAGTGTGACGGGCGCTCTCTGTTGCTTCCTTCAAACACAATCGGTTATCTGAAAGCAAAATCACGAATTTTTTTTGATATAAAATCCTGTGGTTGTAAGTATGATATGTTTAGGCTTCCAAGGTCTACTTATATTGTATCGAGTAAGCGGTGGGTTCATGAACAATTTGAGTTCAAAACTCGAGCATTAACATTTACTAAATTCAATGAAAATGACACAAAAATGACAAATCATGAAATCATTAACCAAATTCTGACAACACAAACACACAACCGTGTAATTTGATCATTTCACCCAAACACACAATTTCAATCAAAGTATAGAAAAAAAAACACACACACACAATAAACGAAAATTTCCAAATCAAGCTAAAAATCCAAAATCTCACAACTAGCGAGATTGGGTATTGTTGTTGTTGTTGTACTTGATATATAGTGAACAAACAAATCACGGTGGTAAGGTAACCTTGTGTCCTCATAAATACGTTCGAACCTCCCTAAGTAAATATCTTTGGGGTGGTCGGAGAAAGGGTTATACCCTAAAGTCACTCGCGACTCAAAGATGTGGTTCATAGTGCTCCCATACTATACTCCAAAAAAAACCCGGTCATTATGCATCAAGGCCTGTAAAAGGCGTGTACAAATATATCATTAGTCAGTAAATCAGTTAAAAATTGAAAGAAAAAAGAACCAGGGGAAATACATAATTAATTGCCATAAAGACATAATTTCTCATTTTCTCTAGTTGACTGTCTTTGGGTCATACAAAATTAACTGTAACATTCCGGTAAATGATTTGCTAAGTTTGTATATAGGAATACCGTTAAAAAAGATAGATGGATATGATGATTGACCAAAAATATCAAATTTGAATTTCTTTTAGGTGATGGATCTAACTAGTGTTAGAAAATCGCACTAGTACATTACGGAATTAAATCATACTAAATGGACCACTATGAAATTGTTTCACGTTTGGCGTTGGTAACATATAGGTAACTATTACAAAAAATGTTTAGTTTACGTATTCTCAGGTTGCAAAAGAACGAAGAGTAATTTATATAAAACCCATATTAACACAAAATATAAACATAAATTCTTTTGTTCTAATGAAATGATTTTTACCTTTATAACTAGCGTGGTCTTCATGAACGGATTTAAAATGAGATCATCACAATCAGTAATCCGTCCTTTCTCCAGTTGTGAATTGAAAAGGAGAGAGATCTCCACCAATTATGTGATTCCATTACTCATAATAACTCAACACGCCTTCTTCTTCCTTGATCTTTTCATCTTCATACACAAAACTCAGGCCTGTAAAAGACACATTCAACAAAGCAATCGAAAATCGAAAGAAAAAGAATAATAGGGGCAAGTGTCAAACACATGATGTGAAAATGGGTCAAACTTTGGTAACAGGTCAAACGAATATGGGTCGAAAACAATTTACGAGTTGTTTCAAGTATAGTAGTATAATCATTATGTTTATTACTTTACGACCTCCTAATTTTTTTTTTCAATAAAATTGGATACTTACTTGTAACAAAGTCCGTAAACTCGTAACATAAAAGTCCACCTTAGGAACAATTAATGTCGCAAGTTCCAAATTTTAGGGACATTTAGATCAACCTATCGAGACGACCCTACCCAAAATCTATTTCCACATTTTACCACCTATAATACATAACAAAAGACGATTTAGAATAAATACAATTGCACAAAACACTTGAAAAAAATAATGTCTGCAGTTTTCGAGATAACTTTTGTGACCCTTGACTCAGCAACTACGTTTTCCAACTTGCGCACAAAGAAGGTGGTCTTTCACATGATGGCGAGCTTAAAAAATTACCAAAGGATTTACCGTCAAAATTGACGTCTTTCAAGATGGCTGATCTTTTTGCAAAGGCCGAAACTTAGTGCATCTACAAAACAAATCGTAGGAAAACTTTTGATGTCTTATTACAATAAATATTACTAATAAAATAGTAACATAATTTACTAAAAATATATCTGATTAAAAATCCAACAAACATTGTTTAGTAGAATAAATGAAAAAAAATGATACTTACGTGGGAGAAAGCCTTACCAGGTTAGTAGCTCCGATTTCACAAGCCGGATTACGAGCATGGTAAAAACTCATCAAGTAAGTCGTAGAAAGGTCACATCCTACGACTTACTTGATGAGCTTTTCACCATGGTCATAATCATGCTTGTGACATCATGTGATTTCACAAGCCGGATTACGAGCATTGTAAAAACTCATCAAGTAAGTCGTAGAAAGGTCACATCCTACGACTTACTTGATGAGCTTTTCGCCATCGTCATAATCCTGTTTGTGACAACATGTGACGGAGCTGCTGACGTGGCAAGGTTGTCTGCAACGTAATTATCACTTTTTTATTATATTCTACTAATTGGATTTTAAGCAAATAAATATTTTTAGTATATATTTGTAATAAAACATTTGAATGTTTTTCTTTGCCATATTTTTTTGCAGATCCACAAAGTCTCGGGTCTTCGCAAAAAAATCAACCATCTTGAAAGTCGTTATTCTTAACGGAATTCCCTTAGGTGATTTTGAAGCTTGTCGTCATGTTAAAGACCCTCCTTTGTGCGTGAGTTGGAAATGTAGTTTTTGAGTCAAGCGTCGCAAATCTTATCACGAAAACTGCCCAAATCATTTCTCTAAGCGTTTCGTGCATTGTGAATATATACGAGATCCTTTCTTTTATGTCTTTCACGTGGTAAGATGTCAAAATGGATTTTGGGTAGGGTTGTCCCGAAAAGTTTGCTTTAAATGTCCCAAAAATTGAACAAATCCTCACAAACAAATCATCCAAAAAGGATTATGCCCTACAGACCCGCGACTCAAAGATGTGGTTCATTGTCCTCCCAGCAAGGCCTGTAAAAAGCGTGTACAAATATATCATTAGTGAGTATATCAGTTAAAAATTGAAAGAAATATAGCAAGGCATGTAAAAAGGTTTAGTTTGGTCATTAAAATGTTAATAAGGCGTTCAACGTTCTCCCAAAAGGTCACAATTATTGGCCATAGTCATGTGAAAACCAATTATAAACATTAAAATAGATCATCCGAGTAGCGAAACCTAAATGTGGACTCCATAAATCATAATCAATTTTCCATCTTAAGAAAAAAACTTTTTTCACAACTTGATTACCTTAAATGTCATAATTATTCAACGCTAACAACCAAAATCCCTCACCGTATATTTAACCTAATAACGGATCTTTGTTGCTATTTGACCAAAAAAGATCATATAATAGATTCTTTTCTCGTCGAAAAAAGATTATAAAATTAAATACTAACGTATGTAAACTTTGATCACCACAGAACTAGAAGCAAAATAACAAAATAACCTAGACTTCACATTCTCAACTAAAGTAAGTTATATAAAATCAAAAAATACTAAACCTCACTACTAAATTAACAAATTCTCGCAACACAAACACACAACCCTTTCGTTTGACCATTTCACCTAAACACACACACAATTTCGGTTAATTACACAAAAGTATAGGGAAAAAAACACACACACAATAAACGAAAAATTCAAAATCTAGCTAAAAATCTAACAAAATCCTAAATATCACAACTAGATAACTGAACCCTAAATCATCCCATAATAACATCATAACCGTTTCGTTTAATCATTTCACATAAGCACGCAAATACACACTTTCAATCAATTATACATAGAATTATTGAAAAGAAACAACTCTAAGCTAAAATCAAACAAAATAATTTCTATCAATTATGACTAAAATATAAACGTTTATTACGAAAATCAATTGAAATATAAACACACATTTTCAATCAATTATACATAAAACACAATAATCGATTAAAATATAAACGATTATTACGAAAAATCGATTGAAATGATTATAGTAACTGAATCAATCAATGATTAAAAATGCGATTAAAAATAAAATTACCTTGTTTGTTTTAGAGACAAAATTTGCGTTGTCACAGATTATCGAAGTAATTAATATTACAAACTATAATACATAAGAAAAAACGATTTAAAAATATATACAAAATGCATTAAACGCTATAACCTTTGTGACCCTTGACTCAGAAGCTACATTTCCAACTCGCGCACAATGGAAAAGAAGATCTTGCACATGATGACGAGTTTCAAAATCACCAAATGGAATTCTGTAAAAAATTAACTACTTTCAAGATGGTTGATTTTTCTGTAAATGCCCGAAAGTTGGTGTATCAGCAAAAAATGGCTAAGAAAAACCATTAAATGTCCTATGAGAAAAATATACTAAAAATTTATAAGCTTAAAATCCAATTAGCGTCATTAAGTAGAATATAAGAAAAAAAAGGATATGTACGTTGCAGGCAACATTGCTAAGTCAAGAGCTCCATCGCATGATGTCAAAAACAAGATTTTGACCATGGTCAAAAGCTCATCAAGTAAGCTGTTGTAGAAAAGACGACATCTTTTCCTAAACACATGAAAAAATTATATATACAATTTTTCTAGTTTAGGAAAAAGATGTCGGCTTTCTATGACTTACTTGATGACCATGGTCATAATCTTGCTTGTGACATTATACGATGAAGTTGTTGACCCGACAAGGTTATCTACAATGTAAGTATCACTTTTTTCTTATATTCTACTTAATAGCGTTAATTGGATTTTAAGCACATATAGTTTTAGTGTATTTTTGTAATAAGACATTAAATGTTTTTGTTGCCATATTTATTTTTGTAGATGCAAAAAGTTTCGGGTCTTAAGCAGAAAAATCAGTCATCTTGAAAGTCGTTAATTTTGACGGAAATCACTTTGCTGAGTTTGAAGCTCATCATTATGTAAAAGACCTTCTTATCCTTTGTGCGCGAGTTGGAAATGCAGTTGTTGAGTCAAGGGTCCCAAAGGTCTCGAAAACTACCCAATTTATTTCTTCAAGCGTTTTGTACATTGTGAATATATTCCAGATCGTTTTTTCCTTTATGTCTTTTGGGTGGTAAGATGTCAATATATAAGTTGTATGTTAAAGGAAAACGGACAAAATTGGATTGAGTAAATTACATATTTACATTATTGGTCCCTTTAGTATATACTAATTTCTGGTTTTCGTCCTGGGGTGTGTCTATTACACGGATTGTCCCTTATACAGAAATAATTGATACATACAATCCGAAACACACTTTGGAGACGAGACGAAAACCGTAACTTGTATATACCACACACACCATTCATATTATTACTATTGCCAATTCAAGATTTTAAAGTATTAGCGGGTCGACCCGACCAAATCCATTTCGAAATACTACAACCTATGATACATAAGAAAAAACGATTTAAAAATATATACAAAATGCATAAAACGCTTGATAGAAATAATTTGGAGATAACCTTTGTAACCTTTGACTCAGGAGCTACATTTCCAACTCGCGCACAACGGACAAGAAGGTCTTGCACATGATGATAAGCTTAAAAATCACCAAAAAGGAATTATGTCAAAATTAACTTCTTTCAAGATGGTTGATTTTTCAGTAAATGCCCGAAAGTTTGTGTATCAACAAAAATTGGCAAGAAAAACCATTAAATGTCCTATGACAAAAATTACTAAAAATTTAAATGCTTAAAATCCAATTAGCGCTATTAAGGAGAATATAAAAAAAGATACGTAAGTTGCAGGCAATATTGCCCGGTCAAGAGCTCCATCGCATGATGTCAAAAGCACGATTTTGACCATGATCAACAATTCATCAAGTAAGTCGTAGAAAAGGCGACATCTTTTTCTTAAACACATGAAAAAATTATATATACAATTTTTCAATGTGTTTAGAAAAAAGATGTCGGCTTTGTACGACTTACTTGATGACCTGTTGACCATGGTTATAGTCATGCTTGTAACATCATACCATGGATTTGTTGACGTGGCAAGGTTGTGTGCAACGTAAATATTACTTTTTTCTTATATTCTACTTAATAGCGGAATTGGATTTTAAGCAGATATATTTTTAGTATATTTATGTACTAAGATATTAGATATTTTTGTTGCCATATTTATTTTTGGAGATGCAAAAAAGTTCCAGGCCTTAGCAGAAAAATCAATCATCTTGAAAGTCGTTAATTTTGACCGAAATCCCTTTGCTGATTTTAAAGTTCATCATCATGTGAAAGACATAAAAGAATTCAAAACCAATTATAAAATATGTGTAATAAAATCCCTTAGCAGTACATTAAGTAATAAAATCACAAAATTGTTTCAAGTTTGGTGACGGTAACATAAAAGAATTCAAAACCAATTATAAATAGTAAAATAGATCATCCGAGTAGCGAAACCTAAATGTGGATCCTATAAATCATAATTAACTTGCCATCTTAAGAAAGAAACTTTTTTCACAACTTGATTACCTTAAATGTCATAATTATTCAACGCTAACAACCAAAATCCATGACCGTTATATTTAACCTAAGAACGGATCTTTGTTGCTATTCGACCGAAAAAGATGATATAATCGATTCTTTTCACGTTTAAAAAAGATCATAAAATTTAATCCTACCGTATGTAAATTTAGATCACCACAGATCTAGAAGCAAAATAAAATCAAACTTATACTAAACCTCGCTACTAAATGAACTAATTCTCACAACACAAACACACAATTCCATAACCATTTCGCTTGATCATTTCACCTAAACACACACACAATTTCGATCAATTACACAAAAAGTATAGAAAAAAAAACACAAGTACACAATAAACTAAAACTTCAGCATCTAGCTAAAAATCAATCAAAATCGATTACAGAACCCTAAATCATCACATAATAACAACATCGTAACCGATTCGTTTGATCATTTCACATAAACACAGAAATACATATTTTCAATCAATTATACATAGAACTATTGGAAAAAAAAACACTCTAAGCTAAAATCAAACAAAATCATTTCGATCAATTACTACTAAAAATTAAACGATTATTACGAAAAATCGATTGAAATATAAACACACAAATACATATTTTCAATCAATTACACATAAAACACAATAATCGATTAAAAAAAACGATTATTACAAAAATCGATTGAAATGATTATAGTAATTGAATCGATTAATGATTAAAAATGCGATTGAAATTACCTTGTTTTAGAGACAGAATTAGCAATAGAAATTCAATTTTTAGGTTTTTTTTTAATGTACGAAAGACGTTACTTTCTAAATTTTTTTTCACACAGTTTTACATTCCAAAAAGACGACATCCTTAAATAATCATAATAAAAAAAAAAAGTAAGTTCATGAACCTGTTAAATCAAGTAAGTTCATGAACTTGTTAAATAAGAACAAGAGTTAATTACATAAATCGTCTGTATATCTAAAATTATAGATTTCATCACTAAGTTTTAAAAATTACATAAATCGTTCAAGTTTTAAAATTAATTACGATTTTCGTCCCTAAATTCTAATTTGCACTCGTAATTGGGGAAAACCTTAGAGACCGAATCCGTAATTGAGAAAAACTTTAGGGACAAATTCTAAGTTGAGATAAACTTTAGGGACGATTTTTGTAATTAACTCTAAGAACAAACAAACACCCTATGCACTAATAATAAGCTCATATGTATAATAAAAGTAGGTTTACGAGGTTTTTAAAAATTTTTATAGATCATAAATCCGTTACTTTTTAAATATTTTCACTTTTGTGATGTGAATAAATGTAGGATTAGTCTATTATCGAACAAGTCATATATGTAAGGGGTGTTTTATTGTATGGGCTTAGGCTTATATTTTATAAGTAGCTTATAACTTATCATTTATAAGTTTATTAAATTTTATTAGTTGTTTGGCTTAGAATATTAGCTTAATATAAGCCCGTAAGGGACAACATTTGAGCTTATGAAATCCCCCATTAATAAGCCCATAAGCCTAAGCTCATAAGCTTAACCAAACACTTAAAAGGAGCTTACTAAAGGTACATAAGTTAATAAACTAATAAGCCCACTTAATAAGCTAAAATAAACACCCCCGTAATTTTTATAAATTCAAAATAATCATAAATTAATACACTATGAACTCCACATGACTCCTCCAACATAAATTTTTGGCTATAACTCTCCGTAATTCAAAATGATGGCTCCGCCTCGTGTTGAGTGCCAAATAGGTATATTTCATTTGGTACGGTACCAAACATATCACCGAATATTGATTTACATATATTTGTAATACCGAGCACTAGGTCGTCATTTCAAGGTAGTGCTTTGATTATGATATTTTGGTACTTTTGTTTTGTTCGTCCCCATATGGTATGTTTAGTGGTTGTATTTTAACTCAAATGGTTAACTTTCACACGTGAAGGGGAAAATTGCACAAAAAAGTAACGAATTTTGATCTAATTGTTATTGTGTTTAACTAACTTTGTTTTTCTCAAAAAAAATCATCAACTTTAGAAACGTTGTCATTGTAGGTAAGAGTTAACTTGAAATCTCGTTAAATATTGAAATATAATAATTATGTTAATTTTTTCAAAGATAAATATCATATATGGGATATAACATATGTTTATCGTGTCATTTTGACAATTTTTTGACATTTGGTCTCAATAATTGATTTAAGAAAATGTATGTGTTATTAAAAGTTTATTAAATATGAAAAAATTATTAAATTTTTTTCCCCTAAATCAATGTATATGATGATAATATAACATACGTGACACCTAACTATGGAAAAAAAAAACACAAATAAGTTAAATAAAAAAACTAACGAGATTTCAAGTTAAGTTTTCATACAATGACAACGAATCTAAAGTTGATGGTTTTTTTGATAAAAAAACAAAGTTGGTACACACAATGACAGTTGGGTCAAAATTCGTTTCTTTTCTGTACAATTTTTCCCACGTGAAGTATTTTAGTTATTTCACTTAATTTATTTAATTTATGGAACATCAATTATATTTTAGAGACTATATAGAGGTTTTTCGTAACCTTTTTAAGACATATGAACTATACGAAAAATTTAGATATAGTTGTAAGGTGACTTTTTAGCTTAGTCGTAATATCTATTTCTTTGTTTACTACTTGCTTATAAGTGTCTCAACATTGACTTATAAAGCACTCAATTTAGACTATGATTTATCATATTTTTATTCTAAAATATCCTAATAAAAATATCAAAACATGTATATAAACGTAAAAGTATATATTTTATTTTAACTATAAGCAAACTTAAAATCTATATAAACAAAAATTTACGAGTCAAACTTCATATTTGTCCGCACTATCGCGGGACAATAATCTAGTACATAATATATAACAAAAAAACGATCTACAATATATACAAATGCACAAAAAGCTTGAAAAAAATAATTTGGTCAGTTTTTCGAGATAACCTTTGCGACTCTTGACTCAGCAGCTACATTTCCAACTCGCGCACAATGGAGAAAATGGTCTTTCAACTGATGATGAGCTTCAAAATCACCAAACGGTATTCCATTATAATTAACTACTTCTGATTTTTTTGCAATGGCACGAAACTTTGGGTATCTGCGAGAAAAATCGCAAGAAAAACATTTAACGTCTTGTTACAAAAAAAGTTACTAATAAAATAGTAACAAAATTTACTAAAAATAGATCGTTTGGTACGGTACCAAACATATCACCGAATATTGATTTTCATATATTTGTAATACCGAGCTCTAGGTCGTCATTTCAAGGTAGTGCTTTGATTATGATATTTTGGTACTTTTGTTTTGTTCGTCCCTATAATATGGAATACTAGGCGTATTGTCACACCCCGCTAAAGCGGAAACACAGGATGTGAAGAGCAATAGCACTCGATACACAAGTTTATAATTTCACACCAAATTATATTAAAAGAAGCATAACTTCAAAGGTTTACTGTTTAAAGCATCGTTTACATATCCGAAATACAAGATAAGTGTTCATAGCCAAGCCACCCGAACCCTTTCCCATTCTTGAAGTCATCAACCAAAAGCATAAGTATCGTCTCCAGAGCTTACTCATTTCCTGAAAATACGAGTCAAGTGTTAACTACGGGAGACGTAGTTAGTGAGCTACAAGTTTAAATAAAAGCATTAGAGTTTCGACGCACATAACAATGGCGTAAAGTATAGCTAACCATGCGTAAAATATAGTGTTCAAATAGTTGGCGCATAACCATGCGTAAAGTATGAGTTTACAAATAGTTGTCGCATAACCATGCGCAAAGTATAGTTTTCGTGTTTGTAGGCATTGACCACATAGCGCGACTATGTGACAATCCTATGTATTGCCCAATGATCGTTGCTAAGCCTAAAGCCTACCCATTTAGTATTATGCACCATCGTTATAGGTCGTTGTGGTGAGGGTCAATTTACCCTAATAGCGCTATCCATATCTACTAACGGTCCTTTCCAAAGGGATTAATAGCGACTAATGTCCTTGGTAGTGTCGGGAATTTTAGTGGTATCTCACGTCCATGTTGTGCAACGTCCGCAACATGACGATCGATGTTTTAGTCATTGGCAAAATAGTTTTCGTGTCCTCGGCATTGTTGGCAAAACCCTCAACAATGCCGGCAAAATAGTCATTCGCTTTAGTGTTCATAATATCAAGGCATTTCATAAGCATTCAAAGTATGCAAGTGTTTTCGTAATAGCATTCGAGTATCAAATCGTTTCATAAAAGTATTCGAGTATCAAAGCGTTTCATAAAAGTATTCGAGTATCAAAGCGTTTCAAAGTTTGCTTCAGCTTAAATGTAGTGTCTAAGCCTAAGACTCGCATTTCACCCCAAAAAGTATTAAAAGCGTTTAAAGAGTAGGGGTTTGTAACTCACTGGTTGCGAAGATAATCGTAAGCGGGAACGGTCGGAAAGCGTGTCGGGAATCACCGAAAGCCTAGTAATACCAAGTTTTGTTCAAGTGACATAATGTTATTGAATATAATGTAATATAGGTGAATTTTAGTTCAACTTTAAGTGTCAAGGTCCAATTTGTCCAAGTATAGTCCGAAGCGGTTATCGTTGTGTTTTAGTCCAAAAGTCCAAGTTTAGCGTTTTTATTAATATGATACGTATAATTTGGTCGTTGAAGTGGTTTGGAATTTCCAACGAAATTTGGGCAGCGCTTCCGCGCCCGACTTTCATTTCCAAAATTTCAAAATTCCAAAGTCACTTTCCCGCTCACAATTCACATATATCACATAATCATAATAAACGAGTTCGTTTTAGTCTAAATAGTCCCATACAAGTTACCAATATATTTATTTTGATCAATCTCAGTCATATATATTAAGTCTCGAGAAGTCAGAATGCGTACACACGTTTTAAACGGCCAAAACGACAATTTTCGGGAAAGCAAGCAGACCTGTGCGCCGTCCTGGCCTTAGGAACGACGCACAGAGTGCCTCAGAGCCACGTTGCGTCGTCCTGGCCTTAGGGACGGCGCACAGCTCGTGGTTTTCGGGTTTTTCTTGCAAAATTGTTTATTCCAACCTTAGATTTCGACATGCAATCGATTTAAACTTCATAATACGTCATTTTAACAGTTTATACATAACTTTTAATCACAAAAACAAAGATCTAAGCATTATTTAACATAAACCCGTTTTTGATATAAAAAAAAAGTTATAAAACTTTATCAAAACTTGTTTTTATAGCTTAGATCATACATGCGATGAGTTATATTAGTAATATAAGTAAAAAGGAAGAGTTTCTACCGAATGAAAAGGCTTAGATGACGGTTTGGTAGAGTTTGAGCTTCAAAAATCGGTAGAATAGCTTTTTGATCGAAATTCTTTGATGCTCCTTGCTCCCTTTGTTATTAAAATGATTTTTAGTGGTGTGAAATGTGATTTTTGTGGCTGTAAATCACTGGAAGTGTGATGTTCTTGAGGTGAGTTTGAGAGAGTTTGTTGTGTGTGTGTGTTTTGAGTGTGTGTTTGTGTTTTAGAAAATGAAAGAAAGAAAAGAAAAGGAAGCAAAGTAGTAGGGTAGCTTGGGACAGTGGAAAAATGCAGTAATAAGTGTAGAAAACGAGCTTGGATTGGTGTAAGTGTTGTAGAAATCGAGACATGCAGAAAATCACAAAATTTTGCGAATCTGGTCCTTCCAGGACGGCGCACAAAGCCTTTGTGCGGCGTCCTGGACAAGTTTTGTAATTATTTTTGAGTTTTGGCTGATTTTGTATTATTGTTTCGTTGGACCTTTTCGTTAACTAGCGTTCTTCAATATGTTATGTTATGAACTTAGGAAAGTTCATTAAGTGTTTTCTTGGTATAAGGACTTATATAATTTGATTCCAGAGTTGTTTTATGATTCCGATCCCGATCCGCGCTTAAAGGTTTTGTTGGGAAATACAATGATTTACCCTAAGATTAATAAATCTGTTAATCAAAGTCTCGGTCTGAGTGACTGAGTATGAGTGTCTCAGTCTGAGTGACTGAGTCTGAGTGTCTCAGTCTGAGTGACTCAGACTCATTCAGAGACTTAAGGCGTGATTTTAGGTAATCTAGTTAGACAGAATCTTCTATCTCTTTAGAAGATTTACTACGATTTATACTTATCAAACTCACTATTATTGTGTATAAATTGTGAGCTTGAATGTTGTAATCATTGCACCTTTTTACCGAAATATAACTGTGTGTTATTTTCACTGTTTCTTTATTATAATTCCGCTATAATAATTACTGAAACTGAGTAATCAATCGATAAATAATAATTAACATTTAAATACTTATTTGTGATTGATTTGCCATTGTTTGAGATCTTAGTGAGACCTAACAACTGGTATCAGAGCAAATAAGATTTACATTTTAATAAATTTATAAATCTTAAACGATCAATACTTAGAATCTCAAAACAATGTCATCATCTTCAAATATAACTGCAATGGCTGGCAAAGGAATTCCAATATTCAATGGTCATAACTTTGCCCATTGGAAGCTTAAAGCTGAGTGGCATTTGTCAGGAATTCATGAAGAAATGATAAGAATCATAACTGAAGGACCCATAATTCCAGGAAAAATCATTGAAGAAGTCAAAGAAGGTGATAAGGTTGTTCAACGTGCTAGATGGGTTCAAACCACCAAAGCTCAATGGACAGATCAAGACAAGCTGTTGTATAACCTTGATCCCAAAGCCAGAAGCATTTTAGGAAATGCAGTCTCTGAACAAATATTTTCAAAGATTGCTGGCTGTAAAACTGCTAAAGAACTCTGGGATACATTAATTGTGTCATATGAAGGGGTCCCAGTAGTGAAAGAACAACGGCTAAACAGCCTCATAAGAAATTATGAAAACTTTTACATGAAAGAAAAGGAGACTTTGGCTGATGTTCACACAAGATTTCAAATCATGTTAAATGACATGTCAGCTCTGGGAGTGACAAAGGAAGATGATGAAATCTGTAAGAAATTTGTTGACATTCTACCTAACAAATTTGAATCTGTTATTACATCTCTTGTAGTGAGTGAGAAACTGTCCACATACAAGCTGCCAGGACTATTTGGCTTATTGTTGAATTTTGAGGAATCTCAAGAAAGGAAGAAGATCAACAATAGGCGAACTGCAAGGGATCCTGAAACTGCATTAGTTGCAACTAGCAAGAGGAATAAAGAAATTTATTCTAAAGCTGACTCATCTGAGTCTGAGTCACACTCAGACTCAGAGTCTGACGATGAATCAGAAGTTAAGAAACTGAAAAGCCAGCTTGCCCTGTTGACCATGAAGCTTGAACAGAAGACTGGGTACAAAGGAAAGAAACCTTTTGATCTGAAAAAGGTAAAATGCTTCAAATGCAATGAATATGGTCACATGGCTGCTGATTGTAAAGTGAAGAATGCTCAGACTGAGCACATGGATGAAGTTGCTGAAAGAGCTCAAAGATACAGAAACAAGTATCTTAAGTATAAGAAAGGTCATAGTTCAAATTCTCAAAAACCTCAAGCTGAACAGAAAGCCTTCTTTGCTGAAGAATGGTTAGATGAGGAACTACCATCTGATGAAGAAGAAGTAGAAGACAAATGTCTGATGGCGCTGGTGGAGGAAGTACCTGAAGCTGAGAAATCTGCTTCTCAGTTCGAAAAGGATCTAAAGGAAGCTGAAAGAATGAGCTGCAACTCAGACTGGAACAAATCAAAACTTTACAAGGTACACAATTTCAATACTTATACAAATGAACAAAAACTCCAAATGTTTGAGTTCATTTATATAGACTTGACCACCACTTTAGAAGAACAAACTGAACTCAAACAAAAACTCAAAGAGTTGGAAAACAATTTAAAAATTAAAGATGATAAAATTATGGAATTAGAAAGTTACAAAGTTCTTTTAAATGCTCAGACTGAAGCTTATAATGATCTTGCAAAAGAAAATCACAAGTTTAGAGAAGAAACTGAGCACTATAAAAAAATTTGTAAATCTTGGTGCATTTCATCTTTAAAAAATGAAGATTGTTTGAGCAGACAGGTACCCAAACAAGTGCAAGCAGTGTTGGGTGAAGGGTTTAGTTTGAAGAAATACATGACAGAAGAGGAAGAAGAAGCTGAAAAGGCTGAAAGAGAAAAAATCATTTTTAAACAAGAAATTCTTCCAAATACTTTCACTTATGTGAAAGGAGATAAAATAATGATGTCAAATGCATTTGTTAAACCTGTAATTTCTCAAGTTTTGAATAAAAATGATCTTATGCCTTCATCTTCTTCTAAATCTGACTGTGTTGTTTTATCTGAGACTGATATTCAGAAATCGACTCCATTGAACAAAGTTTCTCCCAAAGTTGTGAGCAAACCAAAGGGTCAGGCTCCAGTCAGTTCAAAAGGGTCTAACAAAAGTCCTGAATCAAAAACAATTGATAAATTAGGTTATCAATTACTGGAGCTGACCAACATTGTAAAAACTTTAGTCAGGGATAAATCACCAAATCAAGCAAGGTCCAAATCTCCTCCTAAGAGAAATTGCTATAACTGTGGTGAAAAAGGACATGAAGCTGTGTTTTGTAAACTGCTGACTAGGTCCAGACTTAAAAACCCTTATGTTCAAAAGTCAGTTTCATCAAAACATTGGTCAGCTTCATATCAGTCAAGGTCATCAAAATCCAGATCTGTCTCATCAAAATCAGATTCATCCTCAAGAAATACTTCTCCACCAAAGACTACATATGTACAATCTTCCAAAATTAAGTCAGTCCCATCTAGAGTCAGTCTTAAAAATATTCCTTGCAAGTATTGTGGTGTCATAGGCCACTATTCTGTTAATTGCATAAATGAGATCAACAAATGGAACTATACAAGTCCCAAAACTGACTGCAAGATTGAATCTGCACCTAAACCTGTCTCAATTCATGGATCCACTCTAAAGTGGGTACCCAAAAGGAACTAATTTCTTCCTTTTTCATGTGCAGGATTCTACAAAATGGTATCTAGACAGTGGAGCATCAAGACACATGACTGGAATGAAGTCCTTTCTACAGGATTATAAGGAAGAAGATGGACCTCAAGTAAGATATGGTGACAACGGGGTATCAATGACTAGGGGATATGGGAAGATTCATGCTGGAGCTGTTACGTTCAAAAGGGTTGCATATGTGGAAGGATTGCAACATAATTTACTCAGTGTGAGTCAGATTACTGATGAAGATCATGAAGTCAGATTCAGGAAACAAGCTGGGATAATCTATAGTGCCAAGGGAAAACCATTACTGCTAGCCAAAAGAGAAAGAGATGTCTTCTGCCTGGATCTGAGTACAGCAAATGATGAAGCTGAGACATGTTTGTTCACAGAAACAAAGGAGGAATTGAATTGGCTATGGCATCGAAGGTTATCTCATTTAAACTTCAAGAACATTAATGCTTTATCCAAAAGCAAGCTAGTAAGAGGGTTGCCAGAACTGACCTACACCAAAGACAAAGTCTGCTCAGCTTGTGTTCTGGGAAAACAAACGAAATCTCAATTTCCATCCAAAATGCTGCATTACATAGATGAACCCCTGTTCATGCTACACATGGATCTCTTTGGACCAATTGGAATTGAAAGCAAAGGAGGAAAGAAGTTGTAACATCCCGGTTTTCAGAAATCTAAATATTTCGTAAGTATGTATTTGTTTATAAAATAAATGTTTTATATTTGTGTTATTTGAGAAGTTTTATAAGTAAAGGACTAGAATTGGATAGTTGATATTAGTTAGAAAAGGACTTAATTAGTAATAATTCTAGTGATGGTAGTAAATTAGAAAGATTTGAGAAATAGAGGGACTAAAAGTGTAAATTTCGAAAATATGATGAGTAAGCTTATGAGGTGTCATGTGCAGAAATTTGTAGGTGTTTTGATATGTGTTGTGTGTGTGTTCTTGAGAGATAAGCAAGGAAAAGTGTTAAAAATTACTCAAATTGTATTAGATTAGTGAAGATAATAATAAGGAATCAAGAATAGAAGATAGAGCACTCTAGCTAATTTGATATTGGAGTGAAGAAGGTAAATTTATGTATGTCCTTGTTATTATTTGATGAATTTGAGTTTATATTATGTGTTATAATATCAATTGAATGTTTAATTGAAGAGTAGAAATGCTTAATTGGTAAAAATTAGGTTTTTATAAATTGGGGATAATCTTGGAAATTGTTAATTTAAACATATGTGTATGTTAATTTAATGTTAGAATTGTATGTGTTTTATGAAGAAGATAGAATATGGTGTTATGATTTCACTAGTTGGTGTTACCAAACGGGTCAAATGACCCAAGGAGTGGCAATGGGTAGAAGGATGTTAAGGAAAGAAAGAATTTATACATTTTTATGTGTGTAAATGGTAGATGGTAATTAGAATGTTTTTATGTAAGTCTAAAGCCTAACGGGTCAAAAGACCCTAATAATGGCACGTTGGATAGAAAATAAATAAACAAGATAATGTTTAGATTTTGAAGAGAATGTATGATAAAGTTGTTAGTTATGTTGTTACGAGTATTGAAGTTTTAGTATTTTGACCTTGTAACTCAGATTTGAAAGATAAAGGCAAGGGGGAAAGCAACGTAAAGATAGTAAAAGTAATTCGACATCAAGGTGAGTATACTAGACTCATTTTCTTATTGATTTAGTGTTTGAAGTTTGCATTAGTGGATTAAAGATTTGTTAGGTAAGTTATTTCAAGTTATAGTTGGTATAGTTAGCGGAAATAAGGTTTAAAGTGGAGTAAACTAACATGTAAGTGCAGAAAATGTTTGAAAACGAAAATCAGCCAGAATGAGCCCGAATGCTTCGCCTGTTGTTTGAATGGCGAGGCATTCGCCCGAATGCGTCGATGAATGGCGAGGCATTCGCCCGAATGCGTCGCCTGTTGTTTGAATGGCGAGGCATTCGGAGCCCAGCGGCGAATGCGTTGATTTGTCATGTTGAATGCGTCGCCTATGCCCCTAGGCCAGTTTTAGTGTATTTTAAGGTAGTTTAAGTAGAGAAATGATATATTAACTTATTATTATGATAGAGAAGAATGGAGAAGACATTTATGTGTCAAGGAGAAGTAGAATCGACTTTCATTAGTCGAGAAAGAGTAGAGTTAGCTATAATTCTATACCGCGAGGATATGTACAAAGACTTTGAATAGTCTTGGAGATGTATCACCATGTTAATAAGTATACTCACTAGCTTAATGCTAATGTAAATTATTGATTGTGTTTGTAGGTAAAAAGGATCTCGAATTTGCAAGGCAAGTAAAGGAGGAATGAATGGGGACCTAGAAAGAAGTTAAATCTTTGTAATGAGCTTCCGCTCTAAACATGTTAAAATCTTATTTTAGTAGAAGTAAACAATAACTTCCATTTTGGTTAAACATTGTATATATTGTAGAATGTTTTTCGTTATAAAAAAAAAAAAAAAAAAAAAAAAAAAAATTTAGTGTGTTTTAGATCCAAGTGTTACAAGTTGGTATCAGAGCCTTGGCTTGTGTGAGTTGAGTATCTCGGTTGATACTTAAACCCAAGCTGAGGCTTTGTAAGGGGGGAAGAAGCTTGCCTTGCGGAAGAGATAAGAGTAAGAAAGATTAATTGTAGAGAAAGAGTTATTTTCCTTAGTCTTAATTATGCGTTGATGGTATTGGATGTACAAGAGTAAATATGCTTAAAATTAACGTCTGGCCAACGCTAATTTTGGACATATTATGTGTATCCAATATAATAAGCATGTTAAGGACAAGGACAAAGAAAGTTAGAAAGTATATATATATGACGTATGAACTATAATTGTGTATAGATTATAGTTTTATATTGTCATTATTAACTGAATTTAATTTCAGTTTGTAGAAAATGGAAGAAGAAGGTAGCCATCATGATGATGGTCACAAGGAAGTAGATATGCAAACGATTGTGGCTAAGGAGATTAGCCAAGCCTTTGAGAAAGCAATACCGTTTATTATTAAACGGGTGAGAAGATGATGTAGTAGAGATTATTGATGAGAAGATAGACCGCGTGCT